>JAXQQM020079540.1:0-16039 GCA_034641835.2 Pinus albicaulis
TTAACCAGAGCTTCCTCTTTGCCCGATCTCTCTTAATTTCCATGCCCAAAATATAGTTTGCAGCACCCAGATCCTTCATGTCGAATTTGGGGAACAGTTGGGTCTTCAAATCTTGGATAATTTCTTTGTCATTTCCAATCAACAACATATCATCCACATACAAGACCAAATAAATAACACGATCACCAATTAATTTAAAATAAACACATTGATCCTCCTTGCTTCTGGTGAAGCCAAGTCCCCGTATATAGGTATCAAATTTCTGATACCACATCCTTGGTGACTGTTTTAACCCATACGGAGACTTCTTCAACCTGCATACCAGTTCTTTCTTACCCTTCACCATAAAGCCTTCAGGTTGCTTCATGTAGATCTCCTCTTCTAGATCCCCGTGAAGAAATGTTGTCTTCACATCCATATGTTCTATCTCAAAATCAAATGCAGCAGCAACAGATAAAAGTAATCTAATAGAAGTAACCTTGGCAACAGGAGAAAAAATATCACCAAAATCAATTCCCGGCACATGGGAATAACCTTTCGCTACCAACCGAGCTTTGTATTTCTCCACCTTGCCTTCTACATTCATCTTCTTCTTAAACACCCATTTGCTCCCAATGGGCTTCCTTCCAGCCGGCAACTCCACCAGATCCCATGCCTCATTTTTGTACAAGGATGCCATTTCATCAACCATGGCCTCCTTCCAGAGTTTTCCATCCTCTGAATCTACTGCCTCCCTGACAGTTCTGGGATCATCATCAGTTATAGTTAAGGCAAAACCTAAACAAAAAGCAGATGGACTATACCTTTCTGGTTGCCTTCTTTCCCGAGTTGATCTTCTCACAACTGGAGTTTGTGGCTCTTCCTCTTCTGAGTCTTCTTCTGTTGTAGAGTCTGATTCATCCTCCTTTAGCTCAAACTCTATCTTCTCAAGTTCCTTTGGTAGGAATTCATGTGTAACAACATCTTTCACCTCTCTAAACACCACATCTCGGCTGTACACAACCTTCCTTGTTTCTGGGTTCCAAAGCTTGTAACCCTTTAAACCATCTTATACCCAATAAAGATGCACCTTTCAGATTTATTATCCAACTTGGTCCTTTTCTCCTTTGGAACATGTACATATGCATCACATCCAAATACCCTCATATGTGAAAGAGAGGGTTTCTTACCAGTCCATACCTCATGTGGAGTCTTATCCTCCAACATTGATGAAGGTGATATGTTAACCAAGTAACATGCAGTCTCCACTGCCTCTGCCCAGAATTCTTGTCCTAACCCGGTACCACTGAGCATGCTTCTTGCCTTTTCCATCAGTGTTCTATTCATTCTTTCTGCAACTCCATTTTGCTGAGGTGTGTATGGAGTAGTCTTCTGTCATGCTATACCACACTTCTTACAGAACTCTTCAAATTCCTTCTTGCAGAACTCCCCACCATTATCTGTCCTCGGCGCCTTTATCTTCTTCTCTGTCTGGTTTTCCACCAGAGCCTTAAATTCTTTAAATTTGTCAAAGACTTCAGATTTCTTCCTCAAGAAATATATCAATGTATTCCTTGAGAAGTCATCTATGAATGAAACATAGTACACAGACTTTCCCAGTGATGGAACTGACACAGGCCCAAACACATCACTGTGCACAAGTTCTAATATCTTATTTTCCCTCTTAGCACCAGAAGGAAAACTCACCCGATTCTGCTTCCCATATACACAATGTTCACAAAAATCGAAATCCAGAGAACAATTAGACATACCTTCTACCATACCATTTCTGTGCAGTATCTGAAGGCCCTTCTCTCCAATA
Source organism: Pinus albicaulis (assembly GCA_034641835.2). NCBI lineage: Eukaryota > Viridiplantae > Streptophyta > Pinopsida > Pinales > Pinaceae > Pinus > Pinus albicaulis. The sequence continues at coordinate 1,802 of JAXQQM020079540.1, forward strand.
TGTCCAAGCCTTTGATGCCATAACATGGTCTTTTCTCCAGAGACAGCTAGGCTTTCCGCTCCACTTTCAAGAACCATAGAACTATTACACCCATCAATAACAGTGCTACCTTGTAGCTTGTATAGAGTTCCAGTCCGAACTCCCCGCATTAATACCAGTGCTCCCCGAACCATCTTGCAGGCATCTTTCTCGAACACTGTTTTTACACCTGCATCATCCATCTTGCTTACAGAAATCAGATTTCTGGCCAATGCAGGAATATGCAGAACACCAGGAAGTTTTCTAATCCTTCCACCTTGCAGCTTCAGCTTGACCTTTCCACGTCCAACGATTCTGGCCTTCCTATCATCCCCTAGGAAGACATCACCACCATCATATTTCTCATACTCGCAGAACCACTCCCTATGGGGAGTGAAGTGAAAGGATGCACCTGAGTCAATCAGCCATGACTCATGATCTACATGTGTATTTGAAGAAGAAGCCAAATACACATCCCCACCTTCATCCGAGGTGGTTTTTGCCTCTGCAGAAGGAGCATCATCAGATCCCTTTCCTTTCTCGGGAGCTTTAGATCTGCACTCCTTTTTGTAGTGCCCTTCCTTTCCGCATTTCCAGCATACCTTTACAAACTTTCCAGGAGATTTAGATCTCCCTCTAGATTTGGATCTCCCACTCGAAACCTTATTCTTGTTTCTATTTTGGGACCTTCCTCATATAGATAAGGCATCTCCATTCTGACCCTCCATATTTCTCCGTCTCATTTCCTCCGACAGCAAGGCTGAGACAATGTCATCAAAATTCAAGGTAGTTGTATTGCTACCTATTGTAATAACCAGACTGTCCCATGAGTCTGGTAGAGAGCACAACAAACTGATGCACTTATCTTCATCTGAGATTTTAATATCAACAGACGAAAACTGACTTACCACAGTATTGAAGGCGTTCAGATGCTCTGTCACCGAGTCTCCATCCCTCATCCTCAGGTTATATAGCTTTTTCCGAAGGACCAAATTATTCACCAGAGACTTAGATTGGTACAAAGTCCCAAGTTTTTCCCACAAATTCTTCGTCGTAGCTTCCCGAGATACATTCAAAAATACTGAATCTGAGACACACAACCGTATTGTGCTCTTTGCCTTCCGATCTAGCTTCTTCCAGTCTTCATCTGACATTGTCGTTGGTTTAGTACCTGGATCTACTATGATCCACTGATATTTATCCACCAACAGATCCTCCATCTTGAGTTTCCAAAACTCAAAACTCTGAATATTAAATTTCTCAATCTCTATCTTTCCGCTGCTCGCCATCTTCTTTCACCGCAAGAATCGATCCCGCAGATCTCCCACTGAATAGGGTCTACCTCAGGCCCAAATAAAAAACCCTCAACAGCAAAGGCATCCCCTTTAAGCTGAAGCAAATATGATACCAAATGTAGGTTTTAACCCTGAACATAAATTATCTACACACGATTCTTGTAACAGAAAATAAACAATAGCAAGAGCATAAAACATAAAACAGATAAACACAGAGATTTTCCCTTGGATCCCAAATCGGGATGACCAGATTGATTTTTTATTATATTCCTTTTAGTGTTACAACACATGTATATACATGCCGAAGCATACATAAACTGTAATCCATTAACCCTGGATTAGAACATAACCGTAGTTCCCTTGACCGGATCTACAAAAAACCAGGGGTCGAAAACCATCGTACCCCAAAAAACCATGTGCAAACTCATGCACAAAACATGGGTGGGTCAGCCTATGATTGGGACCGCACACCGAAAAAAAATTTCGTCGGGGCACTGCCCCGGACCCCGACAAAGGGGCTGCCACCCCCCCTGTGACCCCCCTGTTGCGCCCAGCGCAATGTACAGCATGTGGGGCTAATCGTGGAAATAATATAACACACCCAACAATATATCACCATGGTTTTAATCTATCTATAGAGATGCAAAATTTATCTGTAATATAAATAGTATTATTAATAAACAACATAGATGTGTCTTAACTATGCATCTACCAAGTGCCTAGATCATATTAACAAACACATGTAATTCATGAATTTATAAATATTTTGTTGACCTAAATAACAAATACCAGGATGGAAAGCATTAATAGAGATAATAACACTTTGAGATATCATTGAATGTTCATTTATGAGGTATGACATGGAGTCAACTTCATAGAAGTACAAACTGAAATTTCATCTCACGTAAACATGTAATGTTTAACATTTAAGATTTTTAATATAATGTTGGTCATATTTAAAAATCAATCTAATTAGTATTACCTATAAACACAATATAAATTTAAAATATAAAGAGGTTTATGAACACTCAGAAAAGAGGTATGGTAAATAAATATAAATATAAATAAATGAGAGGTATGGTAAATAAATAAAATCTCTTTTTATATTTACTCCATAAACCTCTTTATATTTACAAAAACTAAAAAAAGAGGTTTTATTTAGGTGAAGCCTATGTGCCAAAGACCATGAGATAAATTATTTATAATACCATGGGTCATATACCATGTTTATAAAATAGGTATTGTAAATAAATAAATATAAAAGAGGTATAAAATGGTATGGTAAACAAATATAAATATATTAAATAGGATTAGAAATCAACATCTAATTATATACCAAGTCTATGGGTCAAATACCATGGTAAATAAAAGAGGTATGGTAAATTAATAAAACCTCTTTTTATATTTACTCCATAAACCTCTTTATATTTATGAACACTCAAAAAATAGGTTTTATTTAGGTGAAGCCTATGGGCTAAATTTTTATTAATACCATGCCAAAAAAAAACATAAATATTATTATTATTATTAAATAGAATATTCATATTAATATATTATAATATTAATATTATTAAATTTCATAACTTTGGATTAATAAAATATTAAATTTGTTATATTATACTTTATATTAATATATCATGATATATATTAACACTATATATATATATATATCGGAGGGAAGAAGAAATACATAGAGTGATAGAGGTGGAGAGATAGGGGGAGTGACCAGAAAGAGATGGAGATAAACTAAAGGAGAGGGGAGAGGAGGAATTAAGAAGGGGAGGAGTGAGAGAGGTATAGAAGGGTAAGAGAGGGTGAGGGAGATAAAAAATATGGAGGGAGGGAGGGAGGAGGAGAGAGGGAGGGTGATAGTGAGAGGATTGGAGGGGGGGATAGGAAGGGAATAATAAAGACATAGAAAAGTGAGAAGTGGAGAGAGAGAGAAAGAGAGAGAGTGACAAGGGAGAGATGGAGAGAGTGTGTGTGTGTTGAGGGGTGAAATAAAGAGACAAATAAGGAGAGATGGAGGGAAGGGGGAAGAGAAGGAGAGAGAAATAGAATGGGAGGGATATAGTAACATATTTGGAGAGAGAGAGAGTGTGTGTGTGTGATGGGGGAAGAGAGAGGAATATAGGGCAAAGAGAGATGATTGGAGGGCAAAGAGAGAGAGAAAGAGAGAGAGAGAGAAAGAGAGAGAGAGGAAGGGAGTAATGGGGATAGAGATAGGATTAGAGGGTAAAGAGAGACAGGGAGAGAGAGGAAGGGAATGATGGGGGAAGAGATAGGATTAGAGGGTAAAGAGAGAGAAGACTTAATAGAGATGGGGAGAGTGGGAGGTATATAAGAGGAGAGAGGGATGGATATAGAGATGGAATTGGAGGGGGAGAGAGGGAGGGAAGAAGAAAGACATAGATAGTGAGAAGTGGAGAGAGAGAGGGAGTGACAAGGGAGAGATGGAGTGTAACACCCTCTCCCCACATATACCTAAGTAACTGTCCAACTAGGGTAAACATGTGATGAGAGGCTACTAATATGCGATTCAACCTCCTAGATGACCTTAAAGAAGTGGAACCAACATAAACACAACAAACACACCTTACCCCACCCAACATCAACAACAACATCCTCAAGAGGTAACAACCTTTCGAACCCCTTGTACAGGAGGAGATTTGATTTTTTCTCTTTTGAGCTTTAGCCAGTAGGGAATGTAAGGAAAAGGGTGGCTGGAAATTTGTACGGGCATGCCGATTCGCGGGTGTGACCAGACTAAAAATCGATTCTGCCACCACCCAACACCAAAATGTGCCACATTTTTAGCCCCGAGCCAGTCACTTGCTATAACTTCTGTGACGTTGGGAGAGGATTAAATAACATTAAAAAATTATATGGAATCAATCACATCATCATGAACTCATCCAGGACTTCTCCTAGCCATGACAAAATTCTGTCAAACATGTCACAATCAGTTGCTTCTATAAGTATAAGTTACGGATTTAAGCATTGATCCCTTACATCATAAGCTGAAATATGATATATTTGATCATAGATACATTGTATATTCATTTATAGGAAAAAAAATAGATAGAGCCATACATCATCACTGATAAAATACATGCTTATAACCAACATAATAGCAACATAAATACCATGGATATAACATCAATGAAATCCAAAAAATAACCAGTACATTTTCATACCAAATACCAAAGGAATGAGCTCTTCAATATTGAATGTAAAATCCAGCCGGAGATGAGACTTCCACGTTCCACCTGACCATAGATTGGTTGAGCCAAATCTTACTTCAGCCAATCACCCCCGTGCCATATTCCAAGAATTAATGTGGGAATTAATCAAAAGAACTAGCCAAGGCATCCTGAGGATAAACCATCTCACCCTCATCAAATAGAAATCAAGCTTTACCATGATATACACCCAATCACTAGGCCAACATAAGAATGTATATCACCAGATTCTCTCTGCCTAAACCATGAGGAATTTTCCTATCTTCTAGTTTCTCAGGCTTTACCGCAACCCACAGTCTGAATCACAGGTCACTAAGCCCTAAACCGAGATATGCTCTCTAGGTTTTACCACAATCCAAAACCTAGGATTCCTAGGCCTGAATGGAGAGAAAACCACCTCTAGGATTTACCATATATCCCGCCATGCAATGGTCAAGTATTCCTAGGCCCATCGAGGAAACACAACATTGACTTTACCGCAACCCATAGTCTCACTCAGGGGTTACTAGGCCAGTGGCTTTACTGTGATCCACAGTCAAGTTCAAGGACCACTAGGCCATATGCTATATCAATTCAGAGATCCACCCCACTCATCTTCGAATCCATCCAGTAATCCAGTTAAACCAAAACATGAGAACTCCACAACACCATGGATATCCAGAAATGACAAGGCTAGGCTGAAAACATTGTCACACTTGGAAAAAATCCATGGAAATACAACAAAGAACTACATGCAATACCATGCATGCCAAATATGGAAAGGAAAATACACATGCAAATAGATACCTACTGTTATCACCCTAGTAATTTCTAAAGATTGTGGGCTTTTGGATTTTTTCAGTTTTAAGAAAAATAGGGGTAACCATAAACCTACTTTGGAAATTTAGGATCTAGCCTTCCTAAATTTTAGAGAGGGCTCTCTCCTTATGATTTAACTTTGTTTTTGTTTAATTTTTTAGCCTAGTTATGATAGTTCAATTTGGTTTTGGTTTTGAAATGTTTGGTGGGAAATAAGATTACTTGAAGAAAAATTAAAGAGGGATCTACTAGTCCATTGGGCTATGGAGTCAAAGTCTAGCAAGCAGCACTAGAAGGCAAGGCCAAGAGGGTGCTAATGTATTCAAGGCAAGGTAGATAACCCTCAGAGATTTGGATATATTGTTTTGATGAGATGGATTGCTTTGGGATAAAGGGAAATGAAGGATCCTTTGATACAGAAAAAGAGGAAGGAGGCAGGGGTCAAATGGGACTAGGAGAAATTAAGAATTCCTAAATCCGGAAATCAGCAGAAAGCATTTAAATGATTAAGTAGTTAAGACAGGGAGTTCTAACACTAGTCTTGAATTAATACTCCTATTTAATCATTAAGATTGAAAAACATATATGAAATGAAGGGAACTCAGAAAGTAAACAATGACAAGATAGATGCACTTTACTCTTCAAATTATCATAGGAATCCTGAATTATGAAGTCCAATTGGCAATTTTCTAGACTGCTGCTTTGAAATCAACACATGTGAGCCTCCAACGTACCAGAAAAATGTCTATAATGTTCTTAGCAATTTTATTCCACAATAAACACTTCATAAACTGAAGTATTTATACAAATTTTTATTACAAAATATCCTAGAGAAATCTAGGAATAACTCTAGGAAATAAAAAATATCTTTACACATTAAGAGGGATAGCTACCTAAAAACTTAGCAAGCTGCCCTCTTATCTAGAAATATAGTGATATTTTATCTAACAAAAACTATTTTTTTGAGTAGCTGTCCATGTTTGCTGGCATTTTGAAAATATATTTGGAAGATGTCTTCACTGATACTCTTTCCACTTATACTCTTTGACCCTGTACTTTATCTCTGAAAGTTATCTTATAATTGTTTTTTAAACTTCCACATTTCTTCTTTGTAAAAAGGAAATTACAACAATCAGATTATTTATCTAAGTACATTTGTTTGGCTCAATTGATGATGTCAATTAGAGTTTAATTTAATGTCAACAGGTAAGGTAAACTTAGAAGTGTTTATCTAAAAAATATATGAATCAGAAAGTTCTCAATTTTAGATCTGAGTCTACAGAACCTTTTCATTAGATCTTTCCAATAACTAAATGACTAGATCTATTATTGTGAGTCTGGTTCTTACATAGAATACTTTCAAAGAACTCTTCAATATTAGAACATTTAACAAAGCTTAAAAAATGAAATGAAACAAACCTGAAATCTATAATTGTGTACTTGTGAATCTTATGGTTCCTATTTAAAGCACTTTCAAATAAGACTCTTCCAATATTAGATTTAACAAAGCTTAAAAACTGAAATGAAATAAACCTAAATCTAATAATTGTATGAGATCTTATGGTTCTCTTACAAAAACACTTTCAAATAAGATCCTTCCAATATTAGATCATTTAACAAAGCTTAAAAACTGAAATCAAACAAAAACATAAAATAAATCATACCTAAAATAAACAAATAAGCATGCAAGTGAGGCCATCGGGGCCCTCCATAACTCCACAAGCACACCACTTTAATGGAGACTCAGATGTAGAGGCAAAATCGAAGTATGAATCCTTTATTTGAAAATCTCCATTACAAACCAACTCTAAGCTTCTAAGATTACATACTCCAAAATTCTAAGATTACAAAACTTCAAGATTACAATATTAAAAAAAATTCAACATTACAAATGGAGGAGATTGTACTCGTATTTATACAATGGGATGAGTAACAAAATCATAATGATCATCCACTAATCTCTCTTTTATTTCCATACATCTCTCAACCATCTAGGCACATAACCCCTTTTATCCTTGATCTTCTCCATGAGATCATAATCTTCTCCATGAGGTTTATCTTCTCAAATTCGAATTTGATCCTTGAATGCCACATAAAGGTGTCTTGGAAGCTTCCTTTGCACCTACACATGTCACAAAAGAAACCCACTTTCCATATATAAAGTAAAATATATTATTTTCTAATATTTAATCAAGAATTTCTCTTAAAAATGCTTTAAAATAAATAATATTTGGAAAATATAAATGAGACCCATTAATGGTGAATAATAGGAAAAATGAAGTGACATGGTGGTGAATAATGGGTGATAAAATGGAAGCATAGGTGAAAAATGTATGGTAATGAGTGACATTTTGAAACCCAAACATACTCCCCAACTGAAGCTCTTGCATGTCCTCATGCAAGCTACTACAATGACTTATTTGATTTAATTCTTAGATGAGCTTCCTTTTACAAGATGTTTGGTTCTTGTGTAACAAACATCTTTCAATCATGGACTTCCTTTTAACTTTGCACTTCTTTGGATAAATTTTATTTTTGCAAAGCATTTGCATCTTTTAATGATTGGTTCTTGTGTTACAATCATTATTTACTTTGTTGAGATCTCTGTTTAATGATTGGTTCTTGTGTTTACAATCATTATTTACTTTGTTGAGATCAATCATTTTAAGAAGTCATTTAATATGCTCATCATATTTAAGAAGTCATTTAATATGTTCATCATTTTGTAGTAGTTTTATTGTGGGAAAACTATGTGGGTTAAGATGTAACATGAATGAGGGAAAAAAAAAAATGAAGTGTGAAGTGTGAAATTCCCCCTCCCCAACTGATGGTTTTTGGCAATTTTTAATGAGAAAGGGAATAATGAAATAGTGGAATATTTTCCAAATATCATCATTTTCGCATCTAAAAAGAATTTCAAGATTAAAGGTTAGAAAACATCATACCTTACTTACCTACAGAAGTGGATGAATCATGCATGTTTAGTTGCTGCAATTCTGATCTGAAGCTTCTTCTGCAAGTTGTGGATGAAAGATGGATCTGTATTGTCGTATCTGCTGCTGGATAGTCTGATGAATCTGATGAGTCTGCTGAATATGGCTGAAAATCTATAAGGCTTGGAAGGTATACAAAATATATAAGTTACATTTTCCTCCCCCCCAACCTTATTTATTGACTTGTCCTCAAGTCATGACAAGCTGAAAAAGAAATGAACAGAAATCTGCTTCATCTGCTACAAAATATGGGTCTTCAAGTCTTCAACGGTCGATGGCACAAATCTTACTATGTGATTAAATGTGTTGGTGTCGAACATAGTAAGAAGTTGTTGGCTTAGTGGCCATTAATGAATGCCACTAGTCAACACGAGAGCTCCCACCATTGATTCCAATGGGAGTCAAGATGCCTAACACATCTTTGTAGGTACAAATATGTTTGTTGTGGTCGAGTCACCTACAAGATCCAACGAACAAGGGATATTAATGTACTCCCATTGTTCATTGGCAAGAGTACTTGCCATTAAGGCATGCAAGCCTCTAGGTGTTTTTACAAAGATAATTAGACTCTAGGACTTTGACTCAGTGATATGTAGAAGCAAGATTTTATTGGCAGAAGATGAAAATGGTAGGAAAAAGGAAATGGAAATGACAAGGAAAATGAAAATAAGTGAGCTTCTTGTAAGTGAGCTTCTTGTTTTATTTTGTGGGTTAGGGGTGAATGAAAAGAAGTGCATGAAAAAAAGAAGATTTCACTGCATGATTGAAACTTGCTAGGAAAAAGAGATTTTGGCTTGCATTGAGGACTCATTGGGATTTACAATTTTACAAAGGGAAGAAAAGACTGGTTGTAATGAATATGGACTTATTCACATGATTCATCATAAAATTGATCTGTTGGAAGTCCAACTGTCGACAAATTAGACTCCTTGAATGTTCATCTGATTAATTTAAACCTGCAAAAACTTGGCATTCACAAAACATAAATATATCCAAGCAAAAGTGATCAATTTCTACTTGGTTTTTTATGCAAAAATTAAACACCAATAAAACAGATTTAAATAAAATCAAATGTATAAGTTAGCCCAATTCTATGAATTTTTTTTACAAATCCATTTTCAAATATGAAATGAGTATAATTAATTCCCTTCTTATGTAAATAAAATTCAATTTTGTTGCAATTATGCAAATCTCGAAGACCATCGAAATTGTTTCATGATTTGCATTTATAATATCGAATTTCACATGTCGTCATCGATCGATCTTGTATTTGCCAAAATCTACATCATTTAAAACTTACAAGATGTTAATAAAAATAAAAATAATAAAAAAAATATTTAAGAAGAAAACTAAATTTTCCTGTTTCATTATTTTTTGTGCAAACCGTGCAAATATTAAGCTTCCAGACTCCAAGAAGCAATGCTGCTAAGTTTAAGGCAGTATACAACTTGTTGGTAGTAGAAATAAAAGGCATAAATAATACTGCTTCAAAACTGCTTCAAATCATCATCAAACAGATTTCAAACACTTCTGCAATACATCTACAAAGTCCTCTCAAATATGCTTCAATAAGTCTTCTAAAGGTTGTTCCAACAAAGGCTTCAAGGTCTGCGCAAAAGATCTTCAAGCTGCTCCAAAACATCTGCTTTAAAAAAAAAAACTTCTCAAAAACTGCTCAGAGAATGTCAAGTTTGTCCACGAGAAGATTCAAAGCTCCAAATGTTTGTTCATTAATTATTCAAGATTTTCTGCTGAAATGGATGGGTTTGACCAGCGTTGACCGGCCACTTATGGTCTTGGAATCTGAAGGTAAATAGATTTTTCGCCATATTTGTACATTCTAGATTAAGTCCTCAACCTTCGTTTTGGCGCACCTGTCACACGACATGTCAGAACATAAAGCCGTTACAGGAAGTTAGCAGAACCTGAAAATCTAATAGAAGCACTATTTCAAGTCTGCTCCTAACTTGGTCCAATATTTGCTTTAATTTAGCTCAAAATATGTTCATAGAATGATCCAATTCTGTTCTTCAAAATAAGATAAAAGTTCAGGTCCGATCTGAAAGAAACCCATAATATGAATTCAAATTTTTTCACAGTCCTAGCAGTCAAGGAGGTCGAAAGTTTTAATCTGGACTTCACGTTCCCTTTACTATTGATAGCCTTTGAGCATTGTCACCAATTGTACTTCTCGATTCTCAATTTCTGTTTTCTGTGCATTAATTTTTCAAAAACCGTTTTTTTTCATGCTGTCATCAAAATAGTGTCCCAAAGAACCGCAATTTCCCCTCAAACCGTTAAGAATTCAAGGAAAAGCTTTCTGGGTTATGTAATTCATTCAGTTCTGACAAAAACCCATGTCTTCGTTTTTTTAAATTTTTCTTGGTTCGATCAGAAAATGCGTTTTAAAAGCTGACGTTTTGCAGAGGTTGCGTTTCTCTGTTACCTAATGACTGCATACAGTTTGGAAGTATTCATATGAAACACTTGCTCACTGTATTGCTCATCAATTCACCATGTAGCGTTGCAGATCAGGTTGGAGCTATTTTATCGGAAGTAAAAGGTTCAAGGATTTCTACTCTAAGGATCAAAGCAGAGATCTAATTATGCAATTGCTAACTGCTTCCTAAAAAAAAATCGTTATCAAATATCTTAATGCAATCTTTTCCTCATTTCTCATGGATGGTGGACGATTTTGTGGCTACACAATTTCTGCGAGATCTTTTGGTATTAAATAATATTGCCTTATTTTGTGAACCAAATCAACTAATACGATTTCTTGTTCAGATTTTTGCTGATATGCGGCTTTGGAATGGCACTTTTATAATCCAATCGAACCATTTTGGGGGTAACATCATCGGTTGAACCCTAAATCGCAGTCCACCAAAGATGGCAGCGTTCTCAGCGTTAAGAAGATGATAGTGTTCTCACTTCTGTTTGGCAGCGTTCTCGCTTAAGATGGCAGCGTATACAGCAAGAAGTTCTTACCCACGCTCACGTTCTCTATGTATGCGTTGGTAGTGTTGGCAACTTTCTAAACCTTGACTGCATTCCTCCACGGTGCGTTCAGAATCAGAATGGTGTTGAAAATAAATCAATCCAGGAGGCATGTGGTGATGCATATATTAACGTTCATTATAAAAAAAAAACATCGCCACAGGCTACGGCAAGGCTGCGCTAAGCATGGACAGAAACAATAAAGTGAGAAGAGAGCATTGTGATCCATTGCTATGTTTCTATGGTTTCAATAATTGCAAACGGATCTGAGTTCTGTAGCTTCACATAGTGCCAAGGATTTTAACCTTCTCCACAAAATTCGAATTTGATTGTGCAAAATTCAAATGTAATATGGACCTCTTGTGAAGCCCGGAAATAATATCCAGGAGGAGACGAGGTGATGCTAGGATGTGCAAAGACACTACGAGAAATTCTGAATGAATTTTTGGTGCAAATCCAGTTTGACCAGAGATACATTACTCAGAAAATTGAATGCTGTCCTCTCCATCGTACATGGTCACAACCTGCGTTTCCTTCAACGCTTTGTGCGTTCTTGCACACGGAGATATGCGGTACCTTTCAAAATTTCAATTTTTATCACGTGAAAATCATCCCACATGATGAATGAAACCCTTTGGAGATGTGATAAAATGATGATGAGAATATAAACCCTAATGTTTGAGATTTTAACATGTGAGCTTATTGATTCTTTCCTCAATTTCATTTGGTTTGTTCCTTGGAGGTATTTGGAGTTTATTTGATAATTGAATGAGTTAGTTTTTTTTTTTTTTTTAAACTAAAATCTAAAAAAAAAAGAATTTGAATCCTATTTCTAAAAATGGTTAGTTTTCAAAAGATTTTTTAATAATAATAATATATATCATAATAATAATAATAATATATATATATATTATTATTATGTAAATTTTTTTTTATTTTATTTTTTAAACTAAAACTTTAAAAGACTAAGTTTTATCTAAAATGTTTTTTTTTTAAAGACTATTTTTCGCTCATTTACAAAATTCTTTATTGTCATATCGGAAATCAATTTTATAGCAAAAGTATTTTTATAAATCAATAGATTTTCTGATCTTCCTGATCGCACGAAGTGCGGGAAGAGAGCATACTAATATGTTGATTTGTTTTTATTTATGCAGGTTAGCGTGGATGATAAAACATAATTAGATTTGCGACAAAACCCTGCATTGTCTATACTCTTTCTGCAATGTCACAGGGGCGTTTAGACTCTCAGAAGACAACGCTTTCTGATAATCAGGCTCCTGGCTCACCCGTGATACAGAAACAAGACATAGAAATGCAAAGATGTGCCACTGAATTTATTCATGATGATTTAATTTTTTGAAAACAAAACTAAAAACTTCTAATGATAACGACTTCTAATGAGATCTCATTTTTATTTTTCTAATCTATTCTACATTAACTTGAAAAATGTTTTATTTTCTAAGTAAAAGAATGCTTCCAATGAAGCCATCTACGGACTAAAAATTCGAACATGCTCACATCAAGATTTAAAAATTTTACATTATGTTTTGCAAGTATGTGAGAATCATGTCTTAGAGTTGGCTCAAGGTTATTGTCCTTTCTCTCCAAGAAGTACCTGTTCAACATTGTCAAATTCATCATCCGTAGATGGATTAGTGAGAAATGGGGGTTTAAAATAAAAACTGAATTTAAATTAACTATGTGCAAAAATAAAAATGCTCCAAACTTTGAACTCCTTTATGAACCTGCTGTCACCAAGTTCCACAAATTAGCCCATTAAAAACAAATGCATAAAATAATTACTAAATCCTTCTAGTTGCACTTCCCCGGCAACGGCGCCAAAATGTTTGGCTCCAATTGATGATGTCAATTAAATTTAATTAATATCAACAGGAAGGTAAACTTAAATTACTTATCTAAATATTATAAAATCTGAAAGAATTCCTAATTGTCTAGATCTTAAGTCACTACAATAAACAGAATGTATCTGATAACTAAACAAACCTGATCTAAACAATTATATAGAGTCTTGATTCTATACCGAAACTCTCAAAATAAGACTCTTCCAATATTAGAAAATTTAACAAAGCTTAAAAACTGAAATGAAACAAACCTAAATCTAATAATTGTATGAGATATTATGGTTCTCTTACAAAAAACACTTTCAAATAAGATCCTTCCAATATTAGATCATTTAACAAAGCTTAAAAACTGAAATAAAACAGAAACATAAATAAATTATACCTAAATTAAGCAAATAAGCATGCAAGTGAGGCCATGGGGGCCCTCCATAACTCCACAAGCACACCACTTCAATGCAGACTCAGATGTAGAGGCAAAATCGAAATATGAATCCTTTATTTGAAAATCTCCATTACAAACCAACTCTAAGGTTACAACTCTAAGCTTCTAAGATTGCATACTCCAAAATTCTAAAACTATAAAAACTTAGGGATTACAAAACTGGAATTCACAATCTCGGAGGGTGTATATTTGTAATATGATGAGTAACAGGCATCTCGTAGTCATGCACTAAATCTCTTGGTTCCCTTCATCTCTCAACCATCTAGACACATAACCCTCTTTTGTCCTTGATCTTCTCCATGAGATCATGATATCTTATCTTATCAAATTGGAATTTGATCATTCAAGGCCACATAAGGTGTCTTGGAAGCTTCCTTGGAATCTACACATGTCACAAAAACAATCCACTTTCCATATATGAAGTAAAATATATTATTTTCTAATATTTAATCAAGAATTTCTCTCAAAAATGCTTAAAAATAAATAATATTTGGAAAATATAAATTAGACCCATTAATGGTGAATATAGGGAAAATGAAGTGACATGGTGGTGAATAATGGATGATAAAATGGAAGCATAGGTGAAAA
>JAXQQM020063076.1:0-55521 GCA_034641835.2 Pinus albicaulis
TCAGACTCACAATTACGCGATATGGAGTCTTGGTCGTCGGATGAAAGGCGGGCAAATCCAACGGTGGAGATGAGAGCGCGATAAGACGAGTTGCGCGGGCAGAAAGATAGTGGGCAGGGCCAAGGTGGTTTTAATCTCAACCGTTAGATCACAGGAATGAACGGTCAGGATTTGTTGATGGGGAGATAGGTCCCAAAGGAGTTGGGCCTGTCGGGTTGAATGTGGACCATAGGATCTAAAGAATGAACGGCCTAGATTTAAAGATGGGGTGAACAACAAGGATATGAAGCAGGGGGTCGGGTGGAGATCAAGTAAATATGGACCGTTGATCTGCAGAGATCAACGGTGGATCTTTGCCGAAAGATTTACAATATGGAGTTTATGAAATAACAAAGGGAAGTCAGGTTACATCTGGACCACCGGATCTATGACATGGACGGCCCAGATCTAATCGCAAGGTCGCAAATCAAGGGGAAACATAAAGGGAACGCACCGATGTGATTAAGCATGGGTCGTTAGATCTTAAAGAAATCAACGGCCAGGATGAATCGGTGGTTTTTAATGTCGGAAGGCTATGGCGGGGGGCGATTAAATCTGGGCCATCGGTTCTTGTGGATTTGACGGTCCAGATTAAATCGCAGGATTGTAATCGAAGGGGTGAAAGGGAAACACCATAGGAGTTTTGTGATGCGATTGACTCAGAGCCGTCGATCTTAGAACTAAATCGATGGTGGAGATTAAGTCATGAAGGCCAAAGGCGGACATGCGAGCTTTGGAACAGAGCGATGGGGACCGTCGGATCTGGACTTGGTAGAGCGGATCAACAGTCGGGATTCAATCGCTGGGTCTCATCGGCGGGGAGAAAGAACAAAGGGCAATTTAAAACTTGCGATGCGATTAGGTATGGATCGTTGATTGATTTAGATCAACGCTGATTTTCGCCGAAACATCTAAATTATCAGGTTTATACAAAACATAGGAAAGTAGGGTTTTTAATAGAATACAAAGGAAAATTAAGTTTCGGGAAGGGTTTTTATATACAAAGGGCTTAATCGCAATCGAAATTTTTAAAGGCCAAAGGTAACAAGAAGAATAGAAAACCCCAATTGCGATTGCGCGAAAGGGGCTTAACTGTGGGTTATGGCTCCAGTTTTATGCGGATAAAAAGGAGCTGGGGTTTAGGCTAAAGAGGCTTAAAGGCCTTATAGTGCAAAAAGACAGCTTTTTATGATTTTTTGAAGGTTTTCAAAGGATTTTGAGAGTTCCGATAAGGTTTAAAAAGGAGTTCTAAACCTTATAAAAGGGAATGTGTGAAGGGAAGGAAAGGAAATGAGGGAAAATAGAGGAATTTCATGAGGAAAAAGGAAATGAAAATAGAGGTTAATTATGAGTGTTGTAGGGGTAAAAATGATGGCAAATGGAGTTTTTCAGCAGTCTTTTCTTTAGGCAAATAGCAGATTTTTCAGGTTTATAAGAGAAACAGCAGTGAAGATTAACTAAAGAATTAGTTATCTTCATAAAAAATTCAAGGATGATAGGTTCTCAAAGGGGAATTATCTCTTGGAGTTTTTGAAGAACAAAATTCGCCACTTTTTGATATAACAAAATTTATCAGTGGCTAACAGCTACAACAGGCCCAATTCCTTGAACACATGATGCTCCATCTATAAAAGGAACCCTTGTATTGTCCCAACCTTGATGAGCTAACCTGGGAAGTTTCACTTCTCCTTGGGGACTAGAAACACCTAATCCATCTAACCATCCCTAACATAAGGAGGTAACTTGTTTACGAGATTCAATCTAGTTAGTTAATTGAAGTTGATCTTTGTGTGAAGTATTATTGTGCCGCCAACATTAAGTATAGTCCACTATGATGCATCTATGGTTATTGTACCTAATGATTATCCATTTCCACTTGATCTTGAGAGTGTTTTTTGTCAAGTGGTCTCATCATAGCAGCAAAGGCTTCTTGAGATGATTTCCCTACTTTCTCAACAACATTGCAGAGGCAATTCTACCTATTCCAAAGATTAAAAATGACCTTGTTGATGCATTGTTACCGATTCAAAGTAAAGCATTAGGCTACTTGATGACCACACATGATGCTTAACCTTAAGAGGTACACTCAAACGCTGAAAAGTTGAGCCCGTGAAGCTTGGTGTTGGAGATATTGATGATGTGCCCAGTGGACCCAGGATGCCCCCAAACTAGCCTTGACACTGTTTGATGGGCATTACTTGTTTTGGAGCCTGGATGACAATGACCATCTTTATGATGACAGGAAGGGCTTTCACATCGCTTTGAGCCTCAACGCTTGAATGAGAGAGTACCAGGTTGTTGATGTTTGTAGCTTGGGTAGGTACTTCTACATAGGCCTTGTGTCTAAGCATGCAAAAGTCCCTCACATCTCCTTAGAACACTTGCTCTAGGTTGAGCAAGTTGCTAGTGTAACGTAGCCTATGTTTAACTTAGGAAAAAGCACATATTAATATGTTGGCTTCTTGAGCTAATAGAAACTTAGGAAAAGTAAATTAATTTACTTTAGTGATTTTGCATTAATCTTAGCCATTGAGCTCAAGTGAGGCAAAATTTGATCTGTCATAAATCACTTTGAGAATAGGGTTAGGATTAGGGTTTTGCCTCAATGCAAAGTTATAAAAGCAAGTTTGAGGACAGGAGATAGACACACAACAACAGCACAATATTGAGAGTGGCATCTTAGTAAGCAGTGCGTTGGATCTAAGGGAGTGCAAAGAGGCTGGAGATATAGATTTGCAGGGAAGATCGAGCAACGATCTAAGGCAGACATCAAATTTGGGTTGGTGTATTCTGTATTTTCTCAAGTGGGCCATTATCCACGACGGGAGTTTTTATTTCGTTGTTCTCTATTTTTTGCATAATTATAATTTGCATGAATATGCAATAAATAGTAATTTACAGATCTAGAAATCTAAATAGAAATAAACCATCATAGTATATATTTCAGATTTTTAAGAATAATTTATCAGATATGTTGTGACAAACTATCCAGCAAAATATTCCCCACAGTTTACAGGCATCGGAGCAGGTTTCTTTGGGTATACTGTGGATATTTGTAGGGGATCTAGATCAATGATGCCAAAAGTCATAAGCCTTAGTCATGGCCAACGAATTTGTGAATAACCTTCGTGATTCTGCAAAGGAGAGGTTTTCACTACTGGAAGCACAATTTGCAGATATAAGTTGTAATGTGAATCTCCTCATGGTGGCCTTAACCAATAAGCTCAAGTTATTCAAAGAATATGGGGGTTCTAACGTGGAGGTTTGATCAGAGGGAAGATCAGGAGATTAGGAAGAAACAGATAATAGGCTAAAGAAAGGACCTGAAAAAAGATTAACCCAGTTTCAGTGTTGGGGAGCATTCACAGTCCCTATTCAAAATGGAAGCGAAAATTGATATCAAGTGGTACACCAAGGTGAGATCGATGCTCTGAAGCTAAATCATTGGTTGTAGCAAGAAGTTTATTTCAGTGTTCACCATATAGAAGAAGAACAGAGGATTTCATTTGCACAACTGAAATTAGAGGGTCATGCCCTAACTTGGTGGGAAAGCCACACGGAGACCTTATGGTTGGTGGGAGATCCTCTAGCGACCAAGTGGGAGGACTTTAAAACCCTCATAAAGTCACAATTTACCCTATCGAGTGTGTAGAGGACCAATGAATTCAGTGGCACTACTTCAGGCAGAACCAGGGGAAAAGTGTACGAGTACACTACAGAATTTAGAAAGATGGCCATAATGTTGGGATCTCCCCAAAGAACCTAGATGTACTCCTCAATTATCTGGGGGGTCTACATAGCCATTTGCGGAAGAAAATGATGTTGTTCAAGCCTAGAAAATGATGTTGTAAATTTCCGTAGATGTTCTATGCTAGTAGCAATTTCACTTTTCTTTCAGCAATCATACAAGTAGTTAAGCAAAATGCAGATAGAACATATAAGTAGATCTTACAGAAGACAAATCAGAAACAGGAAAAAAATGTGTATGTTCGTTTCGGCGGTCAACAGGATGCTTCAACCAGCAAAGTCTCCTTTGGTCAGCCAGCCCAGCATGTGTCACAACAACCCTTCAATCTGTAGATGAGTCAACCCAAGTCAACTCTGCAAAAGTCAACGCTGTCCCGAAAAGTCAACGCAGGGGCAGCAAGCTAAAAGTCAACGCAGCAGCAAAACGGTCAACCCTTTGACCTCGATTTTTGTGCCAGGTAGTACGGCCTTCATAAATCGAATCTTCCACAAGTTTTCAGCTTGTTTGGACCAAGCGTTGACCAAAGTCAACGCTGGTCAAAGTTTCTGCGAAACCCTAGCAGCAGAAAATCCGTACTTCAGCTCAGCCGTACAATTTGTCCTCTTCGTCCTTCACACGTGTGGCTGAAACTTGTCTTTAGGTAGCTCGTATTATTTGATGAGAAGAGAAGATGATGAGTTGTGTTGATGATCAAATGCTCTTCAACTTTTCCTGTATTTATATCAATCATGAGGGTGTGTGACACATCTGTTGGGCATGCGAGCCTACATTACAAAACTGGCCGACCTTGCACATATAATTTATTAAAAATAATAAATTCAAAATATAAGTTCTGCTCATCGGATTAAGACATATTTTATATGGATTTTACACCTCTCAGAAAGAGGAATCCAACAAAAATATTAGCCTCTTAATCTCAGCATCTTAATATGGAGTTTGGACCTAGTTGTCCAAATTTAACACTCCCTCTCAACTAGGGAGAACTCCATCTATTAGTGCAATCAACATCGTGCGTCATCCCGCCGAAACTTGCTTTGCTGGCTTCTTTATTTCAGAACAGAAGTGGGTCAGTCACAAAGACATCATCCACCGACTGACATAGTCAGTCCAGAGGTCCCAGACCTCACAAATCTTGATCCCAGATCAAGTGGTTGGACCGTGCCATCCTAGATAGAGAGTACGGCAATCTCTGATGCGTCCATCAGTCTTTGCTAATAGTCTCTAACTTTTCCACACCTCATTGGCCAAATGAGAGGTACTTCCCACGAGCCCTGAACTCAATGGGTAGGATGCATACGGGGCACAGAAAATGAGAGGTGAACCAACTCAAAATCACAACGGTGGGGTCCAAGCACACCACCAAGGTTGGCAAGCCTAGCCTTGTGGTTGCCCATAGCCCCAAGAAGCTCTCCCCAAAGCCCCCCAGAGCTCCCAGAGCTCATCGTCCAACAGGACCCACATCATAGGGTCTTTCCACGATTCCAATATTCTCACGGAAGGTTAGGAACATGACCTTCCCCAAGGGCATTGTGAGAATATCCGCGACCTGCTCATCAGTTCCTATATGATCGAGCCTTACGGCTATCAAATACGACTGCAGCATATCCCCAGTGGTACCGATATCAGTATGCTTGGATCGGTCGTGGAACACAGATTTCGGTCATATTTAATCCCACTCGATTATCAAGCGATATCACAAAGGTATCTAGCACATGTCCAAACAACCCCTCACTAAAAAACCCCTCACTAAAGAGCTTTCGCAACCAACCGGCTTCACAACAGGCCAACTAGCAAGAATGTATTCTACTTCTCCGCGTGCTCAAAGCCACCGACTTCTGCCTCGCTCATCCATGATCGAAGGCATCCAAGATTGAAGCGGGAAGATTCAGATGTGCTCTTACGATCCACCACACCGCCACCTCAATCGGCATCAAAGATATCCACGAGTGTCACACTCCCGTTAAATCAGTATCTCACCATGGTTTATCGGGGCTCTGGGTATATCTCAAAAGATTTTGGCACCAACCCAGCTGAAAAATGATGAGGCTCAACCATCTGTTGACTCAAAGTGTTCACTGCAAAACATATATCCGGTCGGGTGTTCACTAAGAACATCAAAGCTCCTATGAGTTGACGATACTCTGTAGGATTGGCCAAGATAGAAGATAGGCCCAGCAGCGCTGCCACTCAACTTCTTAAAGTTGAGTTCCATTGGTGTCGACACGGACTTACAGTCCACCATTCCAAATCTTTCCCGAAGCTTCACAATATATTTTCCTTGAGAAAGGAAAATCTCTCCAGGTCTCTGCCAGACCTCCAGGCCTAGGAAATAGTGCATCAGTCCTAGATCCTTCATCTCGAATTCAGCAGCAAGCTCCCTCTTACATTGATGAATGAGAGGGTCATCACCAGTCAGGAAGAGGTCATCCACATATAGTACTAGAATTAGAGGCTTCTCTTTCACAACCTTGAAGTATAGGTTCGGATCAGCATTACTTCGAGTGAAGCCCAGCTTCATCAAGTAACTATCCATCCTTTCGTACCAAGCTCTGGGTGCTTGCTTTAACCCATAGAGGGCTTTCTTCAACCTGCAGACATGAGTGTCTCGATCCTGAACTTCAAATCCCGGAGGTTGTTCCACATACACCTCTTCCTTTATTGCACCATGCAGAAAAGCGGTCTTGACATCCATCTGATGAAGACTCCATCCTTGCGTAGCAGCAAGGGCTATGATTGTTCGGATGGTGGTATATCGTGCCACAGGTGCAAATATATCGTCATAGTCAATTCCTTCCTTTTGAGAGAAGCCACGGGCAACAAACCTTGCCTTAAACTTTTCAGCACTCCCCTCAGATCCATGTTTGATTTTGTAGAGCCATTTAGCGGTGACAACAGATTTGTCCTTCGGTCTCGGGACCACATCCCAGACATCATTCTTCATAATAGACTCATATTCTTCATGCATAGCATCCTTCCAGACTTGATGCTTGATGGCTTCCTCAAAAGATCCAGGTTCAGATTGTACAATAGTACTCATGGCAGCTAGATACCCTTGGTATCTACACGGCTTCATGCTTTCTCGGAATGTCCCCCTTGGGGCAGCATGACCCTCAGCATCTTCGAGGGTGTCCCTGAGCCATGATGGTCTCTTTCCTAGTGAAGGGGTTGGATCAATAGGGTCCATTGGCCCTTCAATATCAGGCATAGTCTCATCCTGGGGTTCTTCCAGATTTCCAGGTCTTTCTTCATGATTTTCTTCAGATCTAGGAAGATCTACTACTTTCTTCAAGGAAGCATCTTCGTCAAAAGTGACATCATGGCTTATCTCTACTTCCCTTTGACCAGGTACATAGACTCTATATGCCTTAGAAGTCTCACTGTAGCCCACAAACATTCCTTTCTTCCCAGTAGCATCCAGCTTACTTCTCTTTTTCTTTCGGCACATGAAAATAGACGGGACATCCAAAAATTCTAAAATGTGAGACATCAGGTTTCTTACCAGAGAAAACCTCTTCGGGAGTTTTGGAGTCCAAAGCGGAATGAGGGCAACGGTTTTGAATGTACACAGCAGTATTTGCAGCTTCTCCCCACAGAAACTTTGGTAGACCCTGGTCACATAGCATGGCACGGGCAGCTTCCACAATAGTCCTATTCTTGCGTTCAGCAACACCATTCTGCTCAGGAGTATATGCAGTGGTGGTCTCCCTCTTAATGCCAGCTTCTCTGCAAAAGTCTTTGAGCTCATTTGACTCATATTCAGTGCCATTGTCAGTCCTCAAAATCTTGATCTTCTTTCCGGTCATATTTTCCACCAAGGCTTTGAATGTACGGAACCACATGAAAGCCTCATCCTTTTTCTTCAAGAAATATATCCAGGTTTTGCGAGAGAAGTCATCAGTAAATGTCATATAGTAAGAACATCCCCCCAGGGATGTTACAGGCAACATACCAGAAAGATCAGAATGGACTAGTTGCAATATCTCAGATGTCTTTGTGACACTTGAGAGGAAAGGTCCCCTTGTATGTTTTCCTTCAGCACAGCCCTTACATACACCTTCATGATTATTTCCAAAGTCAGGCATCCCTGTCACCACCTTCCTTGCTTCGGGAAGGGCCTTGTAATGAAGGTGTCCAAATCTTCGATGCCATAGTTCGGTTTGACGGATAGTATCATAAGTCATAGCTCCCAACAGACTCCCTCCAACCTGGTAGAGTGTACCAACTCTAAAACCAATCGAGATAGCTTCCTTGAAGCTCTCCTTCCACATGAGCACCTTTCCATCAGAGAAAGTTACATTGAATCCTTTGTCTTCCATGGCAGATACAGACACAAGGTTCTTCTTCAATTTAGGTACATAGAGTACATCTTGCAAACGGAGGACTTGTCCTTGGGACAAGTGGAGGGTCACAGTCCCTGTCCCTTTCACAGGATAAGTGGCATTATCCCCAAGGATAATTTCTAGATTAGTATCCCTTTCAACCATGTCAGAAAGTGCTTCTTTGAATCCGGTGATGTGTCTTGAGGCACCACTATCAATTAGCCAGACATCCATAGTGTCGGGCGGAGATGCAGCTGAGAGAGCAGATACCAGAATATACTCCTTTCTTTTATCAACAACATTAGACTCCTCATACCTGGTATTTCTGGACCTCTTAGAAGGTTGATGGTTTCCTCCAAAGTGTGCCTTCCTCTTTCCTTTGGATTTGTCATTTCTTCGATTCCCATTTCTTCGGTTGTTGTTGTTATCGTCACTATCGGGAGAATCCTTGAAGGGGCATTCTCTAGCATAGTGTCCAGGCCTATGGCAGGTGAAACATTTACCCTTCTTCTCTTGAGTCTTTGTCCTTCTTTTGTCCTTAGAACCACCAGAGTTCTTCTTTCGGGAATGAGCACCATAGGCAGCATTTCTTTCATTATCAAATTCCTTCATCCTTGTTTCTTCTTGCATACATCTTGACAGAAGCTCATCAAAGTTAGGAATGATATTATTGTTGAGGATAGTAGTTGTGAATACTTGCCATTCATATGGAAGTCCTCCAAGTGCGGTGAGAACCATCTCACGATCAGCTATTATCTCCCCAATAGCTAGCAGATTGTTCCTGGTTTCGGTCAACTTCAGAAAGAAAGTTTGAGCAGACTCATCTCGGCCCTTCTTCATATTCTTCAACTTGTTCTTGAGGAATAGCACTTGGTTCACATTGTTTACTTGAAACATAAGTATCAATTTGTCATACCTCTCCTTGGATGTGCCTAGTTCAGATATGTAGGCAACCAGACTCTTATTTATGGATTCCCTGATCAGCAGCTTTGCTTTGATTTCTCCCTTCTTATACTTGTTTCTAACAGCAGCAGAGGCATTGGATGGAGTTTCTTGAATCCTCCCTGTCACATGATCCAGGAGATCATGATCTTCTAATTTGAGATCTAATATCATCTTCCAGGGATGGAAGTCATCACTTCCGGTCAGCTTGTCATTCTTCTTGAATTCAAGACTAGTGGAACCCATTTCCTCCGATGATGATTGCTATAGATTGAGTTTGTCTTCACCTCAGCTCCGATACCATGTAAATTTCCGTAGATGTTCTATGCTAGTAGCAATTTCACTTTTCTTTCAGCAATCATACAAGTAGTTAAGCAAAATGCAGATAGAACATATAAGTAGATCTTACAAAAGACAAATCAGAAACAGGAAAAAAATGTGTATGTTCGTTTCGGCGGTCAACAGGATGCTTCAACCAGCAAAGTCTCCTTTGGTCAGCCAGCCCAGCATGTGTCACAACAACCCTTCAATCTGTAGATGAGTCAACCCAAGTCAACTCTGGAAAAGTCAACGCTGTCCTGAAAAGTCAACGCAGGGGCAGCAAGCTAAAAGTCAACGCAGCAGCAAAACGGTCAACCCTTTGACCTCGATTTTTGTGCCAGGTAGTACGGCCTTCATAAATCGAATCTTCCACAAGTTTTCAGCTTGTTTGGACCAAGCGTTGACCAAAGTCAACGCTGGTCAAAGTTTCTGCGAAACCCTAGCAGCAGAAAATCCGTACTTCAGCTCAGCCGTACAATTTGTCCTCTTCGTCCTTCACACGTGTGGCTGAAACTTGTCTTTAGGTAGCTCGTACTATTTGATGAGAAGAGAAGATGATGAGTTGTGTTGATGATAAAATGCTCTTCAACTTTTCCTGTATTTATATCAATCAATTGATATCAAGTGGTACACCAAGGTGAGATCGATGCTCTGAAGCTAAATCATTGGTTGTAGCAAGAAGTTTATTTCAGTGTTCACCATATAGAAGAAGAACAGAGGATTTCATTTGCACAACTGAAATTAGAGGGTCATGCCCTAACTTGGTGGGAAAGCCACACGGAGACCTTATGGTTGGTGGGAGATCCTCTAGCGACCAAGTGGGAGGACTTTAAAACCCTCATAAAGTCACAATTTACCCTATCGAGTGTGTAGAGGACCAATGAATTCAGTGGCACTACTTCAGGCAGAACCAGGGGAAAAGTGTACGAGTACACTACAGAATTTAGAAAGATGGCCATAATGTTGGGATCTCCCCAAAGAACCTAGATGTACTCCTCAATTATCTGGGGGGTCTACATAGCCATTTGCGGAAGAAAATGATGTTGTTCAAGCCTAGATCATTGGACAAGGCTTGTGTACAGGCACAATACCTGTAGAACATAGTCCTGAAAAAAGGGAAATCAAGTGGGTCGAAGTAGAAGGAGCAACAAGATGCGTCTAAGGAAGGAAAGAAGAAAGTGGAAAGGGGGAAAGGATAAAAAGATAGCAGCCACGACACACCAATGCAAGGATCCCAGCAACCACTTTAATATTAATGATCATACAGAGGAGAAATGTTGGAAGTTGCATCCAGAGCTTGACCCAAAGAACAAAATGAAAGATAAGAAGAAGAAGAATCTCATGGTCATTGATTCGAACAACTAGGTTGAAAGCAACTCAAATGTGGATGAGAAGATTGTTTGTACATCAATGCAGAAGGAGGTGAATCTGAGTAGCCTTCAGCAACAGGAAGAGAAAGAAATAACCAAACTCTTCAACATAAAGAAATAGGTCAAGAAGACAAAGATTGATGCTCTCTTTGACTCAGGATCATAGTCGAATCTCATTGCAACAGAGCTAGTCAACAAATAAGAATTGGAAGTTCATGATCATCCAAGCCCATACTCATTGGGATGGGTAAATCAAGATGCAGAGTTAAAGGTAACAAGACAATGCAAAATTAGATTTGCTATCAATGTCAATTTTATTGATGAAGAAGGACTAGATGTAGTTCCCCTTGATGTATGTGGTGTGGTGTTTGGAAATCCCTACATGTACATGCAATATGCAATCTTCATGTGGAGAGCCAACAAGTACCGACTCATCAAGGATGGAAATAGTTCACCATCAACACACACAAAGGGCAAGTCGAAAATTTTGCTAGTAAGTGCCAACCAAGCCAAGAAACTGATAAGTTCTACCAAGAAGTTCGTTTTAATGTTTTTAAGAGAGAATCAGTTTGTAGAAGAGTCAGTAAGAGCAAAGGAATCCCTGGAGGGATGTGCGAGGAAACCGAAGCAGAAACTGGAAGAGTTGCTACAGGCATATAGTGATGCGTTATGGGATCCTAAAGGGTTACCACCCAAGAGGGAAGTGGGGCAGAAGATCCAACTATTTTCGAACTCTTCATTGCCAAATAATGGGTTGTAAAGGCAAACTGTTTTAGAAGCAAGTGAGGTGAACAAACAATTGCAGCAACTACTAGAACAAGGAGTCATTCAACTGAATACATCACCATGTGGGTCACCCATCATCATAGTGCCAAAAAAGGATGGGACTTGGCAGATGTGTATTGTTTATAGGGCGCTAAACAAAATCATGCTTAAGAACAGATACCCCCTACCCAACATTGATGATTTCATGAATCAGTTGCAGCAAGAGAAATACTTCACCAAGCTGGACTTAAAGTTTGGATATCACCAGGTTCAAGTTAGAGAAGAAGATACCTAGAAAACCGCCTTCAAAACCAAGTAAGATTTGTATGAGTGGTTAGTCATGCCACTCAGCCTATGGAATGCACCAACTACATTTCTGAGGTTAATGAATGATATATTATGCCCTTTTATAGATTCATTTGTTATAATCTATTTGGATGATATATTGGTATATAGTGCTACCTGGGAGTAGCACATCCCACATTTGACATAGGTGTTGGAGACATGAAGCACAAGCTACTAGTAAATTTCAAGTAGTGTGAATTTGCACAACAATCTTTGGTGTATCTAGGGTATGTGATAGGTGGAGGAGAGCTGAAAATAGATCCTGCCAAGATGAAGGCCATCATGAAAATGGTCGATCCCTACTAATGTTTTTGAGGTTAGGAGTTTCGTTGGAGCAAGACAGTACCTGAGGAAATTCATATCCTTGTTTCCAGCAATAGCAGCAGCACTCCACGCCATAATGACAAATGGCAAGAGATTCCAATGGGGAAAGGGTCAGCTAAGGGCCTTTGAGAAGCTAAAGAAGAAGATCAATCAGCACCAATTCTAGCATTACCAAACTTGCAACAGTCCTTTGAAGTGGAGACAAATGGGAGCGGTCTCGATGCAGGGAGGGAGCAGTCTCGATGCAGGGAGGAAGGCCTTTATGCTACCATTCTGAAGTATTTCATGGGGCAATTCTTAACCACCCTACCTACGACAAGGAGCTCTATCCCAAGTGCAAGTTGTGAAGAAGTAGAAGCACTATCTAATGGGAAAGGAGACAGTAATCCACATAGATCATCAATCACTACAGAACCTGGAGGCCTAGAGTAAGCAACAACAAACGAGGCATTACAAGTGGATGGGGTTTCTAAAACAATTTCATTTAGTGACCAAGTATAAGAAGGGTGACACAAACAAGTTGGCTAACATGCTTTTAAAGCCACCCACATCAAAGATCACAGCTTTAGGAACTCTGATGCACATGGATCCATTCACCCATGATGTACACAGAGACGCATATTTCGAGGATGAGGACTTCAAGGAGGTGTTTTAGCAATTGTAGAGACAGATTCGTGTGCACGATAGCAACAGCACCGTTGATTACCATCTCTAAGATGGGTTTCTCTAGAGGTTGGATAAGTTATGTGTTCCTAAAGGTGAGGGATTGGAGCTTATTAGAGAGGCTCACACCTCCTAGGTTGCGAGGAACTTTGGTGTGGGGAAGACAGTGGCCAACTTGCAAAAGTATGTGTGTTGGCTTAAGATGCAAGAACAAGTAGTTTGGTTCATAAGAGGATGCATGCTTTGTTGTACCAGCAAGCCTAGTAACAGGAAATAGGATCTGTATCATCCCTTACCTGTAGCCACTTGTCCCTAAGAAAACATTTTCATGGACTTTGTGGGAGGTTTACCAACAAATAGGAAGGGACATGACTAATTATTCGTGGTAGTTAACAGGTTCAGCAAGATGTGTTTCCTGATGCCCTATAAAAAGATCATCAGTGGGCAAGAAGCAACAAACTTGTTCTTTGGATAGGTCTAGGTGTACTTTGGGATACCAAAGAGCATCGTTTCAAACAAGGACATGAGATTTCTCAATGCCTTTTGGACTATATTGTGGGAGAAGATGGACACGAAGTTGAAGAAGTCTATAGCATTCCATCCTCAAACAGATGGGTCGACAGAAGTAGTCAATAGGACTTTGGAGCAGCTTTTGAGGGGTTACAATCAGAGGCATCTGAAGACCTGGAATGAAAATTTGGTAAATATACAACACTCTTACAACAAAGCAATCCATACTTCTACTAGTAAATCCCCATTTCAAACTTGTTTTGGATATTTTCCACCTTGACCTTTGGATATTGCATATGGGCAGCAAGGTGGAGTGAGGAAGGATCTTACAGGGGATGCCTTAAGGGTTGAAAATTTTGTTGAGAACATCAGGCAAATCCATATATAGGTACAGGAGACACTGCAAAAGTCACAAGAAAAATATAAGGCTGGGCATGAACAACACAGAACAAAGAAGCCATTCAAGGTGGGAGGCAGAGTATGTTTACAGTTGAACAAGGAGAGGCTACAAGGTTTGAGAAAGAAAATCAAGGTTTGAAGTATGGTCCCTTTAAGATACTGGAAAAGGTGAGAGATAATGCTTATACATTCATTCTACCCCCATACATGCACATTTACTCCGTTGTGAATGGAAAGAATCTGAAACTCTATGAACCTTCCATGTTAGATGAGAAAGAGGAGCAGGTCCTACCTTCTGTAGAGGATTTGGCACCAGATCCTCAAGAAGAGTTAACGAAGGATAGAATTTTGCAGAAGCAGTCCAAAACTATGAGACAAGGGCAACATGACCTTTGGAAAATTGGGTTGAAACTTGAAAGGACAACTTCTAGGCAAAGCAAAATGGTACACCTGAGAGAAGGTAGAGGAAAAATTTCCTCACCTCATTCAATAGTAGCTTTTGGGGACCAATAGCCTCCCAAAAAGGTGGAGTGTGATCCAAATTGGATAAAAATATTGTTTTCCATCCATCTCAATGCTTTCAGAGTAGAAAAAGTGGAGGAATCAACTCACGAGACTATTTTTACCAGTAGAATCCAGTTTGGCAAATTTGGGTCTGAAACCTTTCGGGAGCATTTTAAGGCATTAAATAGTTTTCTTTTGGGAAAAACTTTGCCACTTTAGCACAACACATTTTTTTTCCTATTCCACACACAAATACCTTCACAATGGCGCAAGAATCACCTCAATTGGAGTCCGTAGGCAAAAGTTATGCCACTCAAAAGCTGACCTTCCTGTTTTGGCCACCATAATTCAAGAGGATGCCACATCAACCCCCATTATTCATGGAAAAGGGGCTAGCCACGTAATCATGATGAAGAAGACACTAGAAGAATCCATTTTGTAACTCTGGTTAAGAGTTGAGGGAGTAAAACCTAACCATTAGTAGGCTATCAGGTTGTGTTATAACCGGACCACTAGGAGGAAAACAGGTTCTATTCTTTTCGAGGGTATCTTGTTCCATAGACAAGCAGAGTAGCCAAGAAGGATAGGAAGAGAGCATACAGAGAGGATTTGTGCAGTGTAGTAGCCCACGGGCCACAAGCCTTACTTCTTTGTACTCGCAAGTGGCAAATGTTTTCTATTTAGAGAAAGAGAGCAGAGCGACCTCACCTTCCAGCTAGGTTTTCTCCCAAAAGGGTTTCCCAATATATATCTTGTGTCAATCGTGGTTTGTGAGTTTTTATTTCGTTGTTCTTTATTTTTTTGCATAATGATAATTTGCATGCATATTGTTAAAATTTCATGTTCTTTACATAGGACAGTTGCTTCAGAATTTCATATTAGCCCATTTATTTAAACCATATCATTTCAATTAGCAATCACATGAATCATAACTGATAATAACTGAAGAAAGAACATAAACAATAGATCCAAAAGACAAGTCAAGACAAGAGAACACAAGGATATGGCTCAAGCCAGGGAAAAACCCCAAGATGGGGAAAACCCTTGATCAATTCTTCTTGCTATTGATATCAAGTGTTCAGCAAAGAGAGAGTACGATAATTCAAGGTCAAGATGACTTGCCAATTTGGAGATTCAATATCAATGTCGTTAGATACATAGCTACCTCAGCAACACAATTTTGGAGAAGACAATTTGTGCCCTCTTTGAAACATATTGTTGCAAAAGCTTCTGAATAATGGTGTTCTAGTTAGGGTTTGATGTCAAGCTACAACAACAATCTATCATTGCTCCAAGATGGACTTCCTTCAAGTTGATCTACCCACATATGTTGGAGTAAGTCTGGTCGCAAGTAAGGGTTGTTGGCAAGCTGCTACAACACCCTTTCGTTACCTTCCAAACCTCTTGCTTGACAGCGACCACCTTCCAAATACCTCTGCTTCCAATTCGTTGTTGATATGGGCTAGTAACCAGCCTCAAAACCAGTGATACAGCCTCCAGCTCAAGAACTCCAAGACATGTAGCCTCCTATCAATCCTTCAGTCCCTTTTCTAAGGTGATCTAGGCTTGCGGCCCTCCTGAAGCACACAGCTAGGGATGCGGCTTGCTATAGGGGATAAATTCCAACCAAAAGATGAGCCCAAACATCATACAAATGACCCTCATGACTGCGGCTTCCTTCCTGCTGCAATTCTGACCTGCTGTAGACACAGAACTACCCACAAAACAGTCCAAACAAATTCGAACCAGCCTCAAACAAGCTCAGCCTCCTTCCTGAGGAACTTGGTCCTTTAGATAGCCCATCCAAGACATCAATTTATCCCTTCCTTCTAAGCTGGAGCATTCCTTCCTTTTACAGCCATTCCAGAGAGAGAAAATGTGTGATAGGATGATTGAAATGAGGATATAGGCTCCTCTATATATAATAGTCGATTGGGGCTAAAGGGACGCGACTATTGGGCGTGATGAGCCAACTTGAAGGAGAGGTCGACCTTGATCATTTATATAAATTCAAAAATCCATTTCTACTCATCCAAATTTGACATTCTTTAGATCGATTTTGGTCCTCTCGAAGAGAGGAATTTAATGCAATAATTATCTTCATCAAATGAGCTATCCAAAGTGGAATTTGGCCCTAGTTTCCAGTTTTAACACATACACAATCCGTAATTTACAGATCCAGAAATCTAAAGAGAAACAAATCCTCATAGTGTAGGTTTCAGATTTTTAAGAATAATTTATCATATCTATTGTGATGAACTATTCAGTGGACTATCCACGGAAGTTTACAAATCATCTTTACTAAGTTAAAAGTGATAAAACATCCATCTAATGCTAACACCTAACAGGCAAGTTAAAGGCCTTAGCACTATTTCTAAGCAAGGATATCATGCACTAAAAAACTATACCAATTAAAACCAAGGAATCAGAGAGATCATCTGCCACATTTGATATATAGGGCACATGAACTAATATACCAATGTATGCGAAAGAATGATACTGGTTGGATGGAGAAACAAGCCTAGACAGCAGCAAATCGCACCTAATTGAGTGTGTTTATGGGGTAGTTGCATGAAGGGCAACAAACCCCAATGTCGAAAACAAACCAAAGGAACTTGTCTTTTTCCCTTCTAAACCCTTTAAATCCAAATTTTACCTCTCCTCTCTTTTTTTTTGGGTTTATTTCTGCAATTTAGAAATGTAACCACAAAAATGTTGATTAATGGTAGCATCAGATGTGATCTAGCCTTGTAATTTTGTATATAGGCTAAGACACATATATTCCATAAAACCCAGAAATGGTTTTGGAAAATTCCACTTAGAGATGATTTAATTAAATTAATTAATCGTTTTTTAATGTTTTCCTAAGTCTAAACTTAGGGAAAACCGATTAATTAACAAGTGGCATTACCAAATCAAATGGAACTTTAGATAAGTCATGGATCACCTCTTCCATAATCTTACTTTGATTGAAGCTAATTTTGCCGTTGAAGAGTCAATGAAAAGATTATACATGAGGTAGGTGTGTGTGTCAAGGGAAGCTGACGACACTTTATTTATTGGAGCATTTTCGAATTTGTGTGAGGAGACATAGCTTTTGATCAAGAACAAATCACTAGGGCTAGGTTTGCTAAGTGATTTGATTTAGTGATCAGATCCAGAGAGGGGCAGAAGCAGAGATTGGTCAGGAGAGCCAAGAATACATTTCAGAGAGAGGCAACATCTACGCAGGAGAGAGACAGCGCAGTTTCTGGCAGGGGTGACGCAGTTACTGCAGAGAATCACGCAGAGCCAGTGTAGTCTCTCTTGGAGTCAGTAAGGAAAAAGATAAAGGTTGGGGTTCTAAGCCAAGAGGGCCAAGATCCAGCTTCAGATCAACTGCAGAGACGAGTGAAGCAGTTCCTCTAGCTTGCCTACACAGGCTTATGCAGATCCAGCATAAGCAATCACGCAGAGGCAATGAGGGCTTCATTACCGTTGTTTTTGATCAACCGGAGACTTGTTGAGTGAGGTATATCTTAGAGTTATTTTTGTTGTCTAGATTTCTCTAAAGGGTTTGCCGGATGTTGGCACCCTAGTTGTATTCAAGATTATGCTGCTTAATAATACAAACCCTCAGATCTGCTGCACCGGTTTTCCCAAGTTGGGTTTTTTGATTAGATTTATTCCGCAACATTATTTATGTAGACTGCTTCAGTAATTACTTCAATATTTCAATATAATGAAATAATTATCAAATAATAGGAGAAGTAATTCAGATTTGTTGCAGTAGGAATCCAGATCTAGGATTTTTCACATAGTATCGGAGCTTATTTAAGTTGAAGTGCAGGAGAAATGAAGGGAACCAGCAGATCAGCACTGTAGAGTCTGGGATCTACGTAAGCAACCACAGACCCTCCCAGAAAATTACGTTGTCCAGGCCAAGAGGGCATTCTAGTGCAGAAAAGGCTCCCTCTGAAAGAGTTGACAGAGGGGTAAGCTTTTTCAGTTGCAGAAGAGGTAGTGTAACAGAGCAACGTAGTTGAAGGACGCAGTTACTGCACAACAATAAAAGCTAGTGCATAAGCGTCAGAAAATTCTGAAAAACACAGTTGGGGATTTCTTGACCTCAGAGGGTTTCTTACTCAAAGAAACTCATTTTTTCCCATGCAGCCGCAGAAGAAGTGACTTACTCCACAAGGAGTAAGTAAGTCAAGCTGAGCAGAGGGTTAGAGCAAGCTATTGACAATTGAGGAGATGGCCAACAACGGACTGCGTGACCAAGATAGATTGGAGGGTGCCTCCAACTACGTTATCTGGAAATCAAGGATAGAATTTCTCCTTGATGAACACGATCTGAAAGCCCTCATAGACAGCGCATTTGCAGAACCTCTTGATGCAGCACACCTAAGGCAGTTCAAGAAGAATATGGCTAGAGCCAAGCGATTGATCTTAGATGGAGTGAAAGATCATATCGTACCTCATATAGTAGCCAAAACGACTTCTAGAGAAATGTGGGTACGGCTAGAAAAGTTGTACCAAGGATCTTCCGAGCAGCGGAAGATGTACCTTGAAGAGAAGATGCGAAATATCAGGATGAAGAAGGGAGAGCGTTTTGACTCCTTCTTGTCTCGGATTCAGGAAAACCGAGATCAACTGTCTGCAATAGGATCTGCTCCTAAAGACTCAGAGCTAGTAAGGCTCACACTAAACTCTGTTTCAGAGGATTATCAAGTCTTTGTCCAAAGTATATTGGGCATATAAAAGCATCCAGGATGGGAAGCAATGTGGGCAGCATTACAGCAAGAGGAGTTGAGGAGAGATCTCCTGAAAATCCACTTGGTGGATGGCAATAGCAGTTCAAAGCTCAAGAAGGAGGAAGAAGACAACACTGCCCTTGCATCAAAAGGGCAACCAAAGCAGAAGAAGAAAGATCTATCTAAGATCAAGTGCTTCCGGTGTGGGGAAATGGGGCATTATGCCACACAATGTCCTCTTAAGAAAAAGGATAAAGAGGAGAAGAAAGATCCACATGCAGGAGCTGCCAAGATTGAGGCAAAGAAAGATTGTGCTATGTTAGCTCATATTCCAAAAGGAGAAAAGTGGGTTGATTTGGATCTATAGATCCAGAATCTACAAGGAGGCGAGATCCTTGAGTATTTCCGAACTCTTGGATCACATGTGAGCTACGACAGCCTAAAGACGGTAGCAAGATGAACAGTTGCAGCGGAAGATGATGAGATGATGCAGTGGCTAGAAGTACTAGAGCCTGATCAGCACAGAGAAGAGGCAGCAGCAGCAGCGCAGTGCAATGCTTACGCAGTGCAGAGCAGCAGCAGCGCAGTGCAATGCTTACGCAGTGCAGAGCAGCAACAGCGCAGTATTTTCAGAAAGCTAGTGCAGTAACTAGCAGTAGTCAGTCCTATTTTCAGTTGCAGATTTTCTTTTCCAAATTTCGAATATTTTTCTGTTGGAATTAGCAACAATAGCAACAGTGCAGTAGCAATAGAAATGAGCAACAGATAAGCAGCAGCAGCACAGTGCACAGAGAGGCAGCGCAGTGCAAAGTGGTGCTCACGCAATGCAGAGCAGTGCCCACGCTGTGCAGCAGCATGGTTGCAGAATTTAGAGGGAGTTGCAGTACAGTGGCAGTTGGCAGCAGCAAGCAGAGTCAGCAGCAGTACAGTTGCAGCATTTTTGTGCAGTGTTGATGAGAAGCATCAACAGCACAGCAGAGATGTTATAGAAGTCAAATTAGCAGCACATTGAGTTGTTTTGCTAGAGCACTTTCCTCGCTAAGAGGGAGTGTTGGATTATGGTAGCATCGGAAGTGCTCTAGCCTTGTAATTTTGTATATAGGCTAAGACACATATATTCCATAAAACCCAGAAATGGTTTTGGAAACTTCCACTTAGATGATATAATTAAATTAATTAATCATTTTTTAATGTTTTCCTAAGTCTAAACTTAAGGAAACTAATTAATTAAAGTGTATTAATTAAATCAAGTGTGAATCTTCTAAATAAAGTCATGGATCACCTCCAAGTTAATCTTCGCCCTTGATTATGTTTTAATCTTGGTCGTTGAAGAGTCAATGAAAGATTATAAGGAGGAGGGTGAGGGGCCTATGGAAAATACACTTGACACTTGAGCCATTGAGCATTTTCGAATTTGTGTGAGGAGACACAGCTTTTGATCAAGAACAAATCACTAGGGCTAGGTTTGCTAAGTGATTTGATTCAGTGATCAGATCGAGAGAAGGGCAGAAGCAAAGATTGGTCAAGAGGGCCAAGAATACATTTCAAAGAGAGGCAGCATCTACGCAAGAGAGAGACAACGCAGTTTCTGGCAGGAGTGACACAGTTACTGCAGAGAATCACGCAGAGCCAGCGCAGTGTCTCTTGGAGTCAGTCCGGAGAAAGATAGAGGCTGGGGTTCTAAGCCAGGAGGGCCAAGATCCAGCTTCAAATCAGCCAGATCAGCTGCAGAGAAGGGTGAAGCAATTCCTCTAGCTTGCCTACGCAGGCTTACACAGATCCAGCGTAAGCAATCACGCAAAGGCGGTGAGGGCTTCATCAGCATTGTTTTTGATTCGCCAGAGACTTAATGAGTGAGGTATATCTCACGGTTATTTTTGTTGTCTAGATTTCTCTAAAGGGTTTGTTGGATGTTGGCACCCTAGTTGTATTCAAGATTCTGCTGCTTAATAATACAAACCCTTGGATCTGCTGCACTGGTTTTCCCAAGTTGGGTTTTTCCAGGGACTTAGTCCAAAAATAACTGTGTCAATGTGGTTGTTTTTCATTGTATTTTGTTCAAATTGTTTCAACACTTAGATTTATTCCGCAGCATTATTTGTGTAGACTGCTTCAGTAATTACTTCGGTGTTTCAATATAATGAAATAATTATCAAATAATAGGACAAGTAATTCAGATTTGTTGCAGTTGGAATCTAGATCTAGGATTTCTCACAAAAAATCCATCATAAATCAGGTTGCAAAAGGGCCAATAAATTCCCCAAAGATCCCATCCTAAGCTTGGCTCTCCTCCCATACGAAAAATTGCTGAAAATCCTCCTAAAACCCTTATATGTCTTCCTTGTAGGGGCTCTAGTAGTGTGTTTTTCTTGCAAATTTTAACAGGGAATTGAATCATTGTTTAGATCTAATTTATTTCATTGCATAAATATTATTAAAACAGATTTTAACTAATTCTAGGTAGTTTTAAGGAAAATCGTCCTACTTTTCTTGCTTGAAACCCTAGATGTTTTGCCTTGATTGAGTCTCTTTCATTGCTAATTGGATATCTTTCTCTAGGGTACATTTATTTCTGGTATTAAATATGGTTTGGCATCTTAAAATATCATAAAAACAAATCTGAAGTTGGAACTGTGACATCTAGGCCCTAGAAGCCTAGTTGTCTTGCTCCTTTTGCAGTAGTATAGCTTCATTTCGTTCATTGTTAAAGTGCAGTGTTTTATTTTGAATATAACCCTTGAATTTATTCTTAGTGACATCATCTAAACAGATTTAGACTTGAAACACAAGAATCTAGGCTTCAAACCCTAGTTGTCTTGTGCATTTTAGCCCTAGTTTTCATGCTTGTTTCAATTGGTTTCAAGGGCATTTGATAAGTGGTCTAGAATCTGGAATTTCTCTTGAAATAATACAGTTAGATCAGATCTTAAACTCGCCTGTGTATTTGATTGGCAGATCCACATTCACTTGACAAACTCTAATTAATTTGCTGAGATATAGCCTAGTTTGTTAAATGCAATATCATCAATAAGTGGGTGGTTGTAGATCTTTAAATCTGGAATTTTCTGAATTGTTTA
This sequence comes from Pinus albicaulis, assembly GCA_034641835.2. Classification (NCBI taxonomy): domain Eukaryota; kingdom Viridiplantae; phylum Streptophyta; class Pinopsida; order Pinales; family Pinaceae; genus Pinus; species Pinus albicaulis. The sequence goes on from JAXQQM020063076.1 coordinate 22,063, forward strand.
TCTTCAAAACAGATTTGTAAGTGATGTTTTGTCTTCCATAAGCAAGTAGTTAATTTCCATTTCATTATCTTGGCTTTACTTGCTTTACATACCCCCTGTTGTTCATTGGATAATTTTAAAAGGGCTAATTGAACATCTAATTTAAGGGGTGAAAATAAAGACACTAATCATACATCTTAATTTGAATAATAATAACATCAATAAACTCTTACTTGCTCCCACTACACACTACTGGACTTTGAACTTAATCGACCTAGGGAAGCCCCCCTTAACCACGAAACCCCATATTCAAAAGTGAGAAAGATAAAGCCACTATGGTGATAGTAGCGGCCTACCTATTACGGTCTCAATCACATAATTAGGGATTTTTCATCTAGTGAGAACCTGGGAAGTAACATAGCCAAACCATGAAGAGGATAAATCTCCTAGTTTGAGAGATTAACTTTCTGCACTACTGAAAAAGGATCAGAGAGGCTGCAGTTGGCAAGGCTACCTCTAGTATCATATAGAGCTAATTTCCCAAGGTGACAATGACACTACATAACTCTTGAATTTATTCTTAGTGACATCATCTAAACAGATTTAGACTTGAAACACAATAATCTAGGCTTCAAACCCTAGATGTCTTATGCATTTTATCCCTAGTTTTCATTCTTGTTTCAATTGGTTTCAAGGGCAATTGATAAGTGGTCTGTGTAGAAATTTCCTGTTTCCCACCCCGGTTTTCAGTTTCACCTTATTTCTCCTTTTAGTTAAATGCCCTTTCCCATATCCTTACATTCAACAACAGAAAAATAATTTTTTGCTGAAAACACAAATTCTGGAAAATGTACAGAATGCTGGAAAATGCAGAAATAAAAATTAGCAAGCTTAAAACAGTGATTCAACACATTTAAATACTGATATTTTTTGTCAACATGACCCTAGAAAAACCCCCTACAACTCTTGGGGAAAACCAGTTTGAAAGCTCCTTATTATTTCTGAAAATGCTTTTACAGAGAGGTGAAATATACAGGAAAAATTCCAGCAAATTAATTATAGACTTATTTGGTTTTCCGTGCTTGCATCTGCCTTGGAAAACGTGCCAGAACAGCAAAATACTCAAAACAGAAATTTATTACAACAAACTGCCTTTCTCGAAAACTGTGTTGGTTGCCTCGAAAAGTGTGCCCAGCAACCTTGGAAATCGAGCCCCTTGTTGCTGTACTTTTCCTCAAAAACCGTGTTGTCTTTCTCCTCGAAAAATGTGCCACAAAATAGATGTACGGACTACTGTATGGACTGCTGTACCGACTTTTGTCTCAGTTTTCGTGCTGCTGTACGGCATTGCTGCCTCGATATTCATGCAGCCTCTTACTGCCTCGAAAATCGTGCCCTCCTTGCTGCTGTACGGACTTGCTAGGTTTGTCTCTCCTTCACCTTCTCAAGCTCTCTTCAGAAAAAAAGTCTCCAGCTCTCCTTCTCCTCCTCTCTCAATCTGCTCATGAAAGAATGAATGATCTTTTCCTCCTTTTCCTCCTTTAACCTAACCCTAAGTGACTTTAAAATCTCCTAAATCCAATGGTCGAAATAGATTGAGATCTAGGGTCGAGATTAAATGCTCATTAAATCTCACTTTCTATATTTTAATTCACCCCACTTTAATAAAGACCCACTTACTCATTTATTTCCCCCAAAGTCATTTTTCCTTTCTAATTTTACATTGACTTTATTAAAGTCACTTTAAAATTAGACTTCAAAAAGAATTTTATCACTTAAAGTCACTTTTAAATTAGATTTGACTTTATAAAAATTATAAAGTCACTTTAGGAGAAAAATTAAATTATTTTGGACACTTTTCCCTAGGCCAAAGATCAAAGCCTTAGGAAACCACCTGTCCTCCGGTACCAAATTTCAACACTCCCTCTTACCGAGGAAGGTGTTCCTCACCACACCCATCTTGTCTCTAAAGTAGACATGCTTGCCACGTGGTAAGGCTTTGGTAAGAATATCTGCAACCTGCTCATCAAAGGGGGAAGACATCAAATTTCATGTACCTCCTTTCTAATCATAGCGTCTGCAGCGAAATGATATTTGATCCCGATATGCTTTGGACTCGTCATGAACATCGGATTCTCCGTGAGGTTAATGCAACTCTAATTATCACAAAGAATTCCATCGAAGCACCCAACGTACGACCAAAATGTCAAATAACATCTTCGCGTTTTCGCATGGCCTCACAACGCTAGATCGGTCGCCATATACTGCTTCCGTCGAACTCAATGCTACTGACTCGCCGTTTCCAATCGAACCACACCACCGCGAACCCAACCCAAAAACAAACATTCTAAAGTGCTCTTCTCATCGAAGCATTAACCTCCGCCCAATCATAATCGGGGCACCGCTTTCACCTCACTCCATCCCCCCGCTCGTAATCCACACCATAATCCACCTATCTCAGGCATCAAGAAATGTAAGCTTCAGGTACCACCCAGTGAACCTTCCTAGGCTCACACATAAACCGACTCATCGTGTTGACTGCAAAACAAATATCTGGTCTAGTGTTGACCAAATACATCAAGGAACCAATCAGCTGTCTGTACAATGTGGGATCCACCAACTCGGAATCCGAAGCATGAAGCTTCTTCCAGTTGGTGATCATCGATGTCGACATGGGTTTACAATCCTCCATGTGGAATCTGCCAAGGATGTCCACAATATACTTCCCCTGTCCCAGGAAGAAATGCCCCTCCTCCTGCCACACCTCCAAACCCAAAAAGTAATGCATCAAGCCGATGTCCTTCATCTCAAACTCCGCCACAAGATCTCTCTTGCAGTGCTCTATGAGTCTCTCTGCACCTGTAATGACCAAGTCATCCACATACAGCACCAGAATGAGAGGCTCCTCACCTATCACAATATAGTAAAGTTTCGGATCTGCCTCACTCTTTGTGAAACCCATCTTCTGCAAGTAAGTATCTATCCTGGAGTACCAAGCTCTGGGAGCTTGCTTCAGGCCATAAAGGGCCTTCTTCAGTCTGCACACATGGGACTCCTTCCCATGCACCTCAAAGCCCCGTGGCTGCTCAATGTACACCTCCTCCTGTATGAAGCCATTGAGAAATGCGGTCTTCACATCCATCTGGTGGATCTTCCAACCCATCTCTGCTGCTATCGATATAATGGAGCGGATCGAAGTATATCGAGCCACGGGAGCGAAGGTCTCCCCATAATCAACTCCCTCTACCTGGGAGAACCCTCTAGCCACAAACCTCGCTTTGAATTTCTCAATGCTGCCATCTGCAGCATGCTTTACCTTGTAAAGCCATCTGGAAGTAACCACGGATTTGCCCTCAGGCCTCGGCACCACCTTCCAAACATCATTCTTCATGATAGAAGAATACTCCTCCTGCATGGCCTCTCTCCAGACCTGCTGGCTAGCTGCCTCCTCATAGCTAGAAGGCTCAGAGTCAAGGATGCTGGTAGCCATTGCCATATAGCTACAAAACCTCTCAGGTGGTCTGCTCTCTCTGACCGGCCTCTTAGGCTCAGCAACAGATGTGGCATCTCTAAGGGTGTCCTGAAGCCACTTGGGCTTCCTCTTCCCTGAGTGCACTTCTCCCGCCGGAGAATAAAACTCCTCCTCCTCAACATCAGGAGCCTGAACTCCTGACTGTCTGTCTGTTGTCCTCCTGCCTGCACCTGAACCTGTAGATGCTGAGGTACCGTGTGAATTGTCCATCAGTGGACTCCCCAGTGAACCGGCTTCAGGATCGCTTTTCCGCATGCCGCTCTCGGGCAATACCCTCCGACTCTGAGCCACCGGCTCACCCACGGACCGATGACGCGCAGATGCACTCAGATCCTCCTGATCCTCGCCCACCGGATCCCCGGTGGACCGACTCACCGCCGCCGAGGGTCCGTCGTATCCAGAGCTCTAATTCCCACACCTCCTGTGCCCTATCCTCCTCGAACTTCACATCCCGCCTGACAACAACTTTCCTCTATGCAGGAATGTAAATCCGAAAGGCCTTGGAGGTCTCACTGTAGCCCACAAAGATACCCTTCTCTGCGGTGGGCTCTAGTTTGGTCCTCTTCTCCTTGGGTATGTAGGAGTATGTGATACACCCAAAGATACGAAGATGACCAATATCAGGCTTCTTCCCAAAAAAAGCCTCCTCCGGAGTCATATGCCCCAAGGCACGATGCGAAATCCTTTCTAGCAAATAAACAGCGGTGTTGCGGGCCTCTACCCACAAAAACAATGGCAACCCCTGATCATGTAACATGGCTTTGGCAGCCCCTCCGATGGATCTGTTCTTCCTCTCCGCAACCCCGTTCTGCTGAGGGTTGTAAGGAACAGTGAACTCCCTCCTAATGCCTGCCTCCGCACAATAGTCAACAAACTCTCCAAGGGTACTCTCCTCCATTGTCCGACCTCGTGGACTTGATCTTCCGACTCGTCCTCCGTGTCTCCACAAGAGCTCGAACTCGAAACCGCTCGAACACCTCACTCTTGGTCTTCAAGAAATAACCACAGTCCTTCCGGAGTGATCATCCATGAACAAAAACATAGTACTCATATCCACTCAAGGAAACATGAGACATCCGACCGCTCACATCTAAATGAATCAAATCAAGTATCCCGCCCAGCTCGCTCGTCACCTGGCCGCAGGGTGATTTGGCAAACTTGCCCATCGCACATCCCTCTCGCAAGTATCAAAGTGATCAAGACGTAACTGCACACTGTAGTGATCTCCGCAAAGTCCTCAAGGCTCCATGATACATATGCCCTATCCGCGGTGCCAAATCTCACACAAACCTTCCTCCGCTAGCCTCATTGCCTACATTTATCGCTCAATGCCAAAAGGGACTGAAATGCAAACTTGTACACCTTTACATGGCGTACACCTATCACTCTAGCTGAATCAACTGGAGCGCCCCTGGGATACATCAGCACCTGTCCACCCCTGAACAGTATCTCATATCCTCTGTCCTCCAAAGCTGAGACGGATATGAGGTTCTTCCTCATCCCTAGCACACAAAGAACATCCGACACTTTCAAGGGAGGTTTAGACTCCCTCTGAAATGTCAGTGTTCCCACAACGACTGCTCTAACAACTCTGTCATCACCGAGTACTACCTCTATAGGAATGCTACTCAAAAGCTCGACCAATACTCACTACTCCTCGGCTATATGACGTGGTGCTTCTCCCATCGTCCATACCGACACCGCATGCTCCGCTCATCGAGGGAAATGCATGCTCCCTCTGAACCTCTATGGCAGATAATCCCGCACTAGAGGACTCACACGCAGTGAACCCAAACTCTCGGTCAAAACGATCTGCAAAGTCCTCAACCTCTGCTGATGCTGCCATGCTCTGGTTCTTCCCCTTCTTCTTCTTCTTCTCCGGACACACAACTGCATAGTGTCCCATCTTCTGACAATTCCAACACTTCACCTTGGAATAGTCCTTCTATGTGTTACCCTGTTTACCTTTGTCTTTGCCTTTGCCCCCACCATTGCTTGTGGAAGCCTGCTTCTTCCCTTTGCCTTTCTTGCCTCCTGCCAACAGTGCTACATCCTCATCCTGCTCAACTGGCTAGGCTGCCCCAAGCTGACCTTTCCTGATCTATGTTTGAATGCAATCATCCCAAAACCTCTCCCATGTGGGAAGGGTCTCACGTGCACAAACCCCATCAACAAAGTTCATCCATGAACTGGGAAGGCCATTCACTGCAATCCGCACCAACTCAATGGGTGGAATGACCTCTCCAATCGCTGTCAACTCATCTCTCACATTAGTAATCTTTGTGAGATATCCAACTACACTATCAGTCTTACCCATCTTAATGGTCTTCAGCTTCTCCTTCAAGACCATTTTCCGGTTCTCATTGGTACTCTGGTAGAGATTGGACAATGTTGTCCACATCTCATGAGCATTTCTCTTTCCTCTCACATGAGGAATGCAATGGTCTTTGATTCCATCTAGAATCAGTCTCTTACCCTTGTTGTTCTTTTTATTATATGTTGCTAACTGAACAGCATCAGTAAGCACATTAACAGGCTGTTGTTGGGTATGAACCATGATATCCCAGACTTCTACCTCCTCAAAGATACTCTGCATTCTCTCCTTCCAAACACTATAATTGGTATGCCCATCCAACCTATCCTCCACAATGCTGTAATTGGAATGCCCATCCAATCTATCCTCCACCCTCAGTCCTAAAGACATCCTGTTGTCCTAAAACTGAAAAATAGCACTGCTGTAGTAAAGGTAAAACTGATGTTTGTGAAAAATCAGCTTGCTGGAATTTTCTGAGTGAAAAATCAGCAGGCTGTAATTTTCCTCCTTGCTGTCCCAAACTGCTCTTCAGCACTCAAGCTCTGATACCATGTAGAAATTTATAGTTTCCCACCCCGGTTTTTAGTTTTCACCTTATTACTCCAAAATAGTTAAATGCCCTTTCCCATATCCATACATTTAACAAACTGGAAAATAAATTTTGCTGAAAACACAAATTCTGGAAATTTTTCAGAATGCTGGAAAATGCAGAATTAAAAATCAGCAAGCATAAAAACAGTCATTCACACATTTTGACATAGATATTTTTGGTCAACATGACCCTGGAAAAACCCTCTACAACTCTTGGGGAAAACCAGTTCGAAAGCTCCTTATTTCTGGAAAATGCTTTTACAGTGAGAGAAATATTCAGCAAAAAATCAGCAAGCAAACTTTTACAACTTATCTTGTTTTTCGTGCTTAACCACCGCCTCGGAAAATGTGCAAACAGCGAAACAGGAACAGCAATAAATGTTGTACGGATTTCCTCGATTTTCGTGCCCAGAAATCTGCAATAAATGCAGTTGTACGGCCACCTCGATTTGTGTGCAAAAGGACAGCCACTTGCTGTACGGCTTGCCTAGAAATTCGTGCCAAATAGAACAGCTCCCTGCTACCTCGAAAACTGAGCCAAACTGCTGTACGGCCTCTTGGAAATCGTGCCAAAAGGCTGCTGTACGGTCTTCTAGAAAATCGTGCCAAAATTTGCCTTGGAATGTGTGCCAAACTCTGCTGTACGGACTTGCTGAAACGCTGCCTTGGAATGTGTGCCAAGCTGCTGCCTCCTCCTCCTCACTGCCCAAAAATCTCTCTTGCTCTCTTGCTCTCCTTCTCTCAATCTGCTCATGAAAGAATGAATGATCTTTTCCTCATTTTCCTCCTTTAACCTAACCCTAAGTGACTTTTGGGGAATCCCTAAATCCAATGGCTGAAATAGATTGAGATCTAGGGCTGAGATTAAATGCTCATTTAAATCTCACTTTCTATTTTTAATTCACCCCACTTTAATAAAGACCCACTTAGTCTTTTATTTCCAAAGTCACTTTTTCCTTTCTAATTTTATATTGACTTTATTAAAGTCACTTTAAAATTAGACTTTAGTAACTTTATCACTTAAAGTCACTTTTAAATTAAATTTGACTTTATAACTTTATAAAGTCACTTTAGTAACTTTATCACTTAAAGTCACTTTAAAATTAGATTTGACTTCATAAAAATTATAAAGTCACTTTAGGAGAAAAATTAAATTCTTTTGGACACTTTTCCCTAGGCCAAAGATCAAAGCCTTAGGGAACCACCTGTCCTCCGGTACCAAATTTCAACACGATACACATAAGATGAAGTGCAAAAAAGGTGTGAAGTGCAAGAGGAAGAAGCTGGAAGATAAGATCGAAGTTTTGGGGTTCTCTCTCTCTCTTTTCTGCGAAGATACTAGGCTACTACTGGATCAAGTTGTTGGAGTTGCAGGGTCAAAATTGTGCTGCTGCAGTAAGTCGAAGCTACTAGAGGGTCGACATTGTTGGGTCGAAGTGCTACAGTTGCATAGGTCGAAGAGTTGCATAGATTGAAGTGTTGCCTAGGTCGAAGAAGTTGTTGCTACATAGATCGAAGTGTTGTTGCTGCATAGATCAAAGTGTTGTTGTTGCAAGGTTCAAGGTCTGATCGAAGCTGCTAGAAGGAAGGGTTGACTTGGTGGTTGGAGGAGGTTTGTGTCTAGGTTGAAGAGCCCTAGGAAAAACTATTGAAGGAAGAGATTTTAACTGGTTTTTCCCCTAGATAGGGGTTTCGCCCTGGCAGAGTGCCTACATACTGTGTCTCATGTTCTTGTGATCTTCATACACACACAATTTGGTAATTGCTTGATGAGAGATAATATAACAAAGAAGTAGAAGAAGCCAACATAACTCACAAGTAATTATCAATAAAAGAGGAATCAAAACCTAAATCTACTTGCATTGATTTCTCAACAGAATAAACTGGTATAGATTAGTGTTTTGTATCTTAATACACCAGTTATAAACAAATAGCCTACAGCGAAAGAAAGATCAATGCAAGAAGAGAAAATGGGTACTAAGGAGAAGTCATCAATAAGTCAAGAATATACACAAATTGAAAGATATGGAGCCAGATGCCAAACAATACATGCCAATTGCACACAAGTCAACAACTGTGAGAGTCAAACAAGTACACAACAGAAAACAAATCAGATTTACAGTAAGCCAGCATGAAGTAGGAACAAGAACCATACTGTCATAGACATATTAATAATAATTATAATAATCTAATTTTAAAATCATGAACTAACTAGACATGAAATTAATATAAGAGACCCTCTTGTTGGTATGGCATGGGACCCCTCCACATCGTTATTTTACTGCTCAATTCTATGGAGGTGTAGATATCTCAGGCCTGCAGGGGAGCACCTCCCCCCCTTGCACCCACTCCCGAAGAACACTCCGAACGAAAGCGCTGCAAGAGCGACCACGGAGCATGCTCCCAAAAATCGCTCCCTCACACCCACTCCCGAAGCGCACTCCGAACAGAAGCACTTAGGGAGCAACCTAGGGAGCGCACTCCCTAGGTCGCTCCCTAAGCGCTTTCGTTCGGAGCGTGCTTGGGGAGTGGGTGCAAGTGGGTGTAAATTTTTCGTCAATTTGTTCTATGTTGGAACTAGTAATTCAACAATATCCATTAGCAACCAATTTAACAATTCACTTCTTCAATTATCCAATAGCAGTAGAGCAATAGTTGATAGAACAATTGAACAAATGCACAATGAAAGACAACCAAGAGACAAGAGAAAATATTTGCTCAATGACCAGGGAAAAACCCCACTAGGGGGGAAGCCCTTGCAAATCTTCTTCTATTAGATTGTCTTCTAATGCTCAGCAGAGAAAGAGTACATCATCCAATATCTAACATCCAATCCACTATCCAAAATAGAGATAAAAGAGAGAGAGTCAATAACATTTAACTCAAGTGCACATCTGTCCCAATCAACAGCAGCAGTCAATGCCCTAACCAGTCAACAGTTCACAGTCAAATCAGCCCTCCAGCAGCTCGATCTAGGACAGTCAATTTCGGCTTTTGAAGCTGGTAAAAGATTAGTCAAAACAGTCCCAAAATTGATGGTCAAACTCGGTCAAAGTCTGCTCTTTTGTCTGTGGTTAAACCTACGGTCAGCCTCAGTCAATGTGCCCAGAACTTCTCGGTTTTTGTGACAATAGATGCAACCTGCAAAGGTCGAAATTTTGGTGGAAAAATTGCAGCAAAACGGACTCTGAAATTTCAACCCTGCAATTTATCCTCCTTGCCACACATGTGAGAGAATTAGGCTGCCCAATAGTTGTACGAACCAATCAGATGAGGAGAGAGAAGGTATAAATGAGTGAGTGAGGTGTCAAATGAGGATGAAGGTCTCTCTTATTTGTACAAATCGTTGAGGGTGAAAATACATGACGTTTGGGCTTCATGAGCCTACATGAAGTTGAAGCCGACCTTGACAATTTGCACATGTGAGGACTTAAATTCAAAAATGCACTTCTCCTTGACCGATTTGAGTTATCTTTATGTCGATTTTGGTCCTTTCGAAAAGAGGAATTCAATGCAATGGTTATCTTCATCAAATGAGTTGTCCGAAGTGGAATTTGACCTTAGTTGTATAATTTAATAGAGGGCTCCTGCTAAAAAAAAATCTCTCCCTAGTCAACTCCTGCCAAAAGAATTCGCTCCCTCCCTAGCACTTTCATAGGTTGTTAAGATTCTCAACCCTAGCAATGTTGGCAATCAATGGTAATGTAATGTCCTCTTCAAATTGAGGATTAATGAGAGATGAGTTAACCTATCCAACCTCGGAGGATATAGTCTTGATAAAGGAGAAAAAACCTAATTTTTCCCAATTTGGGGCAAAGGTAGGGTCGGTTGGGTCAAAAGAACCCAAAACTAGGGGTTGCACCACAATCCCTCACATCTTGAAGCCCAAGGAGAAATCTATAAATAACAGAGGAGTTGAGATCAAATCATCATCAATTGTGGATCAAATCATATGTTTTCTTGAGCTTAGCTCTAAGGGTTTGAAGACCCCTTCCCTCCTATCAATTTCGGTGGTGAATGATTCCACCCTAGTTGATAAACTATTTTCTCTTTTCTATATTTCCACATTGTTCTGTCACAGGATTGCTGAAGAGTTTCTTTTTGGTCCAAGTCCAACGAATTCTTTTCTAAGGCAACATTCGAAGTAAGCGAAGTTGGATTCTCTCACGAGGGTCAACAAGTTTGTTGGAAGGCGAAACAAGAACGGAACTCTGGACAAACACAATCAAAAGGCATCTGAGTTGCTTGTTGACTTAAAGACATTGCTATTATGGCAAAAAAGTGTCCTGAGATTGACCAAGAGTCTAATTCAGTGAAATCTAAGGGGGTTTAACCATACACTATGACAGTCCGACAACCCAACAAAGGTATTATGTAGTGGTTTGAAAAGTGGATTATAGCATTATGAAGACTCAACAGCAGATCCAAGCTCTTAAATCAGGTATTTGCAGACCCTTGTAACAGACTGAGCATTCTGAAGCAAAAAAGTTGGAATTCTTATAGCATATTCGGACTCTTGAAGCAGTTGTGGATTTTTGTAGTAGAGTAGACAGGCACCTGAAGGGACCAGTTCGTGTAATCAAGGTAGGAATTAATATGGTCTTGAGGGAAACTCAGGTATTTTAAACAGACAAGGACTCGTGTAGGGTTTTATGAGCCAGACCGAATCTGGAACTCTGGTTAGGGTATCAATACAATATTAAATTTACTTTGAATCTTATTGTGTGAATGTAGGGTATTATGCCCTATTGTTGTGAGAAGTTGATGAACAATACATTGTTATGTTGGGTTTGTTGAATTGTTGAATGAATGATTGAATTTGTAAAGTGATATATTGCTCTATTAGTTTGTGCATCATTTAGAAATATTGGTATTGTTCATCATTTGTATTGAAATAAATGTGTATTGGAAAAGGTTCTTTTAAAACCCTAGTTCAAAAAGATTGCCCTAGAATATTACAAGTAATGTTAAATTCTTAGAGTAAAAGGATGACTTTTACATTAATTTTTAACATTACAATGAAATGGCTCAAGATGTTTGAGAGTGGCTTCGACCTCATTAGACTTCATATGGAGAAAACTAGATTTTAAATATCACACAAAATCTAACAGACTTGATGGTTTTCAGAATTTTAAGATTTCGGGGATTGCAATATTTCCAATTGATTATGTCATGCGTGAGGGTATGGGATTGGCATTTGATCAAGATATTGGTGTCAGTGATTGTTTAACTTTGTTGATGTCGGTGGTATTGCTTGGTGAACTCTTCTACTATGGCCTTAACTAAAATGCACCCTTCACTCAAAGGAAAATAATTGGTTAGACATGTTAAGTTTTTTCTACCATATTATAAGGTTGAAGAGATGAACCCTACACTCGAACCAAAATCATTGATTAGGCATGTTAAAATTTTCCAATTTCTACCATATTATAAGGTTGAGCAATCCAAGTCTGAAGACTTTGAGCTAGATGATGTTTATGGAGCTCTTGTTGATGATCCCATTTCTAGTAGTGTTGAATCAATGATGAGTTTCATGAGTGATCATGTTGATCAGTAATTTGTAGTTTTGATGTCTAGTTTTGTTGTTACTACTACTCCTACTGAAGTTGCAGAGGAGTCTAAGGAGTCCTTAGACTCTAAGCCAGATGATGTTTATGTAGCTCATGTTGATGATCCCGTGTCTACTAGATGATTGATGTTATATGGTTTAATCCATGTTTTTATGCTTTTATAACTAATTCATCATTCTACATGCTTTTGTTGACATATATGCATCAAAATATATAAAAATATATATTATATAAAATCCGCTCCCATTTCGCTCTCGACCCGGAAGCTTCTGAAAATTGTCACTCCCCGCTTCCGCTATAGCCAAGTCGTGATCAAGGGTAGAGCCCCCTAAGGCTTCTACTTCTATGACAACCAATCACAGAATTGAACAATTGGGGTTTAAGGTGGATCTTTGAGTTTGGATTTGTTAGCGTTAGGGTAATCTCTAGGTTTTCGTTCATAGATAAGATCCCCAAGTACACATAACCAGCAAATATATGGAGTAAAACCCTAAAAAAATGATTTAAATGATTTAAATGGAACAAAAAGAGTGATGGAGGTTAGAATGTCAGTGCTTTAGCTTGCCAATATGTTTTTGGTACACATGGGGTCAAGGATCAACTCACTTGAAGGAGATTTGAGTAGGTCTAGGTTCAGTAAACTAGGGAAAGTCCATTCATTGTCCTTAAGACTTTCAATCTTCAAGGAAAAGGTAAGGGAAGGAGCCCACATGCTGCTTCCTCAAAGACTTGGAAGAAGGGTTTGTTTAAGAGGGATAATGAAAATAAAATAACATGCCCACTTGCTTAATACTAAATTACCATCATCCATAAACACAACCAAGATAAAAGAAGCACACTTACTTAGATTTCCATTCATTCATCCAAGTTTCATCAATATTCATCCAAGAAAAGAATGAAATCCACATTAACAATTCCTCTCCAAGAGGTCACTCTACTCATCCATTCATAGCCAAATTTAAGAAAATATCTAAGTTTAAGGAAACGTCCTCCCCACCCTCGTTCTAGGCAAAAAATGAAACGGAAACGGGGAAACCTGTACCGTGCGGCCATGAAATGCGTTTCCGGCCATAATGGTACGTTTCACGTACGAGAAACGTTGCCAATACGGCCAGAAATGCGTTTCCCGGCCGTACAACCGCGTTTCCTCCCAAAACAACGTTATTTTTTTTGGGGATTCATGCAATGTATTATTATTTTTATTCGTTTTATTTGTGTCTTGGATGCTTCGCTTTTAATGATCAAGCCTATGGCCCTAGTATTTATATGCAATTCATGGTAATGTTAAATTCTTCATTTTCATCCTTTTACTTAAATTTTTAACATTACCATGAAATGACTCGGGATGTTTGAGAGTGGTTCCGACCTCATTGGATTTCATATGGAGAAAGTAGAATTTTAGATCTCATTCAAAATCCAATAGACTTATCAGTTTTTCATGATTTCAGGATTCGGTGATTGCAATGTTTCCATTCGATTTTGTCATGTATTAGGGTATAGAACTCGAATTTAATCAAGAGCACCAATCCCTCTATGTACCTTGATGTTAGTGACATTGGTTGTCAAACTCCTCTATCATGACCCTACTAAAAATGTACCCATCACTCAAACAAAATCTTGACTTGACATGCTCATAGTCTTTATTGTACTTGCAGCCTCATAGTCTTTATTGTACTTGCAGCTTCATATATATAATAAAGGCTGATTTTGAGATTTTGATATATAATAAAGGCTGGTTTTGGATATTTCGATATTGCTATTTTTATTATGTCTCTATTATCATTCATGAATAAATGTTTTGTAACTTGTAATAGTTTATGCTTTGAATTTATCATGTATGTTTTATGATTTCACATAACATTTCTTAAATGTCCTAAATTCTAATATAAATTTATATTAATTATATATATATCGCGTTTCCCTGTTTCCAAAATTTGGGGAGGTCGCGTTTCGTATCGCTTCCCATTTCGGAAACTCGTTTCCGTTTCCCCGTTCCCCATTTCTTGCAACTTAGGAAAATAGAAATTGCAGAAATTTCAAACTAGCCAAAGGATTCCTCCCCCAGTCCAACAATGAGAAAAATCTGAGGAAGTGTACCTCTATTTACAGAGGAAGTGCTCAAGTTCCTATACATTAAAAATATTAATTTCCTAGATTAAAATCCCCTATTCTAGCCTATGGGGCAGCAAAAAGCCTTCTTCCTCAGTTAATTACTCTAAATTACATAAATTTAGGGGCATGCATGCCACATGTACAAAAAATACAGGGAAAAACCCTCAACAATGACCCATCTCCCCATCTCCCATCTCCATAGATGAGTATAAATAATAAGGGGTGTTTTGGCACATTGTCTAGCCTCCAAAGGCCCTTCAATGAATAAGGATCCTACAGTTAGTCTTCCAACCTGCCATGAAGCCCCCTCTAAATTGGGCACATACGTCGCATACCTCGGTCCTCAACCAATAGCTCTTCAAAGGGCTGGTTCCTTCCTCAAAAGTGCAAGCAAGGCCCCATGTCTCTTTTCGAATGGACATGTGTGGGCTTTCCAAGTGGCATTCAGCCTCCAAAGCTGTAATAGCCTGCTTCTGATGCTGGTCATGTGGATTTCCTAGATTCAAAGTGAGAGCATAAGGCTTCAGCAAGGGATCCTCTTTCAAACCCTCCAATGATGACAGCTGTATGCCAAGCACAAACCCTCCAAGCAGGGTCACATCAGTTCCAAACATCACATATTTAACCAACAGGGGTCGCCCCTTTAACACTAGTCCCACATGAGCAATGGTAAGCTACCCAAGTGCATAGGGTCTGCCCCTTAAATAATATTGGCCTCCTGCTACAAAGGTAGGCTCCCACAAGACTGTATATTTTTAGTATACATCCCACAAGTTGGCCTGGTCAAAGTATGTACGTTGGCTCACCATAGTTTCAAATTAAATTTGTGCCAGAGTCTATATCTGTGGCGCTTGCATCCCTATATGTCCCTCCACAGTAAAGAAAGACATGACTTTTTTGTTTTCTTGGTTGGATGCAGAACTGGTGCAGAATATCCAGTGAACCTTGTTCCTTACTTATTTGGTTCACTGGATATTCTGCACCAGTTTTGCATTCAACCAAAAAAAAAAACCTCTTTCTTTACTGTGGAGGGGCATATAGGGCTGCAAGCATCACAGAGTAGTAATGTATCTGTCTGATGTGAGAACACTCTAACAGGTCCAAGGAAAACACCCTACAGCCATTAATCTCGCTAAAAAAATTCTTTCCACGGGTCTGGCTATGAACTTAAGTGTTGCTTCAGGCTCCTATGGCTAAGTGCACATGCTACAGCAAGCTCATTGCCAACTCAAGGTACATCTCCTGGCAGGAGTGTCACAAATCCATCCTCCTCCATGTTTTTAGCACTCAAAATTTGGCTTATGAACAGCAGTGCCACTTTTATATGTAACAACCCTAGAATCCCCCATATTTGCTACAAAGTTTTTTTTATATCAACTAAAATAGTAGTACTGCTGTGGAGACCCGAGGCCCTAAACCAGCTGCCTTCACCAAAATATTATCTGCCCAGTTGTATGCATTCTAGACGCCACCTCCTGAGCCTGCCCAAAACTTAGGCTCATCTGAACTACTTAATTGTTTGGGGGTGAGGTGAAGCCAGCTGCCATCTTAATTCTGCTGATGAATATCTTCTTTCATCTAGGCTTAGGAGGACATAACCTCCCCAATGCTTACACCTTTGTCATACTTCAGCATTACCAACGCAATTTGCAGTTAGTTTGTTTGACTTTCCACTGGATACCATCACAAATATGATGATAATAGGAAAATCACAAACCAAATCAAACTCCATGTTGATCAAATCACCCAAGGATGCGAATCAATTTTTTAGAACAATGCTGATGTAAAGCAGGGGGTAACAGGGCCGCAAACAAATCATTCCACATGAGTTTGTCACCGTTTGAACCATAGCATAACCTTGTGGAGGCTGATTTCTTCAATAAAGTGAGTTGTTGACTTTTATTCATAGTTATCATTCTTTATGGAGGTCAATTAATCACTTTGGGGAGGTAGTTACATTATTATGCTATTTCCGATGAATTAGTTGAAGAGGTTGCTAGATCATTGGCTATTTTGGGAGAATTGTACATAACTAACTCATTAGTTTATTATTGTCGAAACTTCTCATCAATATAGATAGATGTGAGCTTCATTGAGAATTATTTCCTCGATTATTTTATTGTAACCCCTAGAGGAGAATCTGGATCTCAACAAAGGGTATCATTGAGAATTATTTCCTCAATTATTTTATTGTAACCCCTAGAGGAGAATCTGGGTCTCAACAAAGAGTATCTTGAGTGAACATTTCATTGAGGTGGTTAGAAATGAATATTTCACCATTATACCTAAAAAAATAATGAACGAGGAAAACAATTCATTGTCTATTGTATGAGGGAGATGGAGCTTAAACCTATATAAGGGTTTGCTCTCTCCATTTGCAATTCGGTAAATTCTTGAATGAAAGAATTTGTGAGAAATTTGCTCCAAGCTTATGGAGTAAGGTAAATTATTGTTTGGATGTTCTGATTTTATATTTGTACAATCTTTTATGTGTGGTAATGTTCTAGGTACACCAGTGTACTTGTGATTGCAAGATGAGAATGTGAAAGCCAAATCTAGGAGTATTTGTCTTGGAGAGGAGGACCTAAAGCCTTAGATCTCCTATTGTGAGTGAGAGCTTGCCCTTGTCCAAGAGATGAAGAATTTTAAAAGCCGTAAACCTCCTATGGTGAGTGAATCCTTAAGTACTTCTACACTTAGTTTGGCTTAGGATCTCTTACTATGAGGCTCTTCCTTTCTCATCTTGATATTCCTTGCTTGTTATTCCTTAGTGGAACGCCCTCTTAAATTGCATCTATGTCTCCATAACCCAAGCAATAAAGCATTAGATCCCTTTCATCCATCATCTCTAACTTTTTTTAACTTTTCCATTTCCATGTGTTCATGTTTTTAGGTTCCCTTTACTCCCATTTTATACTACACAAAGTGAACTTAGCAACCATAGGGAAGCCCTTCTTGACTTTGGGTCAACCCTTTCTCTAAAGTGTAAGAGAGAGTTGGTGAGGTGACAGCAGCCGACCTTGGTGACGTGTTGGACTTTACATCTGTGTGTGTGAGATTGTGTAATAACAATATATATTATACATTTATGTATACTTTTGCTTATGTCCAACTAAAATCTGAAGTAATAAAGTGCTTTTGCCACAGTTCATATCATAGCCAGAAATATGAACGGTGTGTAACCCCTCATATTCACATTAGTGGTAATTATATGATTTCTGTCACATGACATATTTTCAAGGGTAACTTGCAGGGATGTTGATGGGCTATAGATACTCACCTTTCCTTTTTTGTTTGAGGATAGTACTTCTTGGATGAGCATAGTGGTCCTTCTTGATGGACTGCGTGGTTGATAGTCTTGGCTCATGTACTTTCTCCATGATGATATATTCATCGATGGTTCGTCCATTAGATGGTGATGATGCTCCTAGGTGGTATGACATGATGATTGTCTTCATTTGGATCAATTTGCTCAATGTTGTGAACTCCTTGCCTCAATTTTTCTATTTCCATGTTTATATGATGTGTTGAGACATGGCTCTTGAGGAAGAGTGATCTACTACTTTTAGTGTATATTGCAAGTCTATGATGATTACTAATGCATTCGACCAAGAATTTCAAGGAGCATTCATCTCCCCACCATGTTTGAGAGAACCTTAGGATTTGTGACGATGTGTTGATTATTGCTCTTGAGAAGGAGCGCTCTAGTGCCTTATATACCTATTACACTTTGATGATGATACTTAATGAAGTAGACGACTCCTTTGGTAGAGTGCTCACCTCCTTACCATAGTAGTAGCCATACTTTGAGCACCCTAGGGGGTTTTGTTAAGGTTTTGATGACGATATACTACTTCATGCTTGTGATGAAATGCCTTAGCTCTTGGAATGATATTTGATCAAATAAACAACCAATCTAGTAGCGCAGTCACTTCCTTGGTGCATGTTGGAGTAACCAAGAGTTTCAAGGTTGATTTTAGCTTAGTTGATGGATTACACTTCTTGGTAAAAGCACCCTAGGATCTCTTGTGTCTATTTCATTTCTATGATCATTCTTGATGGATTAGACACTTAATTTTGGGGAGCACTCCACTCTTCCTTGAATTTCCAACACATGGCACAACATATAGGTGGTTTCAGCTTGTGTGGGAGGATGAAAGGCATAGCATTTTGGGTGATAGCGCCCTGGAGTTTTATGTGTATTGAGGTCCCATGGAGGTCTTCTACATGACAGACAATTACTTTTGGAGACCACTCTATGTTATGTACAAATTATTAATTATTATTAAATGTAATTGTCTTAGGTTTTATTAGGCAAAAGGGCATGATCAAAAATCATGCCCCTTCACCAAGAGACACCATAAGGCTATATTTAAGCCTTGGTCTCTCCCATTTGTAATTCATCTCATCTTTTATCAATAATATATATACATATTTCTATTTATCTGAGTTTTTATACTCCATTTGGTATCAAAGCAGTCGCTCCTCGGCTCACTGTTGTGTAATTCAAGAGTTCTCCAGTTTCTGCCCACAGATTCGCTACATCTTCTCTCCGTTGCACTCACCCTTGTTTCCCTTCTTCGTTTTCCTCTGCATTGCTTGAATTCTGCTCCATCCGTTGTCTTCTCCGACTACTGTTCCACTGCTATACGTTGTGCCCCCACCTTCCGTCGTCAATCCCTGCACGCCCTCACCATCCTCGACCATCACGGTTTCGTTCCCTGCGTCCGCTACCTTCCGCTCCGCTTTGTAAACATCCCACACACGCCACCATCAAACTCCCGTCATTTTCCGCTTCACCATCTGTCTCACAACTTGCACTCGCCCGACAAACCAGCGAACATTGTCATCCTTCACAACCCTACCCGACCGCTGCCTCGACTTTCCTGACCACCGTCAAACCCTCGCTAACCTATTTGTTTGAATTCTGCTTGCTGGCCAACAATACGTATAGTATCTGCTCTCCATCACTAAGGGTTGAACGCTCGGTCAACAAGCGTGACTCAAATGTTGCATGTGTTGAAAATCTAAGGTCATTAATCGGTTAATTGATGGATGCATTTGGGTCAAAAATTTATATATTATATATATATATTTTTTATATAATTTATATTTGTATATATATATATATTATATAATTGCAAATTAATTAATTAATTTAAACAAAAAAAAAAAAATTATTATTAGGATCAAATTAAGTAAAAGAGTAAGCTGGATAAGTATACTCCACCTCATACATGCTCGATGGCTGCATCAATGTCGATGGCCGATTTCCACAAAAAATTGATTGATCTTGAGAGTAAGATTATTAATCATTCCAATGACTTTACCAAAAAACTAGTCGATCTTGAGGGTAAAGTTACGGGACATTCCGGCGATATCAAGAAACTTCACACAACAAATCGAATAGAAAGACAAATTGGACAAAACCATAGCGAGTCCACAGACAATCATAATAAAGCAATGTTGGTGCTAACCGCTATTTGTGACAAGATGAAGCTGACGCAAGAACAAATATTTCAGAATATTGAACATGATCAATAGAACAATTTAGCAGATTCAGGGAATTCAGCAGATCATCATGAAAAAACCGACTCTCCCAAAACATCATCCCCGCGCCATCAAGAAGATAGTAATGCAAATTTTCAAAATAAGCAGCTCTAGAATGCATTCACTAATCAATACCCCTTTTTTGCTCCATCGTTGGCAGCATATCAACGAAGAGCAACAATCGAGCTACCCAAGTTCGACGGTAATGAAAAAAACAGCGTTGCGTGGCTTAATAAAGTCAAAGAATATTTCGAGATTTACGACATTGACAGTGATGATGAAAAAATTAAGCACGGTTCCATGAAAATGGAAGGAGAGCATATAATTGGTACATGTGGTGAAAAAAGACGATGCTTGCTATTAGTTGGAGAAAATTTAAGGAAGCATTTTTTAAAAGATTCCAAGGTAAAGGAAGAAGATTTCTTTTCAACGTTCATCAAATTGCACCAAAAAGGAGATGTGGATGAGTACACTCGAGAATGGGAGACCTTAGAGACATGAGTACCTAGATTGTCAGAATCTCGTCTAGTCCAATCTTTCATTTCAGGACATAAAACCCATATAAAAGTAAAACTCGAGCTTCATGACATTACGTCAATAGAACTAGCAAGACAAAAAGCAAAAGTTGTTGAAAAGAAATTCGAAAAGTTATTTTGGTCAAAGCCAGAAAGAGTATATTCAAGACGAAGATTTCCTCAATCTGCAAATATAGATAACACAAAATATGTTCCACCACATCTTCGTGAAGGAGAAAAATCTAACGTGGAAACGAGCAAGTGCAAACGTTGTGGTGAAAAGTGGGACCCTAAGCATAGATGTGCTAAAGGAAAAGAGACGAAGAATCTGTATAACTGTGAAGAAACTAATGACTCTAATAGTGGTGAATCAGATGTAGAAGGAATTGAAGACACCCTAGAGTTCTCTCCAGAACTAGATGACGAAAGCATTCCACAAGTGTCATTATCAGCTATGACAGGTATATCACAACCCCAGACACTAAAATTATAAAAGGACATATTAAGAAAAACAACGTAATGGTTTCCATCGACACCGGCAGCACCCACAATTTTTTAGATTCAACCATGGCCAAAAGAACATCTTTACGTTTCCCATGCCCAATATGAAGGTAATGGTGGCCAATGGTAAGAAGATTGAGATGGTAGGGAAATGCCATAAGGTCAAATTGCAGATTCAAGACTTTAATTTAGAATCTCCATTCTACACCGTACCATTAGGAGGAGTAGATGTGGTCTTAGGAATCCAATGGCTACAAACCTTAGGTACTTACTCTGCCAACCATCAAAAGAAGTTTATAAGCTTTAAATGGGAAGGGCAGAAGCACAAGTTATATGGATTCCAAGCACCAGAAAATAAAATCGTGTCGTCATCCCGGATGATGAAAATGATTCGAAAAGGAGAGTTGGCCTATATAGTACAATGTCACCAGTTAGAAATGTTATCTATAAAAATGATTAGTGAAGGGTCACGAGAAGTACAAGGGCTAATTCAGAAGCATGAAAAAGTATTCCAAGACTTGCCCGTGAAAATGCCTCCTAATAGGGAAATTGAACATACAATAGAAGTCAAAGCAGGATCAGACCCTATCAACATCAAGTCGTATCGTTATCCGCATCACCAAAAGACTGAAATTGAAAAGATAATCCAAGATCTTTTAAAATGTGGGGTCATCTCAAAAAGAAAGAGTCTGTATGTTGCTCTGGTTATATTGGTAAGAAAGAAGGATGGATCGTTTCGGCTATGCATTGACTACAGAGGATTAAAAAAGATAACTATTAAAAATAGGTTTCCAATTCCTTTTATCGATGAAATGCTAGATGAACTACATGGTGAAAAATACTTCTCAAAATTAGACTTAAGGTCAGGGTATTACCAGATCAGAATTAGGTTGGAAGACATACCAAAAGCTGTGTTCCAAACACTCGAAGGTCACTACGAGTTTAAAGTAATGCCCTTTGGGTTAACAAATGCACCAGCTATGTTTCAAGCTACTATGAATGAATTATTTCGTCCATATCTTAGGAAATTTGTACTAGTATTTTTTTATGATATTTTAATTTACAGTAAAACCTGGAAGGAGCACCTGCAACATTTGGATAAAGTTCTTGCGCTATTGGAAGAGCATCAGTTTTATGCTAAAAAATCCAAATGCACCTTTGGAAAGGAAGAAGTAGAATATCTTGGACACATAATATCCCATGAAGGAGTAAAAGTGGACCCTACTAAAATCAAGGCTATGAAGGAATGGACTAAACCAGTTAATATATCCAAGCTAAGAGGGTTCTTAGGATTAACAGGATACTATCGAAGCATTTCGTCAACAACATCCGTCGTTACGTGTGCTTTGAGGACAAAGCATCTTTTGATCAATAATATATATACATATTTCTGTTTATCTGAGTTTTTATACTCCACTCTACTTCCTCATGGTGTTTTAGGAATCTATGGTATGGATGGAGAGGCCAACTTACTCCTTGTTACACATTTGACTAGAGTGCTTTGTCTCCTTGTTATATTTTGTTGGTGAGATTGATATTTATGATGGATAACACTATCTTTGTTGCACACCTATAGAGGTATCTCTCTTAGACTAGATTATATCTCATTAAATAGTGGTTGTGACACATGTGGAGGTTGTTAAGGCCTTTTGATGATGTGGCACTTGATTTGTGGTGTCTGTTAAATGATGACCAAACCTCCTATCTTGAGATCCACTCTGTCTACCTTGATCTATGCCATCTATAGGAGGTTGAGGTCGACATTGAGGAGCACTTTCATCTTTTGATGTCCCATTTACTATGAGATCAAGGAGAGGTTTCCATTGTCTATTTAGGGGAACTTAGACCACCACTAGCTTCTTTAGGTGCTTCAACCAAAGGTGCTTGGCCTTATACATGGCAGAGGCCTTCATGCTCCAAGTCGACATTCTCCAACCTCATACTAGAACAAACTCTACCCAAGGGATCATTTCCTTCTTCACAGTGCTACTTGTTAGCCTACATGTCAAGTGAGTTAAATATAAAAACTTGTGTAGTATTTATCACCACCAATGTAAACCCAGGGTCACAAATCAAAAGCATTGTACAACCATGTGAGCCTTTGTATTAGTTAGCCTATCTCTTTGTTATTATTTTCTGTATTTTGATGTTGTGGTCGAACCATACTAGTCCCTTGTAATTCATTTTAGGTTCCTTCGATCCTGTATAGCATTGGACTCTTGGTTTTACGGGAGCCTACTTTTGTAGGGGTGATCACGAATGTATGGGACAATCCATCCCATGTCAAGGTGCACCTATGTCTTACCACATGGTTAGAGCCTACGGAGTTTGTAGGTGACCTTCGCTTTGGTGCAGTATTTCTCAAACAACTCTCGTGCATGGTAGTCTCATTTTGATAATTTTCACAGTTCCCAAGGCAGTTCATGGTTCCCAATGCGAAGTGGTCCCAGTGGTCAAAAAGTCAACTTGGTCTCAAATTGTTCAATTTGATGAGAGGGGTCCATGCAACATTAATTTTTCCAACTAGAGGAGGCAGTGGCTAGTTATAGCTTGCTCAAACATGGTCACCAAGTCAAACAGGTTTGAAAAATAGGGTCAACGTTGGGTAGAATGATGCATGCAATGTATCAAAAATTATCAACAAAACAAGAGGAGCAATACCCAAGTGTAAAATTTCCCAAATTCCTTAAGGCATTATGAAATCAACATAGGGGATAGATGATGTGGTAAAGAAAGGGATGATGTTGCAATGCTAGGCAAGATACAACCATTTTGAGAGAGACCTAGTATAGATCATGATCGATTTTAGCATACTCGGGTGCCTAAATTGCCAAAAAGTTAAGGGCATTAGAGATCCATAGAGCAAGGGGTTAAGTCGAGATTACTACAAGAAAAAAATTCAAGTGAACTAGCCATTATAAAAGTCAACTGGTCGTTGGATAGGTCTAACTAGTTGTTGGATGTCTTGGACCAAGGAAGTGAAGAGACGGACCATTGAATTAGTCATTTTCTAGAGGAGTCCAACTAGTTGTTATCTAACCATTAAAAATATTTTATAGAAGCCTAGTCTCCCCTCTTGTAATTGTTGTTGTTGTCATATGAAATAAGTGACATCAATAAAAAAATAAGCTTCATTTTTGCAAACCCTTGTTCAATATTTTCTTATTCATTGTGTTAGACGGGTTTTACATGTATTTATTTTCTCGATTAATTGTGTTATTGTGGCTATAATCTAATGATCTCTCTAATAAGTAAAATTACACAAACGTTAACAGGTTGAGCCACCAAGGGGCTACATAGTCACTTGAAGAGGGAAAAATAGGGGAAAACCCCACTTCGTTCTTTTATTTTGCATGTGGGTTACTTCAATCAACTAGACTATCCTGAAGGGGAGCTTCAATCTGGGAGGAAGTTCATATTCCATCTCTCATTCAATTTGAAGACTGGAGAATGCCACATAAGGGGGGTGCTCCTAGTTGGATTTGAAAGATAGAGAGCTTATTAAGTCAATAGTAAGGGCAAATACACCTAGTACACCAAACCCACTTCCTTGACTATTTGCAAGATCGATCTAAGAAGGTATAACTTTCACATCCTGACAAAGAGAGGTAAGCTTTGTACAAGGTATGATTCCAACAACCACTCTTTTTCCATAAATTCCAACACTTTCATTTTCAGCATTAGATTAGGACTATTTTACTTGGTTTTTCATTAGATTCATTCTATTAGCAAGTTTTACCTTGGAAAAAAAATTTTAAATGGTAGATCTAAAATTCAGCTCAATAGTGTTAATCAAGTTATCAAGTTATAAGGGGAATTTAAACTAATGATGAATTTCGTAAACTAGTCAACGTTTTGGACTAAATGTCCATTTTGTCAAATGAAATTGGATATGCATATATTCGAAAAAATTGCAAATTAAATTGTCCAACATGTGGAAGGTTATTTAGTACCAAAGAGTATCAAGGTAATACACAAACACAAATAAAAAAAATTAGAGAAAAAACTTGAACAAAAAAACAATGAATCAGAAAAGAAATATAAAGATCTCGAAGACATGTTTAACAATAAGTCAAAACAAAAGGACCAGGAAATTTTGCGCCTAAGGGACCATAATCAAAAATTACTTGAACAGATTAAGCAGTCCAAGGTTAAGAAGCAAAAATTAAAGCAAGAAAATGAAAGTTCTAAGGAAGAATTCAACGAGAATATATCGAAAAAGGAAGAAGAAATTTTTTACTTAAAAACCCTTAATCAAATGTTATTAGAACAAATCAAAAAATTTTAAAATGAAAATCTTGAATGTCAAAACTCTGAAAATAAGGTTATTAAACCAGAAACTAAAGAACTCATATGACTCAAAAATCACAATCGAAGTCTACTCACTCAAATTAAGAGACTTAAGGATGATTAAAAATCATTGAAAAACAAAGTGAAAGAACTTTTCACAAAAGAAGTATCGAAGTTTTCGGTTCAATTCGAAGAAAAGGGAACAAACATAGGTCCTATTAATCTCACAGTTCAGACAAATTCAAATCCAATTGAAGTGAAGATGTAATCAAAGGTTGCAGTCCAAACAATGGAAATTCCAAGTGATGATTCAGTAACCAATTCAATAACAACAATACCTGAAGTAAATCAGGAAACTGCTACACACAAGATAAGGGAAAGTCCAACCAGAAGAACTCATTATCGACATCTGAATCACAAAAGCAGACAACTAATTCAATCTACATATTTGAACCATATAAAATGGAAACAACAGATTTATGTTCCAAGGAATAATGAAGTATGCAGAATCCAGTCCTATGATAACGATGCATTTAAAATTTCCAATGATCGAAAGATTCCCCAGAAGATTAATCTAGGATGGTCAGATCCATTCTCAGTCCGAAAAAAAAAAAAAAATTCATCACTCAGAGCATCATATCGTCTTGTATCAACGAAGATGAAAGTTTTGAGACGAGAAGATATTCAAAGAGAGAAAAGAGGTCAAGCCCTTTCATCAGTAAGTTGTGAGGACAAAGCTGGTGGTCTGGATGCAGGTGTTAATGATAAGCTCTCAAATTTTGAAACAAATTCTTCAAGTTCTGGTGGAACTTCTTCTATTTCTTTTTCTATATCACTCATCAACCTTGGAACTCAAAATACATTAAAACATAAGGCACAAACTTTTCAAATGGGTGGAATCACAATCGCATAATATATATATATATATATATATATATAATGCAATAATAATAAAACCACACATAGCGAATATTCTCTATTTCAAATTTAGTTGAATCAATGACGGACTCAACCCAATACTAAAACCTCTTCCATAATATTATCGCATCCATTTCTTCACTTAAACAACCCGCATCTAAATTTGCGATTGTCCTTGGATTTCCAAGCTGTATGCAACAATCGTTGGATTAAGTCTGTGCTGGATGGTCAACTTGTATTATCAAATCCGGCTTATAAAATCATCACGTCCAACTTTCAATTTAACCTCTGTGCTACTTAAAATGTGATATCCATTGGATTGCAATTGGACGGTGGTGATTTGCATTGGCTCAATACGCATTACAGCATTCTCAATTCTTAATTCCATCAGAGTTAATACTAGTAGCAGATCCAACAAATTAGAAAGTTTTGTTTATTGCAAATAACAAAACTCCCAGCGAAAGCTTTTGGGATTTCGATACAAGGTCTCTAACGCATATTTTTAACATTGTATGTGAACCAGATAATATTACATTCAATGTAATTTATTCCATAGAGAATTCAATTAAATCTGAGTCCAAACTAGAATCAATAAACTCAGAAAAATTCGAAAGAAAATGAACATCCAGTAATTCGACAATTCTGCCTATATTCACACAGTACAGTGGATTTGCAATATTCTTCTATTCAATAAATTTTCTATCCAATCTTCCTCTTCGATTACATTGCAACTTACAAATATATAATGTTCACAATATCATTTCGATCCGATTCAAAGGATCGAATCTTCCCAAGTTTAGATAAAATCCTATTTCACAATATTCTCCCTAAAATCCTCAACTAAACTAAATACATCGAACTAATTACCAGAAATCCAAATCCCTAAGGAATAGTTCAAATCCTATCTACTAAAAACTGTAATTGCCAATTAAAGGAACCCACTCCTTTGCTTGTAAACTTTTTTTGTAATTTTTCCCTTGAACCTCATGCTCCTGCATCAAAAGCCTTTTAAAAATAGGGCCAATGTTATGAATATAATTCATATAAAAATAAGAAATGTAAATATAAATATAAATATAAATATAATAAATAATAAATAATAATTAATTAACTAATAGTTAGTTAGTAATGACGAGGCATGTCTTGGAGACATGACCATTCATGAAAGGGCACCTTCCTAGGTATATAAGTGCGCCATCATTGTAATCATTTTACACATCTTTTGTACATTCAACAATTATTATATACAATTACTACTTGTCCTATGATGGATACTTACATATTTTAGTTCTTCTGAATTATTCCGTTGTGTATACGAACTTTGTTCGTTACATATAACAGTGAGAAAGAGACCATGATGACATGAATGTAATCTATGTGATAGTGACTTGAAGACTATGATAGTAACCATGTTGCATAACAGTGAAATGGCAGACATAACAATGATCTCAGTAAAGGAAAAAAATTATATGACAAAGATGGACGGATGATCTACAATTGGATAACGAACTTTATGGCAATGATTCATGTATATGACATTGATGTGATAACTATGATGCAAGTTGCAACTGCCTGAGCTGGATCAGCTGATGGAACTTCACCTACCTCAACTACAAGACAATAAGAGAATAAGTATGTTTTATTAGAAAGATCCATATCCTTAGAAAGTATTGAAGGAAGAACTGGATACCGAGATATACTTAGCATAATCATGAAATGTCTTGGTTAGACCAAAAATTTAGGACTCTTCCATATGGTTGAGGAGCATGACAAATGGGTCGAACACATGTTGATGTTGGTCAACATCATATATGAAAACTTGAATAACATAAGAAAGAAGAGTAATGACAATTTCAGAGGGAGTTTGTAACACAAAATGGCCTGAAGAATCTTAGAGGGAGCTAGCAATAGGATTTGACATTGATTTGACAAATCTAATAATGTTTTGATTGGGATATGTTTGGCTCCCTGCATAAATATGTACAAAAGCTGGAAAGGTAGTATTCAAGTTAACTTGTTTAATGAAATTGTAACGGAATCAATAAACTCAGAAAAATTCGAAAGAAAATGAACATCCAGTAATTCGACAATTCTGCCTATATTCACACAGTGCATTGGATTTGCAATATTCTTCTATTCAATAAATTTTCCATCCAATCCTCCTCTTCGATTACATTGCAACTTACAAATAAATAATGTTCACAATATCATTTCGATCCGATTCAAAGAATCGGATCTTCCCAAGTTTAGATAAAATCCTATTTCACAATATTCTCCCTAAAATCCTCAACTAAACTAAATACATCAAACTAATTACCAGAAATCCAAATCCCTAAAGAATAGTTCAAATCCTATCTACTAAAAACTGTAATTGCCAGCTAAAGGAACCCACTCCTTTGCTTGTAAACTTTTTTTGTATTTTTGGAATAACAATGAAGTAATTTTTCCCTCGAACCTCATGCTCCTGCATCAAAAGCTTTTTAAAAATAGGGCCAATGTTATGAATATAATTCATATAAAAATAAGAAATGTAAATATAAATATAAATATAATAATAATAAATAATAATTAATTAACTAATAGTTAGTTAGTTAGTAATGAAGAGGCATGTCTTAGAGACATGACCATTCATGAAAGGGCACCTTCCTAGGTATATAAGTGCGCCATCATTGTAATCATTTCACACATCTTTTGTACATTCAACAATTATTATATACAATTACTACTTGTCCTACGATGGATACTTACATATTTTAGTTATTCTGAATTATTCCGTTGTGTATACGAACTTTGTTCGTTACATATAACAGTGACAGTGGCATGAATGTAATCTATGTGACAGTGACTTGAAGACTATGACAGTAACCATGTTGCATAACAGTGAAATGGCAGACATAACAATGATCTCAGTAAAGGAAAAAAATTATATGACAAAGATGGATGGATGATCTACAATTGGATAATGAACTTTATGGAAATGATTCATGTATATGACATTGATGTGATAACTATGATGCAAGTTGCAATTGCCTGAGCTGGATCAGCAAATGGAAGTTCACCTACCTCAACTACAAGACAATAAGAGAATAAGTATGTTTTATTAGAAAGATCCATACCCTTAGAAAGTATTGAAGGAAGAGCTGGATACCAAGATATACTTCGCATAATCATGAAATGTCTTGGTTAGACCAAAAATTTAGGACTCTTCCATATGGTTGAGGAGCATGATAAATGGGTCGAACACATGTTGATGTTAGTCAACATCATATATGAAAACTTGAATAACATAAGAAAGAAGAGTAATGACAATTTCAGAGGGAGTTTGTAACACAAAATGGCCTGAAGAATGTTAGAGGGAGCTAGCAACAGGATTTGGCATTGATTTGACAAATCTAATAATGTTTTGATTGGGATATGTTTGGCTCCCTGCATAAATATGTACAAAGGCTGGAAAGGTAGTATTCAAGTTAACTTGTTTAATGAAATTGTATCGGCACCTACTTGATTCAATTTAAGAGCACGTGGATAGAACTGATGTTGGCTTGAAAAATCCTTAAGGCAGAATTGATATTTGGAAAACTGGTATGACTTATTGAACAATATGAGGCAGAACTTTGTTATGAAGGATAGAAATCATGTGCTAGCAGTTGTGAGGAAGTTTGGCTCCTTGAAGATGATAGATGAAACATTTGATAACAAATTACATGATCATTGTCAAAGAAAGGGTGAAGTTTGATATGTTGTGATGTTGTTAGTAGCCGAGAAACCCTAACATGAAGATAGAATTTGAAAGAATTTGGCTCTGTAAAATGTTTGACATTCAGGAAGGTCGAAGCTCAAGTATGATGTAATGTGAGAAAGGAACCTTGCAGCTACAACTATATCTCCATGGAAGAACAAGTATTTGATGTTTTTATGAAGTATGAGACCAAATAAGGCTTGTGGTTATGTCTCCTTGGTTGAGAGGGAGTGATGACGAACACTGTATTCTCCATGTGTCATGCACTAGGCCAGGACTAACCTGCGTAAGTCTGGTGAAGGCACCAGTAGGACGAATGGAGGATTGGATAAGCATCTGGGACCAATACTCCTTAAGGATTTGGAATCCAAGATAGGTAGTAGTCCTATAGACTGATACTCTTTGAGGATAGGACAGGGTATCCAAGACAAGAGTAGTCGAAGAGGAACGATACTCTTTGAGGATATACTTGGTGAACATCCGGATGGGTTATGTGCCTTGAGAGGTTGTGGTGTTGGTGTCCAAATGTATGCCTCCCAACATTGTGTTCTAATCTAGTGGAGAGTTGGAGCTTGTTAGCCAAGGCCTTGCTATATTGCAATTTGACAATGTTGGCTATGATGTTGATGTTTGATGATTGCTTATCAATCCAACTCTTCTTATGAGAATATCTCAATTTGAGAGTATCCTTGTATACAGTTGTGTAATTATGAATACCTCCCTAGTTAAGAGGGAGTGCTGGAAAAAGTAACTAGGTTCGATCTTCATAATTATCATAATAAATAAAATGATTTTTTTTGCTAGCATGATCTTTTTAATGCTAGGGTTTATTTAGTTTTCAAGCATGAGTTTCATGCTAAAATCAAATTATTATATTATTCAAGCATGTTCTTCATGCTCATTATTAATTGTATTCATCAAAGTCAAAGGCTTATTTATAGCCTGGAAAAAGAATTTTTCAATGTAAATTGAGTCAAAGTCGCCTCTTGATACCAAGTCGGCCATGCCTTCCGCTTAAGTCGGCCCTACCTAGAAAAAGACATCTAATCAAACCCCTTTGGACAGTATAAAAAGAGGACATGTTGAGCTCATTTTAAAGAAAGCAAATTGTATGATATATTCTAAAATATCGCAGAGGATAGCAAAGAAAGGAGGGTCGAAGTCTTCAATTGACAAGTGTAAAGAATGTTTTTTCCTGAGCTAGGATTTGTGGAAGTTCTACCATGCTACATCTCTTGTTGAAAGATTGTTCCCGATGTTATACATGTTGTTGGTTTTTTGTTATTGATGGATCTGCTATGTGAAAGGAGGGCTCGACTTGGCATCTAGACGGTTGGAGTATTTTTATGGTCATGGGTATTGGATATACAACTTTAATCTGATTCTACAAGAAAAGAATTTTTTCTGGGATTTCCCCCTTGTGGGGTTTTTTTCCCTAGCTTGGAGCCTATATCTTGTGTTCTCTGTTTCTTGTGATCTTCATGTTTGTACGTTTGGTAATTGTTTGATGAAGAGAACACAATAAACATTAATAAGAAGCCAACAACATTCACAAGCAATTATAAAAGAAGAGAAATCTACCCTAATTTGCAATTGTAAATTTTTGTAGATGTTCTATGCTTGAAGCAACTTTACTTTTCTTACAGCAATCACACAAATAGTTAAGTAAAATGCTGATAGAACATAAAAGTGGATCTTATAGAAGACAAACCAGAAACAGAAAAAATGTGATGGTGCATTACGGCGGTCAACAAGATGCTTCAACCAGCAAAGTCTCCTTGATCAGCCAACCCAGAATGTGTCACAACAATCCTCCAATCAGCTACCGAGTCAACCAAAGTCAACTCCAGAAAAGTCAACGATGTCCAGAAAAGTCAACGCAGGGCAGCAAGCTAAAAGTCAACGCAGCAACAGTTTGGTCAACCCTTTGACCTCGATTTCTGTGCCAATGTGTACGGCCTCTCAAAATCTCCAACAAGTTTCAGCCCTTTCGGACCATGCGTTGACCAAAGTCAACGCTGGTCAAACTTCCAGCAAAACCCTAGCTGCAGAAATTCGTCCTTCCCTTCAGTCGTACAGATTTCGTCCTTCTTCTCCACACGTGTGGGCTGAACTTGTCCTCCAATGAGCTCGTACTAAATCAGATGAGAGAAGAAGATGTGTGTTGAGTTGTTGTGAAATGCTATCCAACTTTGCCTGTATTTATATCCATCATTGGGGTGTGTGACACATCTGCTGGGGGAGTGAAACCTTAAGGCCGACCTGCACATTTAATTTATTATAAATAATAAATTCAAAATAAATGTTCTGCTCATCGGATTAAGATATATTTTATATGGATTTTACACCTCTTCGAAAGAGGAATCCAACAAAAATATTAGCCTCTTAATCTGAGCATCACAACATGGAGTTTGGACCTAGTTGTCCAATTTTAACACTCCCTCTCAACTAGGGAGAACTCCATCCATCAGTGCAATCAAACATCGTGCGTCATCCCGTCGTAACTTGCTTTGCTGGCCTCTTTATTTCAGAACAGAAGTGGGTCAGTCACAAAGACATCATCCCCCGACTGACATAATCAGTCCAGAGGTTCCAAACCTCTATCAAACTCATGAAGAGTATCCAACCAACCCAAAGTTGGTTCATCTGACCCGAAGTCAGGCAGAGGTCCCAGACCTCACTAAACTTGATCCCGGATCAAGTGGTTGGACCGTGCCATCCTAGATAGAGAGTACGGCAATCTCTGATGCGTCCATCAGTCTTTGCTAATAGTCTCTAGCTTTTCCCACCTCATTGGCCAAATGAGAGGTACTTCCCATGAGCCCTGAACTCAATGGGTAGGATGCATACGGGGCATAGATAAATGAGAGGCGAACCAGCTCAATAATCACAAGGGTGGGGCAGAAGCATTATGAGTGCTTATAGCTCCGAGAAGCTATCCCCAAAGCCCCCCAGAGCTCCCGAATGTTGTGAGACCCACACATCATGGGTCGTTCCGAATTGAAGACTCTACGGAAAGTTTAATAGTCTACTCTTCCCCGAGCAAGGCAGAGCTCTCCAGAGCCTGCTCATCGGTTCCCTGTAATGATCGAGCCATATAACTCGTTGCTTCACCATATCCATGATAAAGTGATAGTACACGATATCAATAACTTGGGTCCAGTGTGGAACACGGGATTCTCGATCAAACGAATCCCCTCTGGTTATACGGAAATGCTCACGTTAGTATCTAGCACATGTCAGCTAAATCACTAAAACTTCCTGTCAGCCCCAACTACAACGGTGACCATACTTGTTGCAATGTATTTAGCCTCGGCGGTGCTCAAAGCCACCGACTTTTGCTTCCTGCTTATCCATGATATCGAAGCAGATCCAAGTGTGAAGCAACATCCTGATGTGCTCTTACGATCCACCACACTGCCAGCCCAATCGGCATCGGTATATCCATGGAGTGTCATGCTCTCGGCAGGGTATCTCAGCCCATGGTTTATCGTGCCCCGAAGATATCTAAACAGATTCTTGGCACCAACCCAGTGAATGTGATGAGGCTCAACCATATGTTGACTCAAAGTGTTCAGCACCTGCAAAACATATCTCGGGTCGGGTGTTCACTAAAGAACATCCGAAGCTCTATGAGTTGACGATACTCGGTGGATTTGGCGGGAAATGAGCCCGGTAGTATTTCTCCACTCCTTCTTAAAGTTGAGTTCCATTGGTGTCGACACGGACTTACAGTCCACCATCCCAAATCTTTCCAGAAGCTTCACAATGTGTTTTCCTTGAGAAAGGAAAATCTCTCCAGGTCTCTGCCAGACCTCCAGGCCTAGGAAATAGTGCATCAGTCCTAG
>JAXQQM020092514.1:0-102951 GCA_034641835.2 Pinus albicaulis
GAAGGCTCCCCTGAAGTTTAGCTCCCCATGATCTAGATAGAAGCATGCCATACTTAGGGGGAATGTCAGCTACTACTATGTCCATGACTAGACTTTTAGCAGGAATCTGTGCCAGATTGACACATAAATCTTTGATTAGACCCAAGCATTTGACCATGCTTGAATCAAAGGAATACAGGTCTTTATATGGTTTAGTAATTTCTAAGTCTAGGCTTTCCATTACTACTTTGGGCATAAGATTGTGTGAAGCACCTGAGTCTAGCATGGCATTGTGCAAGATTTTGTTATGTACATTCAGGTTGACATAGAAGGGAGGGACAACCCCTTCTTGGTATTTTCCTTCAACTTCAAGACCAAATAATAATTCTAGTTTATCATCTATCAAGTTTAAAGTATCATTGTCACTACCTTATTCAAAGCTTTCAGAACTTGATTTTTATATACATCCTGAGTTACTAGTTCAGCTAAGGGTATGGTGATTTTGATCTTGGCAATTTCCCCTTCAAGGTTGAAAGGAACTATTGTTCTTGACATATTTACATATGTTTTGTCATTTACAATTCTTTCAGCAATTTTGACTTTCTCAACTTTATTTGGACTACTATTTGGGACAAATTTGTTAGGGCCACTAGCAAAAGTACTAGGGCAGTTTTGTTCAACACTTTGCTGACTGTTTTTGTCTTTATTAGGATCAGTTTTCTTGGCCACGATGTTGGTGTTACTGGCTGTATTTTTAGGCTGATTTTCTGAAGTTTTCATAACAGGAGTACTAGTGTTTTTGTCATTAGAAATATCTGGGCTCCCTTTGCTTCTAAGATTATATTGTTTGTGTACCTCCATGATTGCATTTTCAAACCCCAATCTGTAATCTTTAGAATCTTCATGGTTGTTTTCAATTTGTTCTGAAGAGAAGAATCCTTGTTCTTCTTCAGTGAGAAAAACATCTGTCTCACTGTTAGATCCTATCAGGTTTACATGATTTTCTTCCAACCTTTCAACTTCCCTTTCTTCTTCTTGATCAACATAGTTTTGTTGAAAGGGAGGCCTAACCTGTTGGTCATTGTCTCTTTTCTTATCTTGATTAGGGTCTCTTCTGAAATTTGGGTTTCTATTTTTGTTTTGGGGGTTGTTTTGATTCTCTCTACGAGGCACTCTATCATTTAGATTTATCTTTTCAAACATTCTTTCCATTACCTTCACTAAGTTATCAATTTTAGTATTTGATGATGAGGTTGATGCCATTGTATCATCCCTGTATGTAACTCTTTTCTCTGCTTTTAAAATAACTTGTTTCTCAATTAAATCTGCTTCCACACTTAAGGCTCCTCTTTGCATATCTTCTAAAGTTGAGGGGTGTCTTTCTCTTAGCTGGTAGGCCATTTTAGGATCAAAGCCCTCTGGAAATTTAGCCAAGGCTAAGCCTAATAGAGGTTTCATGTCTGGAGGAAGTGCATTATAAAACTATTGAATCTAGTGCAATAATCTTGGACACTTTCCCCAATGCTTCTTTTGAGGTTGGTATATTCTGGAAGGATTTGGAGAGGGCTCTTCCTAATTTCCCATTTTTTTATGAATGTTTGATATAAAGAAGGGAGATCATTGATGCTATTAGGAGTTAAACTCTTAAACCATTTCTCGGATTCTCCTCCTAAACTTTGAGTAAAGACTCTTATCCTAATGGTCTCTTCTTCTATTTCCACGTAACCAAAAGCATCATTCATTTTATCTACATGCTGTTGGGAAATAGTAGGTTCATTTCCAGTGAAATGGGAAATTTTGGATTGGTAATCATTGGGTAAGGAAACCAGAGGTTGTGGCAACACTAGAGGGGCATACCATGCAGCCATGGTAGGAAATAATGGGGGATTTACAAGAAGTGGATTTACAAGAGGGAAAGTGGGCTGAGTTGGAGTGTTTTGAACAATGTATGTGTGTACAAGAGTGGAAGAAACACTTGGACCAACAAACTGATGATGAGTAGAATTGTTATGGAAGGAGCTGAAATGATGAAGAAGCTGAGAATCAGGTGGAGTGGAAGGTGAAGCTTCTCTGCTAAAGCTCTGTTGCAAATATGTAGTTTTAAATTTAGCTTGATTTAAATCACTTTGAGACTTATTTCTGAATAGGTTCTTTGTGTAAGGTAAGTCAAAGTGAGGATCTTTCAAGACTGTAAGATTTTCAGGGATAGATCTTGTTCTTGGGATAGTCCTATCAGTAGTTGGTTTTCCAGATCTAGAAGTTTTCCACAAAATCCTTTCTGTATTTTCAACTATGGTAGGGGGATTAGGATCTAGATGGGATCTAGTGTTAACCCTATGTGAAGCCAGATTTCAGTTTCCAAAATTTAGAGAGGTTGAGGTTTTTAGGACTATTTTTCAAGATTTTTCCTCTCATAGTGATTTCTATAATAGGGGACTAGGTTTCTAAACTTTCTCAGGGCTGGTTAACACAGTCCTAAGGAAATATGGAGTACTAGTGAGGTAATAGGCCTATTGGGGCTAGTGGAGTCACCAGGTGGAAATTTTTAGCTTTTTTGAAGGTAAAATGTTTTATGGTCCACCACCAATGATTTATTTTGAAAACCAATCTGAAATATTTTGGGTTTTTCTGAGATTTTTATGGTTCTATGTTTGTGAGAGTGTCCTATACCTGATTCAACACTTAGCTAAGGTGATGAAACAAACAGAGTCTACTCTATGGCTTATCAGTTGATTTCTTCAAGGTTTGATAAGAATCTTTTAGAATCCTAAAGGTTACTTAGATTGCCACTGATTTAGGTAGGTCCTATCATGATTACCATTATGTTGGTGGTGCTTGAAGAAAGCTATAGTTCTCTTGAATGAATACTGAGTGTCTTGTTTAGGGAATTTTACTCAAAAAGGTCCCACCGTGATCGCCAAAATGTTGGTGTGGAGATGAGGTGGCAGATTCATCGGATATTCTTTGAGTTACTGAGGGTCTAATGACTTTTTAAGAGGTATTTATGTGACTATATACTCAGAAGTCCCATCATGATCGCCAAATGTTGTGTTGGGGTTCCCATGTTTTGGCCAGATTGGCAAGACCAGAAGATGAGACAACATCAGAACCACTTTCAGACCTCAGGATCTAGCCCTCCTGGGTCCAGAGAGGGATCTCTCTATATGAGCAAAGGTTTTATGTCTTTGAAGCTCAATGTTAAGATATTAGGCTAGTTATAGGCACAGGGTTTGTTTGTTGATATTTGGTTTGGTTGTTGGGAATTTGGAAAGAAGGGTTCAATGTAAGACAAGGATGAGCAAAGAGGATTATAGGAAAAGGAGGGATGATTCAGAGAACATTCAATACCATTGGGAAATGGAGTCAGGAAAGGGTTTACTTAATATTCAATATGCAGGCTTTCAGTTGGGATAGTCATCTAAAGCATTGGATCTTAAAGATGATAGTGAAACATGAAATGGTAAGAGAGAAGGAGAAAGCAAGGAAACCTCCAAGGTGACCTTTCAGGAATCAGATCTAGGGACAGGACATGCCGTTGGACAACCTGTGATCCAAGACCTAAAGGTTAACTCTTCAGACAAGGAAGCAACAAAGATTTAAACACAAAGGTGAAAACCTAAGATCAGAGAGAGAATTTGAACTCTCAATGCTTTGGCATCCAGCTTAAGGGGACTTAGGAAGGTTCAATTAAGTGAAAAGGACTCTAGTGAGGCAGAAACAAAGATCTAAACTCCTAGTATCCCAATTCATTTAATCAAAGCCTAACAAGAACATCTGAAAATAGTTTCATTAATTCATACATCAACTAGCAACATATGTTTTGACCACTACACTGGTTAAATTAGCTTGAAACAATCCTCAGATAACACATACATCAGAAAAAATTGAAGGCAAGGTAAGCAGAAACATAGGGTACCTAACAAGGGTAAATCCTATGCCAGATTTCTGATGCGAGCCAGTAGAAATGAAATGCAATGAACTACAAGGTAAAACAAATATAGAGATAGAAAAACATCACCGCTGCTTTAAATCAGGATCCAAAGAAATGTGCTTGTCATATTAAAGAGCAACACCAGTCATGTACAACATTACCAACATCTTGATATTCAGTCTGAAAACATCTTCCTCAGCCTATCTTACAACTTTACACAAAGACTATGTCTCAAAAGAAACAGTTTGCAATTCTCAGATATCCAATCAACAACCACTACAATGCGTTCCCTTATGAATTTTATAGCTGAATGAGAGACAGAGGGGGTAGATGAAAACTAAATGCAGCATTAAAACTTAGAAGAGGAAGAGGGCCAAGGCCCCATTCTATTTTGATTCTGGGCATTTATCTCTGGTACTCTTTAAATGAAAGAATGGTCTTCGTGAGGCTGCAATTTACTCCAGGTATGTCTTTGATGTACTCGCTGCAACACCTCTGCAATACTTGTGGTACTCTGGTGAATTAAATAAAAGTAGAACAATGATTCTGGGGCCTGCCATACCGTGTAAAAAATGCTTATGATATCATAGGACTGTTGCTAGGGCGGAAATTTCCTCAGGGACACGAAAATCATGAAAACCGTATGGGCACTTCGTCCTTTCATGGGAGGAGACATTCTGCTGATATAGACACCCTGATGATATGATTTTCTGTGCATTGGATCTTCTGAGTGATCCACGGGGTCTTCGATCTGGTACCATGCCTTAAATTACTGACTCCAGACTTCAAAATCTTTGATTACCGGTCTTAAATTCTCTGATCTTTCACTGATACTCTTTTGCTGCTCCATTCTTGTCTCTGTCTGCGAAATATGTGCTTTAATGGAACTGGGAAGGTTTTATAGAGTTTTACCCTGCTCCTTTAATGAAAGTCATGTCATAACACCTTCCCAGGCCTTCCTTCATAATTTTGATCTCTGCACATGGTCTTCCCTGCGTTTTTTTCCACTGTAACAGTGATTGTGAATCCTGGCGGCCGTTTAACGCTGGTACCCTGCAAAACACAAAAACTCGTCAAGAAAACCATGCATGGGGAGGGTGGATGCAATGGGAACAATGAGAATGGCAGCACAGCCTGGTGAAATGGTGGAACAATGTAGGATGATGGTGGAAAATGCAGTGAACAGTGGAGAAATGGACTGGTGAAAGTTGGCGGAGTGCAGCAAAATTTTAATGCGGACATTCGACATTTTGACCTTTGAATGAAATACAAAGGTGTCGGACGAAAATGCATTGAAAATATATGAACACACGTGTAATGGTGACGTGGCGGGACCTGGTCAATGGTGGGGCATGCATTTAATCTGGACCGTCCGATCTCAGGAGGAGATCAATGGTTGAGAACGCGTTGGAGGGTGACAGATGGTGGGCTAGGGGTCCCTTGGCCTTGGATTAACTCCCGAGCATCTTCGTGGCGCGAGCACCGTTGGATGGACAACTTCAGATCGGACGGTGTACGCGCATATCACGCCGGGTCCATGGTCGAATGTTAATGCGCGATGGGGGGCAGTTTCCAATAGTGCGCAGAGCCACACGTCATGCGGTGAATGGCTTCGCTCCGAAACAAAAAATACAACCCACCCTCCAAAAGCGGTGCGATGGAAACCAACGGTTTTGAACAGTGCTTTGGCGCGGGGACCACCGGGGTGAGTGAAAAATGGACCGTCGATCTGCGGATCAGATCGAAGGTGGATATGCGATCGAAGGGGTGAACAAGGGGGGCCATGGGCGCTATGGAGTTTGCGAAGACCGTCCGATCTGTACCAATCGATGATTGATAGCGCTCCCAATATCCAAATGCAATAAGCGCTTTCCGAGCTAGTGCTTGGTTCTAGCACCCGGGTCATGTGAGGAAATGGTTTATGGGGCTGAGCTAAAAGGGGCTAAAATTGAAATGTGTAGAATGTGGGTTTTTGGCCCATTTTTAATGAAATTTAAGGCCAAAAGGGATAATGGTAGAGGAGAGAAAGGGTTATTAAACCAAACAAGGGGTTTGTGTTGGGTTTAGAGGGGGTTTTGGGATGATTTTAGAGGATTAGTGGGGAATTTAGAAGGGGAGAAATAATGATGAAATAGAGGCTTAGGGGGAATGAAACAAGAGGGAAAGGAGGCCTTTTGGGCATTCTTTTCTCAACAGAGAGGCTTATTGACTTGGAAACAACAGTGAGGATTTTTCAAAGAGAAAAGGCACAAGGAGGCTTCAAGGATGATGTGTTTTCAAAGGAAATGCATACCTTGAAGACTCAAAAAACATTTTAGCCCCCTGTTTGCTTGTCAAAAAATTCATAGGGGGCTAATAGTGGCTCCACATGGGGATGGCTTCTTCTTGAAGAAGTCAAGAATTCAGAAATGATCTTTGACGTAGGCCGGATGCCTGATCTTTGAGCCATGTTCCTTCTTTGATTTTCAGCTGCCACAAACATGGTAGATCAGCAGAAACATTCCCAAACAATCTACCTACCCAGACTATAGTCCTATCATTTTCTCTTCCAGGGTGCATTTGGACTAGCAGACCCTTTACATCATTTATTTTTTACAAACAGGAAAATAAACCTATTCTATTTCTACCCTTATTATTCAAGATACTTTATTAAACTTATCTTACATGTTTCTCTACCTAATCTAATATCTCACTGGATTAGATCTGTCTGCAGTTGTAAATTTCTTCTCTACATTCTACAACAGAAATTTAAAAACAGTCAAACTAGGATTAGACAGTCTAGTTTGCTATGGATCCAAGGCATAAAGACAGTTGCACATGGACAGAAACTTGTAGAAACTAAAAACAAAATCTTGAAGGCTTGAAATCTGAAGTTTTGAAGCATCCTTCTTTTCTTTGTGACTCAAGTTTTGAGCTTGTTAGAGTCACTTTCTCTTCTTCATTTCAGCTCTAGTTTTGGGCATGTTAGAGCTGATCCTTTTCTTCTTTGCTGGCTCAGGTTTTGATCATGTTAGAGCCAATCTTTTGCACCGCAGAGGTTCATGTTTTGAGCATGTATGAACCTCACATTTCTCTCTGTTTTTTGGAACATTTTCTCTTTTTTCTTGAAAACAAACACAACAATGGTATTTACAATGGAAATGGGAATTGGAAATTGGAAATCAGCAGAAGTAGTGTTTGAGCATCCTGCCATTGACAGGACCCCCAAACAGCTCTGTACCATTTAGTTCTTGTAGAAAAAAGGGATTTGGACCCACAGTGGTCTGGATGATGTATGGACCTTGCCACAAACTATCAAACTTTCCGTGCGTTCCTTTGTCTTCTCTCCTTGAGTCCCACTTCAGAAATTTATCTTCAATTTTGAAGTGAGAAGCTTTGGTTCTCTTTTCATACAACTTCTTTATATTTTCCTGAACTTTCACAGCTCTGTCATAGACCTCTTCCATTGTTTGCTCAAGATGAATTGTTTGGTTTATCCTTCTTACCATGCTGTCGTCTTTTGTCTGAATTTCTTGGACAAGTTGAATCAATGGTACTTCAAGGCTGGTAGGAAACACTGCTTCTGTTCCATAGACAAGTTGGTACGGTCACATGCCAATATATTTCTTTGTTATAAGCCTGTCAGCCCATAAAGCATGCACTAACTTGTTATGCCAGGACTTTTTGTTTTCTTCCAGCAACTTCTTGATGATGGTAACCAGGATCTTGTTTGATGATTCCGCTAACCCATTACCTTGTGGGTAATAGGAAGTTGAATGATCGAGTGCTATTTGATACCTGTGACAAAAATCAACCATATTCTTGGATCCAAAAGCGACAGCATTATCAGTGATTATTTTTCTTGGGCAAC
The DNA here is from genome assembly GCA_034641835.2 of Pinus albicaulis. Taxonomy (NCBI): domain Eukaryota; kingdom Viridiplantae; phylum Streptophyta; class Pinopsida; order Pinales; family Pinaceae; genus Pinus; species Pinus albicaulis. Next base: position 7,761 of record JAXQQM020092514.1, read on the forward strand.
CAAACCGAGAGAGGATATGACCTTCTAGGAACTTAATGATGACTGAATCTATGGCATTCCTAGTAGGAGTGGCCTCTATCCACTTAGTGAAGTAGTCTGTGGTTGTCAAGATCCATTTGTGTTGTGCAGAAGAAGTAGGGTGTATTTCTCCTATGAAATCTAGGCCCCATTACATAAAGGGACCCTCAACAGTGATGGGTTGTAAAGGTAGGGGGAGGAACTTTCTTTTGCCTTCAAAAATCTGGCATTTGTGGCAGGCAATTATCATCTTATGGATGTCATTGAAGAGTGTAGGCCAATAATAGCCAGCTCTGAGTATTTTGTTAGCAGTGGCCTTCTAGTTCAGGTGGCCTCCACAGTCTCTTGCATGGAATTCCTATTTAATCCTCTCTGCTTTAGTTTCAGGCAAACATTTAAGCAATAGGCCATTTGTATTTTTCCATTATAAGCAGTTATTCAGTATGCAATAGCTTCTGGATTTTAGTTTTAGGAATCTGGCCTTGGTCTTTGAATATTCAGGAGGGGCATGGAGGTGTGTGAGCACATACAGAATGTCAGAATACCATGGAGAGTTCTGAAACTTCTCCTCGATAGTGGGATCAAGAAATCCTTCCTGCTCATCCAAGGCATCCACCATGTTTATGTCAAGGGCTTGTAAATTTGATTCAGCCATTAGTTGATCTAAGCCCTGACCTTTGATCAGTTTTGTGGGTTTTATCTCAAGGTCATATTCTAAGATTACAACAATCCATTTGCCCCTCTTCCCATCTGGGTCTTGGGACAAAATGTCTTTTACCACTGTGTTGGGCACGTAGGCTATGGTGTGGGAATGCAGTATGTACACCCTAAAGTATTTCAAGGCCTTAACCAGGGCATAGGCCTGTTTTTCCATTATGTTGTATTTCAAGGGTTCATCCCTCAGAGCTTTGCTGAAGAAAGAGATGGAATATTCCATTCCCTCTGGATTTTTCTGCAGTAGAACTGCAGCTACTGTATGCTCAGAGGAAAATGAAAATTTCAGGAAATCTTCTGAGAAATCAGGGCTGATTAGGATAGGAGCCCGGGTGAGTGCAAGTTTAACTGTTTCAAAAGATTTCTTAGCCTCAACAGTCCACTTAACCCCTACACCTTTCCTAAGCATGTTAGTCATATTCCTGAGGTGTTCAGCTAAGTTGGGAATGAACCTCCTTAGGAAGTTTATTTTCCCAATAAAGGACTGTAACTCTTTGATGTTTCTCGGGTGTGTCATTTGTAGTATTCCCTCAACTCTTTGTGGGTCTATCTTAATTCCCTTCTCAGATATAATGTGGCCGAGAAGCTTACCTTCTTGCAGCCCAAATACAGTCTTTTTAGGATTCAATGACAGACCGAACCTTCTACATTTCTCAAACACTTTCCTCAGATGTTTTAGGTGCTCTTCATCAGTCTTGGAGTAGACTGTTATATCATCCATGTAGATGACAATGAAGTGTCCTATTTCATCCGAAAAAGCTATGTCCATTTCTCATTGGAAGGTGGCACCAGCGTTCATCAGTCCAAAGGGCATTTTTACATACATAAAAGTGCCCCATGGAGTGGTAAACACTGTCTTGAGTTGGTCATCTAGGAGTACTAAAACTTGGTTGTAACCTGAAAAACCATCTAATAGGGAGATCCTTTTTGAGCCTACCACCCTCTGAAGAATGTGTTCCATTTTTGGCAAAGGGTAATTGTCTTTGAGTGAGGCTCTGTTGAGGTTCTTGAAATCTATGCACAATATGATCTCACCTGTTTTCTTTCTCACAGCTACAAGGTTTGAGACCCAATAAAAGAATGTCACAGGAACTATTATGCCTACCTCATACATCTTCTTTATTTCCTTTTCCACTGTAGGCAATTGTTTTGTGTTTATTCTACGAAGTTTTTGTCTAAAAGCTTTCTGATCCTCTTTCAAAGGTATTTTGTGCTTTATGATGTTTGTGTCATAGGCCTTTAATTCTTCATAGCTCCAAGCAAACACATTAATGAATTCTTTGAACAAGTCAATATATTTCTTTCTCATGTTTGCAGGCAGGGACTTAGCCAATTTGATCATCTTGGGCTTATCTTCATTGCCTATGCTGCATTCCTCAACATTAGAGTCTGAGTGCTCTATAGTGGGCTTTTTCGCTACATCATCGAATTCAAAAAGGTATTCTAAAGGTGCCAGACCTCGGGTATGTTCTTATCTTTGGCCTGCAACACCTCTACTTCTTCACTATCTGCGTTTTCACGTTCTTCGTTTGGATTTCCAATCTGTTCGTTTAAAGTGTTTATTTCTATGTTACAAGGTGGTTCTTCTTCATCTGAGGGCTCTTCACTTAGGCAGCTATCGTTAGATTTAGAGTCTGAATCGGAAAATTCAAACTCGTTCCTGCCTATCAGGAAATCCTCATTCTGTTTATTGCCCTCAAACACCTGCCAATATTTTTCAATGTCCAGCACTGCAGGTCTGAATTTGGTTTGAATGATGATTTGTTGGTCACTGGGAGGCTTGTGATACGAACTAGCCACGCAGGCTAATCCATTTTCAATTGTGTTCTGACTCCTAGGGACAAAAACCAGTTCATATTCTACAAAGGTTTTCAATAGATCCATAGCGTCATTCCTGTACGCTCTCAGCCTAGGGTGTTTAGTTGTATACTCACCATTCACTTGTTTTATGACCAACTCAGAGTGTCCATGCACAGTTATCCTATGAGATCCTAATTTTTTCAATAGATTCAAGCCTAGGATAAGAGCCTCATACTCTATGATATTATTTGTGCATTTGAAGTTCAAATTAAAGGCATTTCTCTCTGCATAGTCACTCCCTGTGTTATGTATCCACACTCCTGCTCCTACAGTCTTCCTAGTATAGGATCCATCAAAGTTCATTTCCCATAAAGGTTCGCTCTCGGGCTTAACATCGTTTTGTTCTTGGTGTGGTGCATGGGCTTGCGGAGTGTGACTAATCAGTTGACTGCATTCTATTTCTTGTTAATTTTGAGTTTCTGTTTCAGTGCACTGTCCAAATTTTTCTACATCGTTCTCCTACGAGTCTAGGGTAGGAATTATGTTAAAGTCCATGGGCTTTGTTTCCTTGTTTGTATCTCTATTTTTGAATTCTGACCCCTCTAAGGATTCATCATTACAAAGGATGAAGGAGTCAAGATCTATGTGTACAGAGTATAAAGGTGAATTTTCAGGCTTTTCGGGGCTGCTGACCAGGAATTTCATTTGTGCCTCTCTATACAGTCTTCTAGGTTGGCCAAAGACTAGGATTGTGGCATAGGCCTCGTCCATCTGCATTGTACCTTGCAGCTTGGCACCCCATGATCTCGATAATAACATGCCATACTTGGGTGGCACATCTGCCACTACAACATCCATGACCATACACTTTGCAGGGATCTGGGCAAGGTTTACACACAGGTCTTTGATTAGGCCAAGACACTTTACCCTGCTAAAATCAAATGAATATAAGTCTTTGTAGGGTCGGGTTATCTCTAGGCCTAACCTTTCCATAACTACTTTAGGCATCAAGTTGTGTGAGGCTCCAGAGTCATGCATTGCGTTGTGGAGGATCTTTTCATGGATATTGAGACTAATATAAAAAGGTGGCACTACCCCTTCTTGAAACTTTCCTTCTATATTTGGACCAAACAGAAGGGCTGGTTGATCATCACTCAAATTGATAGTGTCAGTGTTTTCCCCTAGATTTAATGCTTTCAAAATTTGGCCTTTATATACATCCTGAGTGGCCAGCTCAGAGAGTGGGACAGAGATTTTAATTTTTGCAATCTCACTCTCCAAATTGAAAGTGGGCTGACTCTTTGGAATGTTCAACTCTGTTTTGTTAGTCACTACCTTGGTGGTAGAATTAGTGTACTGATTCTCACTATGTACAGTGTTTGTGACAGTTTTATCAGGAGCACTAACTACAGTGCTAGTGCTACTAATTGGTTGAATTTATTTATCAGTGTTTTGGTTGTCTTTTTCTTTGCTTTTCCCAGAACTCTCAGCTGCTGATTTGTTACTTTCAGCAGTTACTTTAGAAGTTTTCTCAAGCCTTTTCTTGATAGAAATCTCAAAAGCCTTTGGTTTGGAAGTTTCTAGGCTCTTTTTGCTTCTAAGTTCATATTTTTCTCTGACTTGCATGATGGCATTTTCAAATCCTAACATGTAATCCTCAGATTCTAATCTTTCCTCATCCCAATAAGAGGGTGAGGGCTGATATTCCTCTGTGGAACAATTGTGGATTGAGTTTCCTATTTTAAACATGTTTATTGTGGTTCCCTCAGACTCTTCTACGATTCCCTCATCTTCATCAAGAAAGTTCTCTTGAAATGGGGGAATAACTTGCTGATCTGAGTCTCTTTGTCTGTTAGGTGTGGTATTATTTCTTCTAAAGCTCTGGTTTTGGTTATGATTTTGGCTTCTGTTTTGGTTACTGACTATGACAACCATTTTTTCCATGATTTGCTATAGCTTTTCCATGTTTTTAGATAGACAGTCATAATTGGGATTAGATTTGGAAGCTACAGTGTCATCTCTATATGTTACCCTCTTCTTAGCTCTCAATCTTGCTTTTTTCTCAATCAGGTTAGCCTCTACACTCATTGCTCCTTTTTGCATATCTTCCAGTGTGTCATAATCCCTCTCCCTAAGCTGGTAGGCCATATCAGCATCAAAGCCTTCCGGATATTTCACTAAAGCCATACCTTGGGGAGGTTTCATATGTGGAGGAAGATCATTATAAACACTGTTAAACCTTGTAGAGTAGTCATGGACACTCCCTCCTACGTTTCTTTTCAGGTTCTTGTATTCTTCTAATATTTGGAGAGGGTTGGCCTTAACTTCCCATTTGTTTATGAAAATCAGATATAAAGCAAGAAGGTCTTGGATACTATTAGGAGGTAGGCCTTTAAACCATTTCTTCACATCAACTCCTAAGCTCTGGGCAAAGATTCTCATTTTGCCTGTATCATCATCTATCTCCATGTAATCAAAAGAATCTTCCATTCTGTCCACATGGTGTTGAGCTGTGGTAGACTCTTTTGCAGTGAAGTGTGGGATATTTGATTGGTAATCATTGGGTAGGGGCACTAAAGGCTGGGGTAAAACCAGAGGTGCATACAAGGTTGCCATGATGATGTTTAGGTGAGGTAAAGGGTTAGCTTGAGTAGCTGGTATGTGGATGATAGGGATACTAGGACCAGCAAAAGTTTGTCGAGCAGATTTAGGGTGGCAGAGCCCCAAGTTTTGAATGAAGTGAAAATTAGGAGGAGTAGATGGAGGGGTCTGTCTATCCCTAATGCGTTTACCACTTTGGGGTGGTGAAACAGGTAGCTCAAGGTCTGGTTGGTCTAGGACACTGAATGACCTAGTTCTAGGTACACTGTTTTGAGAGTCTAGGTCAAAAAGTGGGTCTGATAGAGCTGTAAAGCTTTCTGGTGTAGAGTTAGCTCTATGGATGTGGCTGGTAGTTAGTCTTTTAGGTGTAGGAGATCTCTGGAGGATGCTATCAGGGTTGTCAACTATTTCAAGAGGGTTTGGGCTACGATAAGCTCTTGTGTGAATGGTTCTTGAAGCCAGAATGCTTTTTTCCAACAAAACAGCTTAACCCTACTTGTTACTTCTATTATGGCTGATGTTGTAATGGGCTCTAGTCTCCCAGTGGAGTCTTATGTGAACCAAGATAATCAGCAGGCCTACTGATCACCAGTGGAGTCTTTGATCTTTAAGGAACTATGGAGTCGCCAGGTGGAAGGTTTAGGATGCTTCTGGGGGGTACACTGTCCATCACAGTGCTTATGAGATATCCCTTTCCAAGGATATCCTAAAAACAAAACAAGCTCTAACCAGAGATTGACTGGGAAGGCTTTTACCAGATATTTCACCTCTGAAAGAGAGCGAGATCTGGAGGCTACCTGGCCCTTTCCAGACTCTGTCTAAGAGTGTGGGAAAAACACAACAAGAGGATATAGCAGTTAAGGGTATTCAAAGTTCCGTCCCCAGTGGAGTCACCATTATGTTGGTGATGAAAATGGGAGACAGACAAATGTTATCAGATATAGGCTCTCCGATTTCCTCAGCGGAGTTGCCATTATGTTGGGGTTCCCGTTTTTGGCCAGATTGGCAAGACCAAAAGATGAGACAACATCAGAACCAATTTCAGACCTCAGGATCTATCCCTCCTAGGTCTAGAGAGGGATCTCTCTATATGAGCAAAGGTTTTATGTCTTTGAAGCTCAACGTTAAGATATTATTCTAGTTATAGGCACAGGGTTTGTTTGTTGATATTTGGTTTGGTTGTTGGGAATCTGGAAAGAAGGGTTCAATGTAAGACAAGGATGAGAAAAGAGGATTTTAGGCAAAGGAGGGATGATTCAGAGAACATTCAATACCATTGGGAAATGGAGTTAGGAAAGGGTTTACTTGCTATTCAATATGCAGGCTTTTAGTTGGGCTAGTCATCTAAAGAATTGGATCTTAAAGATGATAGTGTGGCATGAAATGGTAAGAGAGAAGGAGAAAGCAAGGAAACCTCCAAGGTGACCTTTCAGGAATCATATCCAAGGACAGGACATGCCATTGGACAACCTGTGATCCAAGACCTAAAGGTTAACTCTTCATACAAGGAAACAACAAAGATTTAAACACAAAGGTGAAAACTTGAGATCAGAGAGAGACTTTGAACTCTCAATGATTTGACATCCAGCTTAAGGGGACTTAGGAAGGTTCAATTAAGTGAAAAGGACTCTAGTGAGGCAGAAACAAAGATCTAAACTCCTCATATCCCAATTCATTTAATCAAAGCCTAACAAGAACATCTGAAAATATTTTCATTAATTCATACATCAGCTAGCAGCATATATTTTGACCACTACACTGGTTAAATTATCTTGAAACAATCCTCAGATAACACATACAATAGAAAACATTGAAGGCAAGGAGAGCAGAAACATAGGGTACCTAACAAGGGTAAATCCTATGCCAGATTTCTGATGCGAGCCAGTAGAAATGAAATGCAATGAACTACAAGGTAAAACAAATACAAAGATAGAAAAACATCACCCCTGATTTAAATCAGGATCCAAAGAAATGTGCTTGTCATATTAAAGAGAAACACCAGTCATGTACAACATTACCAAAATCTTGATATTCAGTTTGAAAACATCTTCCTCAGCTTATCTTACAACTTTACACAAAGACTACGTCTCAGAAGAAACAGCTTGCAATTCTCAGATATCCAATCAACAACCACTACAATGCGTTCCCTTAAGAATTTTATAGCTGAATGAGAGATAGAGGGGGTAGATGAAAACTAAATGCAACATTAAAACTTAGAAGAGGAAGAGGGCTGAGGCCCCATTCTATTTTGATTCTGGGCATTTATCTCTGGTACTCTTTGGATGAAAGAGTGGTCTTCGTGAGGCTGCAATTTACTCCAGGTATGTCTTTGATGTACTCGCTGCAGCACCTCTGCAATACTTGTGGTACTTTGGTGAATTAAATAAAAGTAGAACAATGATTTCGGGGCCTGCCATACCATGTAACAAATGCTTCTGATATCATAGGATTGTTGTCAGGGCGGAAATTTCCTCAGGGACACGAAAAGCATGAAAACCGTATGGGGACTTCGTCCTTTCATGGGAGGAGACATTCTGCTGATATAGACACCCTGATGATATGATTTTCTATGCATTGGATCTTCTGAGTGATCCACGGGGTCTTCGATCTAGTACCATGTCTTAAATTACTGACTCCAGGCTTCAAAATCTTTGATTACCAATCTTAATTTCTCTGATCTTTCACTGATACTCTTTTGCTGCTCCATTCCTGTCTCTGTCTACGAAATCTGCGCTTTAATGGCACTAGGAAGCTTTTACAGAGTTTTACACTGCTCCTTTAATGAAAGTCATGTCATAACACCTTCCCAGGCCTTCCTTCATAATTTTGATCTCTGCACATGGTCTTCCCTGCGTTTTTTTCCACTGTAATAGTGAATGTGAATCCTGCCGGTCGTTTAACGCCATTACCCTACAAAACACACAAACCCATCAAGAAAACCATGCATGGGGAGGGTGGAAGCAATGGGAACAATGAGAATGGCAGCACAACCTGGTGAAATGGTGGAATAGTGCAAGATGATGGTGGAAAATGCAGCGAATAGTGGAGAAATGGATTGGTGAAAGTTGGCGGAGTACAACAAAATTTGAATGCGGACATTTGACATTTTGACCTTTGAATGAAATACAAAGGTGTCGGAAGAAAATGCGCCAAAAATATATGAACACACATGGAATCGTGACGTGGCGGGACTCGATCAATGGCGGGGCATGCATTTAATCCGGACCGTCTGATCTCAGGAGGAGATCAACGGTTGAGAACGCGTTGGAGGGTGACGGATGGTGGGCCAGGGGTCCCTTTGCCTTAGATTAAATCCCAAGCATCTTCGTGGCATGAGCACTGTTGGATGAACAGCTTCAGATCGGACGGTGTACACGCATATCACGCCGGGTCCACGGTCGAACGTTAATGCGCAGTGGGGGGCAGTTTCCAATACTGCGCAGAGCCACGCGTCATGCGGTGAATGGCATCGCTCCAAAATGAAAAATATAGCTCGTCCTCCAAAAGCAGTGCGATGGAAACCAACGGTTTTGAATAGTGCTTTGGCGTGGGGACCACCGGGGCGAGTGAAAAATGGACCGACGATCTGCGGATCAGATCGACGGTGGATATGCGATCGGAGGGGTGAATGGGGGGGGGGGGGCTATGGGCGCTATGGAGTTTGCAAAGACCGTCCGATCTGTACCGATCGACGATTGATAGTGCTCCTGATATCCAAATGCAATAAGCACTTTCCGAGCTAGCACTTGGTTCTAGCATCCAGGTCACATGAGAAACGGTTTATGGGGCTGAGCCGAAAGGGGCTAAACCTGAAATGTGTAGAATGTGGGTTTTTGGCTCATTTTTAATGAAATTTAAGGCCAAAAGGGATAATGGTAGAGGAGAGAAAGGGTTATTAAACCAAACAAGGGGTGCGTGTTGGGTTTAGAGGCGATTTTGGGATGATTTTAGAGGATTAGTGGGGAATTTAGAAGGGGAGAAAGAATGATGAAACAGAGGCCTAGGGGGAATGAAACAAGAGAGAAAGGAGGCATTTTGGGCATTCTTTTCTTAACATAGAGGCTTATTGACTTGGAAACAATAGTGAGGATTTTTCAAAGAGCAAAGGCACAAGGAGGCTTCAAGGATGATGTGTTTTCAAGGGAAATGCATACCTTGAAGACTCAAAATTTTTTTTAGCCCCCTCTTTGCTTGTCAAAAAATTCATAGGGGGCTAACATGTTGGGGTCCTGTGATTTGGTTGATTGGAAAACCAAATGACAAGGCAACATCAAAACCAGTCTTTAGAGCTCTAGGACTTGGCCTTCCTAGTCTCAAAGAGGGATCTCTCAATTCTTTACAAACATATGACTTGTTTGCATGTAAAAGGTTGATTTTAGGCTAGTTATTAAGCATGAGTTTGTTTGGTTGTTTGGTGGGACATGATGATCTAGGCAACATATATAGAAAAGGGAAATCTCTAAGTCATTTGGCAATGGAGTCAAATGGAAGTTTGTAACAAGTTTGTAGATGAATCAGGGATATCAAAGGGAAAATCTAACTTGGCCAGTGGATCAACAAAGTTTTTCAGGTGGAATGAAATGGACATCAAAGGTTTAAAATGAAAGGTAGAACTAAGGGAAATTAAGAATCCTTAATTATATGTACTTCTAAAAAAAGGGACTTAAAACATTATCTAAACATGAAGATGTATTCCATAGGCAGGGCTAACCATAAATTCTAGAAACCATACTTCAGCAAATAATAATTCCAAGACAAACTTTTCAAATGAAATCTAGGAGTCGAGGAAAACTCTATTTCGTCCAAATATTTCACTTTCAAGGAATTTAGAAAACATAAAAGATTCACAAATAACTGCATTCATAGAAGAGGGAACTCCTAGACATCTTTGATTAAGACATCTTAGCCTAAAATTTTTACTCTGCTGTAGTAAGAAATGATGAAATAGAATGGAAAACAGGAAAAACATTAACATATTAGAATACTTCACCAAAAGCCAAGCTCAGGGATCCAATGACAGAGCTTTATCCATCAACAAACAGATCAAAACATCCACAGGTTCTAGAACATCAAATTTATTTCAACTTCAGCAAAACTATGTATTACTTCAAAGAGTTATCAAATGCCCACCATACAATGAGTTTGAATGCAGTATTTATGCTGCAAATGAGGAGGTGGAACTGATCTAGGGTCCAAGTGTTATTAATTACAAAGTAAATGCATCCTTGACCTTGAAAACCATGCAAGGCATAAGGTAGGAACATGTGTGCAACTACTTCTCTATTTAATAACTTTGTCTTAACTTCTTAAGGAAAGATAGGTGAAAAGTTTGACTTTGAGGCCTATCTTTATCTTTACAATAGCTGTTTTGACAACTTAGAATATCTTCTGACTGTGTAATAACTGCCAATTTTCCCTTTGGGATAGAAAGTAGGCCACAGGTGGAAGTTAGATTTTTCGGATGAATAACTACCTATGTTGATTTATTCGAGGCTCTTTAGGCCTAACTTGCCTTAATTTAATCATTAAAAGTGTGTTTAAGGCCTGATGTGTTTAGCCTTCATAATCCATTATATTGTCTTTATCCTCTAAGTTATTTCTTTAACCTTTTAATCATCAATTAAGACCTTTAATCTTCATCTGTTCCTTTGATTTTGCTTACGTACAGGTGTTTTTCTGCGCTGGAGGGCTTGTGCATGAATAACCAATGCTTATGATACATTAGCCAAATATAGGATTAAACCCTCTTTTTGTCCCTTTCACCTTAATTTTGGCCTTTGAGGATCGTCACCCTTGGCCTGGAAATTATCCTTTTGCTGTGGGATGGCTTTTATGGCTTAAAACACCATTAAACCTGCATATAAAACATAAAACGTTATAAAATCCTGTGAATTAGGGTATAACTACTTTGTAGAGGTTTAAAGGAGGCAGAAGGAGTAGTGAGGAGGAAGGAGAATGTGTGGAAAGGTTTCATGGTGGAACAGTGAAGAAAACAGGGTTTAAAAATGGCTTTGGTGCGAAAATGGGCGAAAGTCATTTCGGAAAACCACCAATGATTTTCACGTTGAAGTTGGGCGGTTAGCGGTTTTGGGCATTTTCAACATGATACCACACAGATGGTGATGCGTGTCCGCAACGAAACCACATTTTTCGCGTGAAAATGAGGTGTTAAACCTCAGCGGGAGATTTCACGTGACTTATGATGTGAACCGTTGGATCTGGGGAGGCTAGATCAATGGTGGAAGAGGAGCGCGGCGGGGGAAGGTGCGCGGTGGAAGGGGATAGTGGAAGACAGGTGGCGAATGGAGAGTGGATACGCGGTGGAGTAGTGGGAGGTGGGCCCGGAGATGACATGGGCTATTTCGTCGGGTAGCAGGTTTGTGTGGGGAATGGGAAAAGGAGGGAGAAGTTGTATGAGGGCCGTTGGATTTTGAAGATCCACGGTTGAAAATGCCCCGATAAAACAGCAGAGCAGGGAAAAAAGAAAAAGGAAGAGGGGGCTATAAGGAAAGGAGCAGGAAAGGGTCCTGTGGGGAAAAGGAGGACCGGGTGTTTAAAATGGAAAGAGCCAAGGGCTTAGCTCATGGTCACGGCCCTAGGTCTTGTGAAGAAGAGGGGGTTGGGGCTCAAGCCCAAAGGGGCTTTAAAGCCCAATTTTATAAAAGGGCGGACAAAGGCTAAAACAAAGGTTTTTGGATTTTTAAAGGCTTCCGATAAGGGTAAAGAGGATTTTTAAACCATTATAAGGGTTTTTTAGGGAAAATGGAGGATAATGAAGAGGAAAAAGGGACTTTTTAGTAGGGAAAAAAATGACTGTTTGGATAAGTGAAAATGAGTGAAAATGGGCAGATATGTTGGAGGTGAAAAATGGGAGATATAGCCTGAAACAAGATTCCTTTTGAAACAACAGGGTGATCTTTTAGAAGGCGTAGATGAAGATTTTGGTGAACTGATAGACTTAGGATGATGAAGGCAGTGAGATTTCTAGAACTCACAATGTTTCTGCAATATTGTTTCTAGAAATTTGGGATTGTCAAATTTAGTCATCTTTGGATAAAGTAAAAATTGTGGATGACTAACACACCCTTTTTCCTGATACCCACAAATTGGTCATGACTTGCCATAAGTGCCAAATTTTTGATGGCAAGAGAAAACTCCTACATTTTCCTCTGCATCCCATTACTATTGAAGCTCCTTTTCCACAATGGGGTTTAGGCTTCATTGGAGAGATACAACCCACCTCATTTTCCCAACATAAGTGGATGCTACTACTACTGATTACTTTACCAAGTGGATAGAAGCCATCCCCTTTAGAAATGCCACTGACTCAGTAATTATCAAATTTATTGAGACTAATATTCTATCCAAATATGGTTGCCCCAGAAAGATCATCATAGATAATGCTGATGCCTTGACATCCAAAAGAATGGTTGAATTTTGTTATAAATATCACATGACATTAGGACATTCCACAGCTTATTACCCTCAAGGTAATGGGCTGGCTAAGTCTTCTAACAAAATCTTGGTCAATATTATCAAGAAGCTTCTGGAACAAAATAAAAAAGCATGGCATGGAAAGCTAGTACATGCACTATGGGCTGATAGAATAACCACCAAGAAATAAATTGGTATGTCTCCCTATCAAATAGTGTATGGAATGGATGCAGTCTTCCCAACATCCTTGTGAGTTCCAGTCATGAAACTCCTCCAAGAAGTACAATCAGAAGAAAATGACTTGCAGAGGAGGCTAAACCAAACCATTCATCTATAGAAGACAAGAGAGGAGGTTTACAAAAGGACACAAGAAGTACAAGAAAACATCAAGAAGATCTTTGAAAGAAGGACCAAAGCCAATAATTTCAAAATTGGAGACAGTTTTGAAATGGGATTCTAGTAAGGAATACAAAGGTAAACATGGTAAATTTGAGAATTTGTGGAAAGGGCCTTATATCATTTATTCAATTAGAGGTCATAATTCTTTATTTTTACAAGAGATGAATGGAGAAGAGCTACTTGGAGGTCCTGTCAATGGAAAGATGCTCAAACATTATTTTTATCAAGAGTCCTAGCTTCAAAGTTTTCATTCATTATACTTAACATTGCATGATAAGATATCATAAAAACAAAAATTCAGAAAAACAAAAAAAGGAAAAAAGGGAAGATTTGAAAAGAGGCACAATCCCATACCCAAAAAATAGTACTGCTGAAAGTGTGCAAGCCTAAATGCCACTATTTGTTTAAAAATGAAGATCTTGTTCACTCATATAGCCTAATCATGGTTGAACATGTTTTAAATTTATGTTGATAAGTTAGTGTAAAAATGATTGTCAACATTATTTAAGCTTGAATTACCAGAAAAGATAAATTAGGAGTGAAAGATACTGGTTCCACATGCTCAAAACAAAACCAAAGAGAAAGATGAAGATAGATAACAAATGATAGATCACAACCCTTATCTTTCTAGTTACTTTTTATGCAAAATAATGTTTGTGTGTAGCTTGTTCCAATGCCACAAACCATGGTAAGTCAGATTTCCTTATCTTTATTTGAACCATGCTTTCAATTTTATGTCAATAGTTCAGAGAATCAAGACTACCAGCTTAATATTTACTATTAAATAGTCTAGGTAGAGAATACAAGAGTTCACTAGCTTAATATGAACTCTTGGAAGTAATAAGGATAGAAGTAGATAGTTTATTTTTGTTTTCAAAATAAAAATGTCAATATTTTTCTAGTTCAGGTGCACTCAAGGAAGAAAAAATGTTAGGCCAAGCAGGTTGGGTAGGCAGAAAGGAAGTTGAAGAAATCATGTGTTGCCGATTATTGAGATCACCACTTCAAAGAAATATCAGAAAATAAAAAGAAGGGAAAATCTGCCCAATGGAAGAGGCATTGGTCCTCATAGATTTGATATCTGAAAGTTCTGGACACCTCCAGTAAGGGAGCTTCCCTCCCCAAGTGGAGCCACTGTTAGTCATCAATAATTTTTGATGTTCTGAAGATGACTAAGTAAAGGTCCTAGATTTATAAAAATAAGATTAGTGAAATATTGTGAGTTTTAGAAATCTCACTGTCTTCATTATCTTAAGACAAACTGTTTCACTAAATTTCTTCCTCTTTGCCTTCTAAATTTCACCTCCCTGCTCCAAAAAGACTTCATTTTCTGGGCCTACTCATCTCATTTTCACTACCCTACCCACACTCTCATTCACTCCATTTTCCCCTCTGAAAAACCCATTTTTCCCTTTCTTAAACCCTCATGAAGCACACCCCTATTCCTCATTTCCCTTTACATGTATTAAACAATGTAAAAGTCCACTTTTACATTGTTTAAAACCCAAAATTAAGTCTTTCAGGTGTTATATTTTTTATATATATAAAACTCTATTTTATATCATAAACTTTCCCTTTTGATATATAGGCTTAAGCCCCTTTTTTATTCTAGACCTAGTCCCTTTGCACCCATGAGACCCCGACCTCTACCTATCTATAAGCCCCTTCCTATATAAGATTCTCCCCTGCCTTTCATTTCGCAAACCCCCATAAACCTTAAAAAAGGGCTCCTTAACCCTTTAAATTATTAAAATACGGGCCTCGCCTCTCATTATGCCCAACACCCTTTTTAACTTATAAATTAACATATATTTTCGTTAATTTATTAAGGCCCCGGGCCCATCCTCCACTTAACCCCGCCATCCAATTAACTCACGCCACTTGTCTTCCACTCTGCCGATCCGATCACTTGCTTGCCGCCTCCAGAATGCGTGATAGCCATTCATCTCCCATCCTGAGATATGATGGTCCCTGATGCATGTCACGTATATAATTGCGTCGGGGTTAACATTTTCCGACCCACGTGAAATAAGTGGTTTTTCCCCGCCACGTGTCGCATCCTAGGCTCTATTGCATGCCTCCCACCAAAAACTGTTTACCGCCCTTTCTCCACGCGATAAACTGCACCCGGTTTTCAAAACCGCTTGCCCTCTGCGCCAAAATTTAAAACCTCCCACCTCCATTCAAACCCCTACCTAGTTCCACCTTCGGAACCTTGCCCCCCTGAACCATTTCTTCCTCTACAGACCCTCCGACAACCCAAAACCATAGAAAATGCAGTCATGCGCTCTCCTACAGGTTTTTAATTAATACATTGTGTTTTGTGCAGGTTTTTAATGGCGGAAATATATGAAATATATTCCACATGGCCAAATTCGGTTGAAAAGAAGGCCTAGATGACGATCCAGAAGCTTGAACAAATCAATGATGTCCAGAAGGCTTGTACCAATGTTTGCCATCGATGAAACATGATCATTGATGGATAAAAACACTCCTGCCATGAAGAAGATACTCCCCTACACACAAAAGACAAACACAGTCAAAGGAAACAGTGAAGAGAAGGAGTTTGAAAGATTAAAGGGCTAATCCTTAATCAAAAGCCAAAATAGAAAATTAGTCAGCTAAAAGCAGAAGTTAAAGGATATAGGTAGATATTTAACAGAGATTAAAGGATAAATGAAAAGATTAGAAGGATAAAAAAAATATTAAATGGAGAAACAAAGATAAAAAATATTAAAGGAAAAAACATAAATACAAACAGATACTCAGAGTATAAAGACAAAGTTTAAAGGCCTAATACAATGTTTAAAGACCAAGTAGAAGCAAATTAAGCCTAGAAATACATTTGAATGGTTAAGCCTCTGGCAGTTACTTCTTTCAAAGATATTTCTGCCACCTAGTGCTTTGTTTCCTTCAATAAAGCATTAAACAGTTATTGAACCCAGTCAGAGATATTTTCTATCTGCCAGGCAGTTATTGTAAAGTTATTTAAAAGGCCTTAAAGTCAAACATTTCATCTATATTCCCTCAACAGTTAAGGTAAGAGTTATTATGCAAAGATGTATCTTCAAATATTGTTGCCGTGAGCCTTTCATAGTCTTCAAGGCAGAGAATTCATTAACCCTGTAATAAATGACCCCAAACCCTAAGACTTAGCTTCACCTCCTCATTTGCAGATAAATACTGCATTTGAGCTCATTATCTTGTTGGAATTTGATGACTCTTTGAAGTAATACATAGCCTTTTGGAAGTTGAAAAGAAATTGATGTCTTGGAGATTATGAATGTCTTGATCTGTTTGTTGATGGAGGAAGGTCTGCTTGCAGGATCCCTGAGCTTGGTTTATGGTGAAGTGCTTCTTTTATAGTTATTGTTTTTCCTGTTTCATTATGTTTCCATATTTATATACTGTAGTATAACAAAGGATTTAGACTAAGAAATGTTTTCAAAGGCACCATAGCTTTGTTTGTTCTTCACTGTGATGGCGGCATACCCTGCCAAACCCACAATCTTCACTCTCTTGTGCATATAAACTGCACTTCCAATTTTGCCCCAAATAATTTTAAATCTAGGCAGACTCAATAATAATTGCGGAAGCTTATTTATTTAACCAATGGTTCTCAAACCATTGGAGTACCTCACCTTATGATTTAAATCGGACTATTCGAATTCAAATGAACTCAAATATAAACTTCCCTTTCAATCCAACATTCTTTATAAAACCTCAATATTAATTGAGACCATCTCATACTAAATTACCTTCCTTCTATTATATCACGGTGCGACCACACATGTCATTTGATTTGTATCAAAGCTCAACTTTGATACAACCCCAAGTGCTAACATATATTGGTTTCGCCTTTTATTAACACATTTGGGCTACGTTCATATTCCATTGTATTTCATATGAAACTCCGACCTTATTAAACTTAAACTCAATATTAATAATTTCGGCCCCACAACACATCAAAACATACCTTTCATCGTTAATCCACTTGCAACTAGGAGATGCGACCACTGTTCGATCCTTTGATCGACACATCCAACGAAAATCGCATTTGTTCGGCCCCCGTAGCTTAATGCTAATTTTTTTTGCGTAAATGGGTGGTATTTGATTAACCACCTTTGCCACGCGTCACATGCCGAATGCTATTGCATTTTTTCTTCAGATTCTGCTTACCGTTCTCAAGGAATGCGAGACTGCTAGTTTCTTGGTTCAAAACCACTCTCTCTTTTCATCACTTACTTCTGCTCCTTCAACGCTATATCCGACTTCGAGAATATAATTCCTTATCGAACAGGTCTCAAAAAAAGAACTCTGCACCTTATTTACCTTCGACCGCCTGTATTATATACGTATCAGTGCCATCATTCTCCATTCCGTCTCTGCGAAACGAGGGTTCGCTCTTCTACCTTTGATTCTGTCCTTATGGCTGAACACACACCTTCAACATTCAGACAGGGTTAAGAAAAAACCTCAATCCTTCGCGAACACATCACGCAACCACTTGTGAGATCAATCCCTTCAGTTTTGTTGAGGGTTATCTCAATGCATGTTTGATTCATTATTTAAAAGAGTCTTTAATCCTCTCGGTCAGTGTTTGTACTCAACATAGTGGTTACTGCTTGTAAAGGGTTCTTCCCTTCCACAGTAGATTTCATTCATCTATCAATACTTGGAAATTTCAATTATATTGCTATTCAAACACCCTTTTGCGTCATCGATCCTTGCAGTGATCAATTACTGGAAATCCTCTTTTGATATTCCTCAGAAATATGTAAACCATGATGCATTTTGCTTCAAAACATAATAATTAACATCGATTTCTGTCTATGGAGAGCATAATCACAATCACATGCAGAGTCTCATCTCAAAACCCCAATTACAGAGGTTAAACATACCATTACTCAATCAATCAACGCATATAATTCTGAAGTAGATACTTTTGTATATACCACTGAAATTACTTACAAAAATCTCTGTTTCTGGCCTGATCTTCAATTCGATGGCCCTTCTACCCTCACTACTCTTCCTCTGAACCCCCCATCCTATCTGCTCGTAGGCTTACATTTATACAAAATACTAAGGAATCAATTCAATTTCCCTAACAGCTCACCCAAGACTCTTGGAATTCTCAACATCCTAAATTTAGACTCAATCCCTAAAATAACTGAAACTGATCCTAATTCGACTGTCCCTTCACATTCCTAACTAATCACCTTCCTCTCATGTTATCTAATGGTTCGAGAACATTTACAATTCCTCACTATTTTATTCAAAATAATAATAATTACATGAGAATTTAGAAACATAAGACCCCCCTATGTCTAATAAAAATACAAAGTATTTCTTGAGCCTAATGCCCCTGCATTAGACTCCCAAGGTTAAAATTGATCATGATCTCCTGATCATGTGCCTTTGGTATCTGCCTTCTGGATCCCATACTTTGTTTTTCTGCTGTCCAACAGCGACATTACTCTCCAACTGCACTTCGCCAGGTCTCCATATCTTGTTCTGCATCTTTCCTCCAACTATGCTTTCACAATCTCTTCTTGTCTTTACTTTTCTAAAATTCTTCTACTTTCTTGTTGTTGTTTGCTGCTTCTGAGACACCTTCATCATCAGTATTTTGATGCTTTCAATCTCCATGTCTAGCTTATCTTCTGCCTGGAAATTTCTTTTCCTTTTGTTGCTGCCTTCAATTTCTGTTGCTGACAATACTGCTGCTGTTACTGTCTTCAAGAATTCTGCTACTGCCCTTGTGGCTATCTCCTCAATTGTTGCTAACATTGTTTTTTGTCTTACAGATGTCACCTCTCCGATTTTTGCTGCCTCCCAAACTTCTTGAATATCTCTTAAGATATCTCCCTTTGCAACATTTTTATTTTGTTCATCACCTGCAAATTTACTTTCAAAAAATAAATTATCATTTAATTTTCTTCCTGCAGTAACATACTCATTTATCTCTGTTTGTTTACTAGTAAGAAAAATTAATTTTAACAAACTAGTATCTGCTCCTTTCACAACTTCAGACATCTTTACTCCAGTGCCTGCAATTTCTTCCTCTTGTTCAAATTTCCTCAACAAACATTTCAGCCATCTCATTTTTACTTGTTTCACATCATTAGTATGCTGCAATTCAGTTTTAGCATATCCCTCTTCTTCCTTGACAATCTTCAGTAATTGTCTTTCATCTCCTTGATTGATTCTGGTAATCAAATCAATATCTTCAAGCACTGTATCTTCATCCTCTATTAGAATAGAATTATGATTCTCCATCATTGTAGAAATGGTAAAATATGAAGTCGACGCACTAGTACTAGCCCCTGATGTAGTGGTGTTTGGTGGGGTGTCGTAGTTGCGATTCTGTGTTTGGAAAAAAAATTCTTACCCAGTCATGTAGATTTCATGGTTGTTTTTCCTGGAATCATCTGGGTTTTGCTGGTGAATGCTTACCGTCGCTTGGTGGGGGAAAGGCTTTTGCATGACATTGGGTTGCTGGGAAGATCCTCCTTGTCCTCAGTTACTCTGTAGCTTTTTTAGCTCAGGGAGATCATGATAGTGGTGAGTATAGTGCTCGTACTCTCCACATACTGAAGAAGAATGGTTTGTTCGCAGAGGTGGCCTTTTTCCTTGCCATTGGGCATTGCTAGGCCCCTGGTTCTAGTTCCGGTTGGAGTTTCCTCCAGCCTGGGATCGCGGTGGGCGCTGTTGGTTGCTGCCCCCTGTCCAGGGTTCCCTTTTGGCTTGTTTTTTGATTTTTTCTTTACCATGTTAGGAGGTTAGTTCTCCTGGTTATTTTGGTGTGGTTGGTTTTGGGATGACTGCACAAAGTTCACCTACATGTTGGTTTGCGTGGGTGGGTCATGTGCTGGGGACTGAGCATAACGTTGTCCTATGTTTGCCCCTGGCCGTTGGAGGGGGGGTTCTTTCGTCACTATTTCATTCTGCGTACTGGGTCCCCTCAGCCGGAGGATAAGGTCCTCCTTGGTGATACACTTGTGCCCTATTAGTCAAATTTTGCTGAGGCATATGATGACTTTGAAATCCGGGTTGAGACATGTTTTGGGTAGAACTATATGCGTAACCGGGGTTTTGACTACTGCTGCCTAGGTAACCTTGGGTCATTGATCTAATTAGTCCATCTGCAGAGTTTGACGCGCCTGGAAATTGTTGATAAGTTTGCATGCATGGGACATTAGGTAGGATGTTGTAAATGTATCCTGAATGCGTATAAATCAGTTCAAGCTTCTAGGATTTGCTGATTGCATCCTATTTGGATTTGGGGTTTTACTGCGCCACATCCTTCGAAATCTCTGTCGTCAGAGTTTTCAAGAATAAATCTAAGAGGACCCGATCGTCGAGTTTAGCTTTACATAAACTGTGATGCCACCTCCATTCATGGAGATGGTCTGAGATATGGATGGCGGGGGTTTGTCTAAAATGATTCAGTAACTCCATTCTTGAATCATGGTGAATGGGTAACTAAAAATATGTGAGAGGAACGTGGTAGCAAGAGCGCTAAAGGTTCCATGTGAAGCAGGAGGTTGTTCCACGTACCACTTTGCGGCTACTCCCATAAGAGTGCGTTGAAATAACCTCAATCGAATAATGTCGTTGATGATACTATTTGATGAGCACCACAGGTGAAAGGTCATTGCATGATTACCTGGGTCTTCTGCTTGCTTGCCTTCGAATTTTGGTATATCTGAAGGGAGCTTCGTGGACATGGGTGGCCATGATGGATCATGTGCAATGGGGTCATTTGTTAGCTTGGTTAAATCAAGTAGATTCAGCGAACTAAGAAAGGTGACTGGGAGGTTGACGCCATTGCGATGTGTGAAGACACAAAGTTATGGTTAGAACTAGGGTTAGTCTGTGACGTACCCTGATGTGTGTTCAATTGGCTTCCTGAATGGGACGCACTCGTGTGCCCCCTAGGGGTCGAGGGGGGATTGGTGTGTGGTGTGGTGTTGGGAGACCGGCTAGGGTTCCCAACTATGGTTTCTACAATAAAGGATGAACCAATGATGGTGGCAGTGTTCTGTCTTTGACGCTTGAACGATGAAAGACCTGGAACCCCTCCCTGTAATGGGGGGAGGTCCAAAAGATGCTTGGATGGAAGAGGTTCCGTTGGGACCATTTGGGTGTCAACCAGGTTAGGTTTTAGAAAAATTTGAGAGGATAGAGTCAATTTTCAAAGAAGAATTATGGTCACATACATAAAACAAAGCGAAAAATAAAAATAAAAAAATTTCCCTTTAAATTAATCTATGTGGTCACTCAAGCAAAAAAATTGCTTTTTGTTTGTTTGTGCATGATACTCAAAATCCTAGAAGACCTATGCATCCTCACACACTCAAAAGTAGCTAGGCCTTGATAATATTTCTTGCGAGTGTTGGCACAATGTCACGTAAGAGCTGGCGACACCCCCAGTCAGCTGAAGAGAATCCACCAAGGTAAGGGTAGAGGGTTTGGCGCTTGCCTGCACCGTTACCTATAGGGTAAAGGATGCCCTAGTTTTTGGCCACTAATAACCATCGTCCCATGTGAGTGTTCGAGTCTTGGGCTTCTTGGTAGTCAACTAAAAATACCAAGTATTAGCCAGGTCAGGTAGCCCCAACTGATACCACACGCACTGTGCCTAAGCCTAACCCCCTCTGAATCGGGCCTCTGCCGCACTCGAGTTTTCTTTGCCGTGGGATGATAGGTGGGTTTGAAGCTCCCTAAATACACAACTTTTATGTTTCAATATGAATTATGATCAAGGAAGCTTATTGGATGCCTACCCCCTTGATCCTAACTTAAACTATAAATTCTTTTGTGGCCCCTGTGGGGAGAATTTAGTGAGTTTGGTTAAGTTAGTTTTTAGGTGTCTTCCTTTACTTAGTGGGTGAGTGTGTGTGAGAATAAGGTGAACAAGCTCATAGTGTGAACATATGGATATCGGTTATCCTTTACAAAAAATCCTCTAGTTAAACAATGTTATATTGTTCCCGGCTCAAATGGAAAACATGTGTAGATAATGGGCCACTTTCAAATTTTCCTAGTTAATCTATGTGACTAACTAAAGGGAGACAACGAATTGTGAATATATAACATTCATATGCTTACCTAGGTCCCACAATTCCTAATGCAAAAATTGATCTAAACTAAACAGCTTCTACACTAGAAAGAATAAAACTAGCTATGCATGCATGGTATTGGGCCACTTGGACTAGTTATCTAAGTGTGAATACCAAAATTTGAAAAACATAAATTGTTTGGAATGAAATGGTTAATTTTCCCCCTATTTAAACTATGTAAATATTTTTGCAAAAAATAACTTGAAGAAAAACAAACTCTAAGCCTACAGAAGGAAGCTAAAAGTGAGTTCTCAAAAGCTGTGGGGTATCAACACAAGTGATGGAAGATACATTAGGGGCTGCCTAGCACCTTACAAGAAGAAAAATGCAGAATATTGGGAGAAAAATCTCATTCTATAAATTGCGCACAAAAATCCCTGACATGTGTGCTTTCCTGCACACAGGTCAGCCCTGAACGGGTGCCCTGCACGTCTGTGAGGAAAAAACACATGCAAAGTCCTGCAAGTAAAAAATATTAGGAGATGATCTTCTTCAGCCTGTCACTCAAAGTGAATCTAGGGACTGCAAGATGGATTAGAGGACCATCAGCTCCACTCTCCAGCGTAGACAAAGGTCTCCTGCAAGAGATGGCACAACCACATAAACTTGTAAAACGTTAGTGGAGTCTCCAATCCTGTTGTGGTGGATTTGACGATTGGGTGTACGAAATCACACCAGTTTAAGGGGTGTGGTCTACCCCTATAAACTATTGGTAACAGGAAGAAAGTGGTGGAGCTCAAAAGCATACAATCTAGAAGAAAAAAGTATGCAAATGTATGCTCAAATTAAAATAAAACTAAAACAAAAATATACAAAAGCTATTGAAGAGAGTCAAAACGATAATAATGAAAATTATGGCTCTAGGCCTCTTCTTATTAAATGTTTGATATGGAGAAGAAATTTTACCCACTTTCCAAAGGGCCCCTAGACAATGGTTCTAGGTCTCGAAGAAAAGATGTTGTTTTCAAAGCTTTGCCTCTGGTGCAATCTCCCTCTCTCTCCGCTGTGATGGAATAAGATTTTTGGGTGGCCAACAATCGAGTTGTTAGAAAATTATATATTATGGAGCAATGCAACACATAAAATATGCGGAAAATACAACCACACAAAACAAATAAAACCAAAGAGACACAGATATACGTGGTTCACCTAGTTTGGGCTATGTCCACCCCGAACAACCAGTCCTTCCTTTCTATTATCCAATAAAATGAAAAGACAAAACCTACAACAGATCCGCTATAATATCCTCTATTCTCTCTCACAATATCCCTCTCTGTTTCTCGCTCCGAGAATACAAACACAATACACATCCACAATACAATACCCTCATATATACAAGGGGGTTTCCTTCTAGGGAAAAAAACCATAATCTAAACATAACTTCTACCGTCAGATCATTTGCCTAATGAACGGCCCAGATTGACTAGAAATTACTATACTTTTACAAGGCAATTTTACATCTGTTTTTAGCTTCGGGGGCGCTGCCCCCCCTGGACCCCCCACGGCAGCGATTAAATTTCGGGCGGCGTTGCTGCCCCTTTTAAGGTACAGGGGTCCAATGCTGTGATACAAAGTAAACAAGATAATCAGGCTCCACACCCAACAATCTCCCACTTGGAGACTGATTGTAGCAACTCCATCGCTGCTTCATTTGCTGGACAATGACTCCTCTTTTGGACCTGGCTGTTTCTCATCTTCATCGTCATCCTTGAAGACCAATTGAAACTGAGCATGTTCTCAGTTTCTCCCTGGTTACAACTTTTGTTAGCATATCTGCAGGATTCTAGCTAGTGTCTATCTTTTCCATCTTCAACTCTCCATCTTCCAATACTGACCGTATGAAATGGTACTTGAGATGTATGTGTTTAGTCCTGGAATGAAATGTTGAGTTCTTTGCAAGATGAATAGCACTTTGGCTATCACTGTATAGTGTGCCCATATCATGCTTCTTACCCAATTCATCCACAAACCTTTGTAACCAAATCATTTCTTTACTAGCCTCTGTAGCAGCAACATACTCTGCTTCTGTTGTTGAAAGTGCAACAACACTTTGGATTTTTGAAACCCAACTGACAGTTGTTCCACCTACGGTAAATACATATCCTGTAGTGCTCCTCCTGTTATCTCTGTCACCTGCCATATCTGCATCAACATATCCCTGTAGAGCAATGTTTGAACCACCAAAGCATAATGCTTGATTTGTGGTACCTCTCAAATATCTGAGAATCCATTTTACTGCCATCCAATGTTCTTTTCCTGGATTATTCATGTACCTACTTACAACTCCCATTGCATGTGCAATATCAGGCCTTGTGCAAACCATTGCATACATTAAGCTTCCAACTGCTGATGCATATGGAACTTTAGACATATAGTCCATTTCTTCTTGGGTCTTGGGGCACATTTCCTTACTAAGTTTGAAATGGCTAGCAAAAGGTGTACTAACTGGTTTTGCATTCTGCATATTAAATCTTTTCAACACCTTTTCTATGTACTCATTCTGAGATAGTGTTAATTTGCAATTTTTCCTGTCTCTAGTTATCCTCATACCAAGGATTTGTTTTGTAGCTCCCAAATCCTTCATTGCAAATGAATTTTCCAATTTTCTTTTGAGAACATTTATTTCCTGCATGTTAGACCCTGCAACAAGCATGTCGTCTACATACAATAACAATATAATATAGCTACCATCATTTTTCCTTTTCAGATAAACACAATGATCAGAGTGACATCTAGTATAAACTTGTCAAATTTTAGATACCACTGCCTTGGAGCCTGTTTTAAGCCATACAAGCTCTTCTTTAGCCTGCACACTAATTTTTCTTTACCTTTGACCTCATATCCTTCTGGTTGTTGCATGTATATCTCTTCCTCCAAATATCCATGGAGAAATGCTGTCTTTACATCTAACTGTTCAAGATGTAAAACTTCTACTGCTACAAGACTTAAAATAGTTCTGGTTGAAGTCATTTTAACAACAGGAGAAAATATTTCATCAAATTCAATACCTTTCTTCTGTGCAAACCCCTTCACCACAAGTCTAGCTTTGTACCTATGTTTTCCTCCATCTTCTTCCTTTAGCCTGTAAACCCATTTATTCTGCAATGTAGTTTTACCTGCAGGAAACCTGACTAAGTCCCAAGTCTGTTTATGCATTAAGGAGTCCATCTCTTCATCCATGGCTAGCTCCCACTTCTTCCTGCTTTCAACCTGCATTACTTCTTCATAACATTCAGGTTCACCAGAATCAGTCAACAATAAATAATATAATGAAGGAGAGTATTGTTCAGGGGGTCTACTTATCCTGGTAGATCTTATAACACCACTTTTAGGTGTTTGAGGTGCCTGTTGCTGTTGTGGTGGTCACTGCTGCTGTGGTTGTTGATTATTATTATTTTCAGGCACCTTTACTTTTTCAGTTATCTCATCAAGAACTGTGTATTCCTTGCTTTCTTTTTCATGTTTCTTTTCCTGCAACTGATTCTTATACAAGACCTTTTCATTGAATATTACATCTTTGCTCCTAATGATTTTGTGATTTTCATAATCATATAAGCGATAACCAAAATCATTAACACCATATCCAATAAAGGTACATTTCTTTGATTTTGCCTCAAGCTTTGTTCTATTTTATTTATTAGTATGGACAAAGGCCTCACAACCAAAAGGCTTTAAAAAAGAGTAGTTTACCTTTTTACCTGTCCATGCTTCCTCTAGAATACCACCATCCAAGGAACTTGAAGGCCCTCTGTTTATTAGATAAACAATAGTATCTACAACATCTGCCCAAAATTGTAAAGGCAATCCTGCATGCAATCTCATGCACCTTGCACGCTCCATGATTGTTCTGTTCATCCTTTATGACACACCATTTTCTTGTGGTGTTCTTGGAACTGTCTTCTCTCTACGAATTCCATGCTCTGAACAGTACCTATCAAACTCTTTGCTGCAATATTCACCTCCATTTTTTGATCTGAGACACTTCAACTTCTTTCCTGTCTCAATCTCAACCAAAGCTTTCCATTTCTTGAAAGTATCAAATACATCAGATTTATTCTGAATACAATAAATCCATGTTTTCTAGTTGCATCATCAATAAAAGTAACATAATAACGAGAGCCACCGAGAGATGATACCTGAGCAGGTCCCCATACATCTGTATGCACAAGCTCCAATTTTTCGCTCTTCTTTTCTTTCCCAACTCTGAGAAATCTGACTCTCTTTTGTTTTCCATAAATGCAATTTTCATAGAAATCCAAATCAACATTCTTCAAACCTGGCAACAAATTTCTTGAGTGAAGAATCTTCATTCCCTTCTCACTCATGTGTCCGAGCCTATGATGCCATAATGCTGCATCTGCTCCTTTGGAAGTTAAAGTATTAACAGAGTTAGAAATACCATTGCATAAATACAATGTACCAACTTTTCACCTTTTTCTATTACCGGCGCTCCTTTGGTGACCTTCCAAGTTTTATCTGTGAAAGTTGTCACACAACCTTCACTGCCTAACTGCCCTGTTGAAATCAGATTTTTCTTCAGATCTGGAACATGCCTTACCTCCTTTAGTAGCCATTGGTTTCCATTCTGTTGTTTTACAAGAACTTTACCCATTCCAATAATTTTACAGGGTTTATCATCACCCAAACGAACTTGTCCAAAATCTCCTTGAACATAGTCATGAAAATATTTCTTATCAGGTGTGGCATGGAATGAAGCCCCTGAATCTACAACCCAAGAATCAGTAACATTTTCGAAAGAAAGAATCAAAGCATCTTGTAACACATCACTTGTCACATTTTCTTCATTGTTGTTTTCTTTTTGTGCATCTCCTTCTTTTCCCTTCCAAGATCTACAATATTTCTTTAGGTGTCCTCTCTTTCCGCATTTCCAGCACACTATATCCAATCTGGACTTGGATCTGCCTTTCCTTGAATTACTACGATAACCCGAGCTATTTCCTCTTTCCATTCTTCTTCCCCTAGACTCTGCACTCAAAGCATTACCCGATGTCTCACCAGAGCTTTTCCGTCGCATTTCCTCGCTAAGGATAGCATCGACAACATCATCAAACTTTAAAGTACTAGATCCAGAGACAGAGTTACTAATGGCCATAACTAAACCATTCTAGGTTTCTGGCAATGAGAACAGAAATAAAAGAGCCCTAACTTCATCATCAAAGTTTACCCCTACAGAACTTAACTGACTGGTAACTGTATTAAAATCATTTAAATGGTCTCCAACAGATCCACCTTCCAACATCTTCATATTAAATAACCGTTTCATAAGAAATACCTTGTTTGAGGCTAAGGGTTTTTCATATAGTTTCGCCAACATCTGAATCAAACCCTCTGTTGTTGTTTCCTTCGAAATATCGAAGGAAAATGATGCCGCAAGGCACAACCGTACTATTTCGAATGCCTTTCTATCAAGAATGTTCCATTCCGCGTCTATCATGGCCGCCGGCTTCTTTGTTTTTTCGCTCCATGGTAGGTACAGATCTTTCTGATACAGATAATCTTCCATCTGCATCTTCCACAACGGGAAGTTTTGGCCGTTAAATTTCTCGACCCTAAATTTACCATTTTCCACCATTGCTCCCACTCGAACCAAGAACCCTTCTTTCTTGCGAGTTTATCAGCCAAATAGACCTTTGTCTCTGATACTAGTTGTTAGAAAATTATATATTATGGAGCAATGCAACACATAAAATATGCGGAAAATACAAGCACACAAAACACATAAAACCAAAGAGACACAGATATATGTGGTTCACCCAGTTTGGGCTACGTCCACCCCGAACAGCCAGTCCTTCCTTTCTATTATCCAGCAAAATGAAGAGACAAAACCTACAGCTGATCTACTGTAATATCCTCTGTTCTCTCTCACAATCTCCCTCTCTGTTTCTCGCTCTGAGAATACACACACAATACACAGCCGCAATACAATACCCTCATAAAAGCGAGGGGTTTCCTTCTAGGGCAAAAAACCTAATCTAAAAATAACTTCTACCGTCAGATCATCCGCCTATGAACGGCCCAGATTGACTAGAAATTACTATACTTTTACAAGGCAATTTTACATCTGTTTTTAGCTTCGGGGGAGCCCCCGAAACCCCCCACTAGGGGGGGGGCCTCCAAAAAGCGTTGCCGCACCCCCCCCCTGGACCCCCCACGACAACGATTAATTACGAGCGGCGTTGCCGCCCCTTTTAAGGTACAGGGGTCCAATGCTATGATACAAAGTAAACAAGATAATCAGGCTCCACACCCAACACGAGTCCCCTCTATCTCCAGCGCTGGGTCAGACACTGTTGGTATTTCTTAGGAAATTCTGGCTAGCATAACAATTTGATCACCCATTCTTCATCTCTTGGTGGCTTTATATAGGGGATTCAAATCCTCCTTCCCTCCCTTGGTACATAGTGGATGGTGACCCAAGGGAGCGGTATGATTCTATTGTGTGCTCCAAATATTCCTTTGTGTGCTCACATAGTTCCTAAGGAGGCGCTGGGGGCTGTCCTTAGGCGGCTTGATGTAAGGAGTAAATGTCCTTTGCTTTGTGTGGTCCTGGAAAGCAACATTTTTCCACTTTCAGGAATGTGTGCTTATCGGGAAAAAAGGCAGGAAAAAGGTGCTCTTCTCGAACGATAAAGCAAAAAATTAGCATTTTAAGACTAGTTCAAATTTGATTTTCTTAAAACTTTAGACATTGTATATACTTTCTTGATTCCATAATGTCTTCCTGCCCTGTAAATCCTTTGGCTTGAAATTAATTAATGTCATCTTTTGCTGTACAATTTTCCAGTGTTAACAGTATTAGCCCAAAATATTGAGTGCAGTAACAGTTACTTTATCCCGCCCAAGAATACCATTGATACTTGTGTAGTTTTGGCTCATGGTATTGGCTAAGGCTCAAACTATATAAGGAGGTGAAGATCATAATACAAAGTGTGCATGTGTAGGTGAATTGAATGAATATTTCAATTTGAAGTATATCTACATGGAATGGGCTATAATCAATAGATAGATATGATATTATGATGCACTCATGAATACAATTATGAATCAAGATATCTAGACCTGAAATGACTATGTATTTGCATGATTTGTTTATGAGTTATTTATATATAAGGTCTGGTGCATGTTTTTTGTAGTGAAGGGTATGATCTGAGTAAGTTTGCAATTTTTAAGTGTTGTGCAGTCCTGAATTATTTACAGATCTATAAGCAGGTTTGACTCAAGGTAGGAACGTATACACAACTCTTTTCCCATCATAAAACCACAACCTTCTACCTCTGTTTCATCTCCTTAAACCACTTCTATCTTGCACTAGTCCAAGGAAAGCTACCTATCTCCACAAATGCTTCATTATTCAGGTTTAGTGCTTATTAGGTGTTTAATTAATTATTTTTAATAGATTTCGTGCCTTTAATAATGTCTTGTAACTTATGTTTACTTCCTATAAGTATTTTATAAGGTCAAGGTATTAATCGTAATGTAGCTCGATCTAGTGCAGGAACCTTCCTGCACCTCCGCTGACAAACACATGTCCCGAGATCTCCGTAGCCATTCGTTCACACCATGAGGGAAAGTTTCCATGTCACTCAGATTAGTTGCAAATATCTAGAGATCAAACTGAAGTGGGGGATTGTGAAATATTGTGTTGAAGATACAGTGCATGTTCAATGTCTTGTTCGTATCTTGATATAGCCGAAAGGCTTAATTTTGTAAAGTCGTTTGGTAGGTAGTTTGATCGAGAGGTCTGATTTGGAAAACTGCTGTGTAGATTTGTTATGGCCATGAGCTGAGGAATGTATATAATGTAATTCATAGGTAGGAATAGGTTAGTGATAGCATTTGATAGCAATTTTGGTGATAAGCTTGTAATTTTTTTGTCACCCAAGTTCTAGGATGGAATCAGATTTATTATGTTATTTTTTGAATTGAATTAATAGAAGGAGGTTGCACCATGTTTCATTCATCCTGCATTTAAATTTCTATTTGATGAATTTATTAGTTGTTAAAGAGTCTCATTTCTTAACAAGGAAAAAAGCTGGTTGGCTAGGGCCCAGCCAACCCAACTCATTTACCCCTTTCATTTTCGTTGCTTGAAAGGTGTGTTAAATTATTTAATTGCAGAAGTGTGGTTGCAGTTAAAATATTTTTCTTGCACACGAATTTCAACTTCTCTTAAGGTGTGAACATATCCATTTGTGTGAAAGTTTATTTCATTTCATTTATTTCTGCAATTTCCTTTTCAAGATTTCTTTCGCCTGGATCGAGCAGGAAGTCAGATCCTGCACTAGTGCACGTTGGTTTTTGTACTGCATTTTTACATAGTTCATTTAACAACAAGAATTTCGTTCTTTTCCTTTACGCAGTTTAATCTATTTATACAAACAGTGTTTACATTGAAAGGAAGTGTCTCTGATATTTAAAGTTAAATTCCTAAAACTATTAAAGATGACTTCATAAAATGCACGAAAACGTTGTTGCATAGTCTTGATTTATTTCTGCACTTTACAGTTTCTAGGAAAAGGATTGAAAGCGATTTAAGTTATTATAGTGAACTTTATTTTCTAAATTAGGATCTGATTTCATGTAAAGTACCTTTGAAAAAAGTTGATTTTCTTTAAGTTTTCAAAGCCTGTTCTTATTTCAGTTGTTTATTTACATTTTGCAAGGTTTAGTTAATTAAAATATTTTCCTTTCGTGTGCAAGTGATTTTCAAAGTTTTCTCACATTTTCAATTTATTTTATAGTTAACACGCTTCTTTATTTTCTTGAAATCGATAACTTTGTGTAGGAAGTTTTGTTCTGGTACAAGAACCAGTGTCTTGCTATAGGAACAGAGCGCTCTAAACCTTTTGGCTTTGAGCCCCTACATGAAGAAATAAGTCTTTAGTAAAATTACGAAGTATGATTTTCACACAGAGTTCTGTGCCTACACTAGTGCAAGCAGATTGCAGTATTGCAGGAACGACCCGTGTGAGAAGGAAAATCATTGGAAGGCAGGTTGTCTCAAGGCCCCAGTTTTTGAAACTGCCAATTACCTCTACTGGAGATAAACATAGGCTTTCATTCAATAGTTAAGATTTATCAAAATTAGTGTGAATGTTCCTTTATTTAATTATTACGCAGATGCATTCTTTTACATTTTATCACTAGAACTGCTTTAGTGTTAATTGCCTTTGAATTTTTTATTTGATTCTACAAGATTTCGATTAAGAAGTAGGAATATAAAATAGGAAAATTTCATACCACTTTTGGCATTGCCTATGCTTTGTCTCTAAGTTTACGAACCCTCGGGTTGACAATTAAGTGCTGAGGAGTTTGCTTAAGCGCAATTCTTGCACCCAACATTTTGTCACCATTTTCGGGGAGGCAATTTGAATTGGTAAGAATTTTCTATTTTTTTCTACAATAGTGGTAAGTCTGCTATTATTTTGTCTGCAGTGTGCTTCTATTGTTTAGTGTGTTTTATTGATTGAAGGAGTTTATAAGTGATGAGTTTTTCTTTTGAGTTTGCAACATTTTATTGAAGTTTTTGTTTTGTCATTTTTTGAAATGAATGATTAAGAGAGGTAAGGGTCTGAAGCCCACTAAGGGCCGAGGAAATACTGGTAAATCTGAAATTAATTCTCACATTGGGCCTTCTCCTGCAAGAAGGAAGTCCAAACAAACCCAGAATCATCATGCAAGAATAGTCTACTTGGACTCTGGCAGCAGCAGTCCAGGTGTGACTCAGCCCATAAAGGTAAATAAGGAGACTATTAGAACCCATAGTCAGCCTTCTCAGCATGTTGAGAGTAGTTTGTGTGAAGGAAAAACAATGGCAGATCATAAAGACGATGCAGAAGGGAGTGGCGAAAACTAGGTAAATGAGGAACAATCCACTTTTGGATTTCCAATTGTGGATCCTAATATCATTGTGCAAATGAAGAATATTCCACCATAAGCTCTTCCTCATTTTTACGGCAAAGTGCATGAAGACCCAGAATATTTTCTATTTGAGTTTGATATTTTGTGTAGGAGTTATGATTATTCACCTGAAGCCCAAAAGTTAAAGTTGTTTCCAGCCATTCTCAAGGACACAACATTAGGCTGGTTCATGGGAATAGGAGGAGACACTATAGCTTCCTAGGAGCAGATGAAGAGAGTGTTCTTATTGAAATATCAGGAATATTGTAAAACCAGAGACATTCAAGATGAAATCTTTACTGTTGTGCAAAATGATGTTGAAACTCTAGAGGACTACTTAGGAATATTCCTGTATATCTTACAAAGGTCAAAGCACAAATTTGATTTAAGTACCATTAGAACCTTGTTCTTACTTAGACTTACTGATGATGCTAGGAATAATTTGAATTTTTTAGGACAAGGGGATATTTCTCAAAAACCTTTTGATAAAATATGTGACTTGTGCAGGAAATTCTCGAGGAATCAATATAGATCTAGTAAAGGAATTCAGAATAGAAATAAGAAAACTGAATCTACCGATGCTATGATTATTGGACTGGAAAATAAAATGGACAACATGAAAATTGAGATAATGAATACTGTTAGCAAGCAAATAAACTCTTTAAAATTTCAACAAAAAATTGTAGAAGAACAAGATTCATTGTCCATTTTCTGTCCTAAATGTAGGAAAAAACATCCTTTGAGAGAGTTTCCTCTTGATATAAAAGAAACTAATAAATGTGTGATTTGTGTAGAGAATCATGCCATGGAGAAATGTCTCTCCATACCTAGGCTGAAAGCTGTAATTGAAGGAGGGAAACCTAAATTTGAACTATTGTATTCTATGGGAGAGCAAAGAAACTGGCCTCAGGTAAGTGTAGGTATGGTTCCTGAACTTCTACCACATTTTTTTGGTTATAATGCACATTCATATTCCTATCCTAACACTAGTCACTCTCAGCATTGGTAGCATGGGAACCAATATCAATATGGACAACCCTCTCAATCTTGGCAACGTAGATGGAGAGGGCCAAAATATTCACACCGTTCCTATCTGTCTCCTATGCAGTCATACCCACCTACATATCTACCGTACCCAATGTCTCAACCATCATTACCTTAGCTGGGTCAGCCTACACCACCATTTCCTTTTCCTCCACCGTTTCGACCTCCTTTGTTGCCTGCTCAACCTCTACCCAATCCTAATAACAAAGCAGTACAAATGATGCATTCCATGAACCCGCTTTCATCATTTGGATACCAGTCTTTGCCAATTGGAGTCGATGATCTCCAATTGAGATCGGGGAAGAAGGTAACCTCAGAAAAGAAGAAGCAACCCATGGTGATTATCGAGGAGAAAGGGGAGGAGGAAAATCCTAACCATTCTACGAGAGGTGTCACCATTCAGCCTATCCCCGTACCTTCCGAGTCTTTGCCATCCTCTTCCAACCAGCCTCCCTTTCCAGAGAGGCTAGTTGTGGAGAGGAATGACCCTATTCATGAGTCTAGCTTGGCTTCTGAGCTTATGAACCTTTTCATAAAGGTACCTTTGCTCCAAACTATCAAAGAGATCCCCATTTGTACCAATATCATTAGGGAAATCTGCCTGAAGAAGCCAGAGAGGCGAATATTGGAGCCTCAAACTATTCAATTTTTTGGTAGAGTAGTAGAGTTGTTGACGAGATGTGTGTCCATGGAGAAATATACTGATCCTAGAAACCCTGTTGTCTCTGTTCAGATAGGTGATGCCCTTTTCTCTAATGTAATTATAGATCTGGAGGCAACCATTAATTTCATTACCAAGAACACCATGGATAAACTTGGTTTGTCTCATCTTCATCCTACTCCCACTGTGCTTGAATTGGCAAACAAATCTGAAATCAAGACAGAAGGGGTGTTGGATGATGTGATTGTTTCATTAGATTCTTGGGAATATCTCATAGATTTCATTGGGCTTTAACCAAAGAATCTGGTGGGAGGGCATCCCTTGATCTTGGGATGACCATGGCTTGCTACAACCGACGCCTATATTGGATGTCGTTCTGGTGACATGTATATTTCCCATGGAGATTCTAGGAAAAAGGTCACCTTGTATCCACCTGCTAGATCCATTTAGGACATTCGAGAAACTTTTTTGTTAGATTACAACATTGACAAGGAGACTCAACCCATTTCCTTGATTCATCACTATGTTGAGTCCTCGCAAGAAGGTAAGATTCAAGACTTCCTGAACAATCTAGACACTATGCCTTATTTTGAGCTATTGAGCCAAATCTTTAGTTTATATTTTCAGGAGAGTCACAACTCTCATCCTTCTTCACCACTGTCTCTAACCACACCTCTGAGTTCTATTGAGCCTGATACCACTCTTGTTGAGATTAGTTTGAGAAAATCCTTACATATCAGTTCAGATCCGGACTCATCCTAGCAAGAACAACTTGTGAAATTATTACAGAACCATCTTGATGCCTTTGCATGGGGCTATGAAGATATGAAAGGCATCCCTCCTGAAACCTGTACACATCATATCTGTATTTAGGATGGAGCCTGCCCTGTCCGAAAACCCCAAAAGCGTATGAATTTGTAATATCCCAAAAGGGAGATTGCAGTAATACTTCACACAATATAAGAACTTACAACAAGATAAACAATAAATCTAAGTACAAATCAGAATATGCAGAAGGATCCAAGCCATTTTATTATATTGGATATGATTCAGTTACACAAGTATAGAATATAGGTAGATCTAGCCAAAAAGATGAGCTAGGATCACCCTGAAAACATGCATACAAAAGGTACAACGTAACTGGAGAGGCTCTGTAGAAAATACTGCGCTGTCCCTTCAGCAGAATATAAACATAGAGCTGTAGGCTAAAAATGGAAATGCAAATCTAATCGAAACCAGATCTTTGATGATGCCAAGATTCAAGATCTGGCCAATGTGATGGATTCCCAAGATAACCCAGAAAGGATTTTCCAGATCTGCAACTTTGGAAAATCACCTCCCTGGGATTTGATCCTTGATCTGCTGGGAAATACAAATCTGAAGCTAGATCTGAAGAATAGATGGCTGAAATTTGTGCTCAGATTAGATCTATGCTTGAAGGGCTGATCCCTTCATTAGATCTATGAGCTAAAAGCTATAGATCTATCTTCTCAATCCTCCAATGATGAATTCATCTACTGCAACACAACTGCCAACAGAAACTGCGCCATGAGGGAAAGAGAGGTCTTCTGCCTACTGAAAAATGCTACAATAAACTTTAGTATGATGGTAATACTGATGGCAATGTGAGGGGTTGATCCCTCATAGGATTTCTAGCTGAAATACTAGCAAATTCCTTCCTCCTTTCAGATCTGCAATATGGACAACGATATTCCTAAAGAGAATACTACTGCTAGGAGGTCAATAAATTTTTTCCTTGTGCCATATCTGCAATGTGGCTTTTGGAGTGCTGATCTATAAGCCCAAGTGATGGGAATAATCCCTCACCTTGTTCTTCAGCTGAAGTACTGAAGACAACTTCCACCTTACAAACTGATCTTCAAAAATCTGCAGATTTCTGAATATGAATGTTCTACAGATAGTAGAAAAAGGAAATGGCACTTAAAGCCTGATGTATAATGAAGTAAAATCCTCTTTCTAGAGATACTCTAAGAAAGAGGTGGGATTCCCACCCGGGAACACCCTGTGCTAAACAACACCTGCAATCTCTGCTAAACAACCCAAGAATGCAGTGGAATGTCACTTGACAATTCCAAATCTAAACGATCATACATAAAATAATCCAAGATGCCTTTCACCTTTGCCTTCATCTCCTTTATAATGTTTGAGGCTTCCCAAGCCTTGGCCCTAATTTCAACTGCGCAGTCTCATGTGGACAAGATCCTCCAAGTGGGACTGCGTTGTTTGACCAAATCAACCAAACAGTCTAGGTGCAATGTACACCTCCTCCATCATGTGTGCTTCATTTGCACATGATCCTCCATCACTTGATCATAAATGCTCAATTATCCTTTGTTTGACATCTTCAAGATATTAGTTTACTGAATCAACCCTCCATGATCTTTCTCATTAAATGATACATGATCTCCAATCTCATTCACATTAGTAGTTGGTCAACTACATATTTTTGCAGATGCAAGCTAAATTAATCCACATTCACATACACAAGGTGGATATTTATTCTTATTGAGGATTATGGGTCCCTCCATCCTTTTATTTACTTAATTCATTAAGAAAGTCAAGGACTCTAATATTCCAAATATGATGTGAAAATTTGGGAATATTACAGAATCCGGCTCTAAGAGATGTTGTAAAGGAAGAATTACAGAAACTCTTGGATGCTGATTTTTTATATCCCATTTCCGATAGCCAGTGGGTATCTCCATTGGTGTTAGTCCCAAAGAAATATGGAAGATGGCACATTTGTATTGACTACAGAGAATTAAACAAAGCCACTCTCAAAGAGTACTTCCCCACTCCTTTCATCGATCAGGTGCTTGATACCCTTGCAAGTAAGAAGTACTTCTCTTTTCTAGATGGATTTAGTGGTTATAACCAGATACAAATTGCACCCGAGGATCATGAAAAAACCACTTTTACATGTCCATGGGGTACATTCGCTTACCGAGTGCTTCCCTTTGGGCTATGTAATGCCTCGACTACCTTTCAAAGGGAAGTCTTGGCTGTTTTTGCTGACCTTTAGTGTGCAGAAATTTATATGGATGACTTTTATGTGTTTGGTGATTCATTTCAGGAGGCCCTCAAAAATATAGAAAAAGTGCTTCTTCGTTGCCAAGAAGCCCATATTTCCTTGAGTGATAAGAAATACAGATTAATGTGCAAGGCATGGGTGGTGCTTGGCCATATTGTTTCTGACAAAGGTATCCAGGTTGACCCCGCTAAGGTAGAAATTATTTTGAGTCTTCCTGCACCCAAAACTCAAGGGGAAGTGAGCAGTTTTCTAGGACATGCGGGCTACTATAGGAGATTCATTGAGAAATTTTCCAAGATAGCTACCCCCTTTTTCGACTTTTAGCTAAGGATAGTGAGTTTTTTTGGTCCACAACTTGCCAGCAGTCCTTTGAGACATTGAAGGAAAAAATAGTGCAGGCACCAGTTTTGAGAGGACCAAACTGGTCCCTGCTATTTCATATTTCCTCTGCTGCCTCAGATACTACTATTGGCGTAGATTTAGGAAAATAGGAGGACAAACAATCCTATGCCATCTATTTTATTAGTAAAAACTTGTCACTTGCCAAATGAAATTACACAGTTACTGAGAAAGAGTTTTTAGCTATAATTTTTTCAATTAATAAATTCAGGCACTACATTATAGGACATGAAGTATTTGTGCATACTGGTCATTCTGCAATAATATATTTGATGAATAAACCATTAACTAGTGGTAAAGTGACTAGGTGGTTGTTATTATTACAAGAATTCATTATTACTATTGTTGATAAACCAGGGAAATTCAATGTAGTAGCAGACTATATTTCGAGATTAAATAATCCTGGTGAAGTAATTCCTGTTGATGATGATTTTCCTGACGAACATATTTAAGTTGTGTTAACAGATTCCCCATGGTTCACTGACATAGCTAACTATTTAGTCACTGGAAAAACACCACCTCACTTATCTGCCTAAGAAAAGCGGAATATTATTTAGAAAAGTGCTGCATATTCCCGTGTTCAAGGAGACATCTCTTACATTGGACTAGATCTCATTATCCGTAGATGTGTAAGTGAGGAAGAAGTGTTCGATATTCTAAAATCTACCCATGATGAACCTTGTGGAGGTCACTTCACCAATAAGAAGACTGCATATAAAATATTACGCGGTGGCTATTTTTGGCCATCCTTGTTCAAGGATGCCAAACAATATGTCAAGCTGTGTGATAGCTGTCAGTGAGTAGGCCAACCTAATCAAACCAATGACATGCCTTTATGTCCTCAAGTTATGATTGAGCCTTTTGAAAAATGGGCCATTGATTTCGTAGGACCAATAAATCCAACATCATTAAATAAAAAGCTTATTTTGGTTTGTACAGATGTTGTTACAAAATGGGTAGAAACTAAAGATGTTTCTTTTGCCATAGAAAAAGTTATTGTTGATTTTATTTTTACTAAAATATTTACTATATTTGGTGTGCCTGGAGAAATTGTTTCTAACAATGGTCCGCAGTTTATTTCTAATCTGGTACAGGATGTGATGGATCAGTACAAGATCCGGCACAGTAAATATACACCATATCACCCATAAGAAAATGGTCAGGTGGAGTCCACAAATAAGGTGATCAAGTCCATCCTCACAAAGACAGTCAATATGCATTGAAAGGATTGGGCTAAAAGATTGTCGAAATCCTTGTGGGCATACCAAACCACTTAGAGGAACAACACATGACACACACCATATGAGTTGGTATACGGGAAACAAGTCCTGTTCCCAATAGAATTCCAGATTAAGACCTTCAGGACTAGCGTCCAATTGGGGCTTGATCTCTCTGAAGCACAACAAAAACGTCTCCTACAGTTGAACAAGTTAGATGAATTCTGAAGGGATGCTGTTCAGCAGAACATATTAATCCAACAACAACATAAGAGGTGGCATGACAAGCCCATTCAGAAGAAGCAGTTCCAACCAGGTGATTGGGTTCTCCTTTATGATTCTAGATTCAAATATTTCAAAGGGAAATTCCATATACTCTGGATGGGGCCTTATGAGGTGGTTATAGTATTCGAGAATGAAGTGGTAGAGATCAAAACTATTGATGGATGGAATTCAGTATTATTGGTAAATGGGCATATATTAAAGGTATATTCTCAGCCCCTTGCCAAGAAATATTTTACACAAGAAGTCCAACAACAATTTGGGAAGGAAATGGTAGGTGGTAACACCAACTTGCTGAAGACATGGTATTTTATTTTCCTAAAAAAAAATAAAAATGAAATGAAAAAAAATGACAAAAAAAATCCTGTAATTATGAAAATGAGTTGTCTGACATGATTGCAGAAAGATCAGCTTGAAAACCAGCTTGCTGGTAGGGAGATCAAAATTTAAATAAAAAGGGAAAGTTTCTTGATCTTTAAATATGCTAGCTATCACCAAGAAGAAGCAGGTTCAATGAACCAAGCCCTTACTCAAGTTTGGGATAACTAGCATGGAGATTTTACTCCAGTAACGCTTAATTCCCGCTGCATTTACTTTTCCAGCACCAGTGCAGGCTGATTTTACAAGTAGAATTTTTCCCTTCTTCTATTTCCTGTTTTGTAATTTTCCATTATTTTCTTTTCTCATACCCATAATGATTACCTTCCCTCTTTCTTCTAAGATTTATCCCATCCGATTTCATGAAATCCCTCTTTCACCCTGAATTTTTTTTCCCAATCCCATTTTCATTTATCCCTCTTGGTGGTACTGTTCTTGGAATCCCTGTCATAATGTTCCTTCCCATTCTAAAAAAAGATAATCCCTTTCCCACTTCTTTTCTACCTCATGGATACATTGCAGGATCCGATGCAGTTAGATCAGAAAGGCATGCTCATGAAACACCAAAGAAATGGCGAATAAAAACCTCTTGTACATTCAGGATTTTTTTTTTTATTCTAGCGAAAAAACTGAGTTCTATCATAATTTTTGGGTTCCTCCTTTCTTCAATGTCCTTAGTACATGTTTGTGCATAATCGGTGCAAGCAGATCAGTGCAAGCACGTTGCAGTGCAAGTAGGATCGGTGCAAGCACACACATGACTGTAAATACACAGTGCAAGAAACTGCTTAACACAATACAAGAGCGCTTAATGTGAAATGATTATTGAAAATTATTTTTCCTGCAACAAAAGGATTACGATGATAGATCATAGCATATATTATTTCCATTTTGATTATTACTTTGAGTTATCATTTATTAGTTAGGAAGAAATTATTAAAGTGCAAGATGTTTGGGTTCATAAATCTAATATTTTTAATGAATGGCAAAGTACATCTTAACTGGATCATGGAGATAATGTGGAATAGTACAAACCGTCTATAACCCTATGATTACTTCCAAAAAGACTTTCCATTACTCATTCATCATAACCATTACCTGATAACCTGATCATCTGACCATTACACCGCCATAAAAGCCTCCACTTCCTCCAATTATTCTCGCTCACCTATGAGAGAATGGTACGTGTTAGCGTCCATTTTAAAGGGGTGTTTGTAACGATTAACGATGATTGGATGGATAGAATTATTAGGGTGGTGGATGGCTGGGTCTCCGCCACAAAATTCTCAATAGATCTTTGTCTCTTTACAGTGTGAAATCATTCTAAGACTATGATAGGGAATTTAGGAGAATTCGAGTATGATGGCACCTGTGAGAAGTGAACCAACATCCTTGAAGGAAATTGAATAGACCGCAGAGTATAGGAACAATCTTACACTATTGGAGGAATCAGGATTCCTCCCATTCTTGCAGAATTTTGATGGATATGATATGGCCGTGGGCCTACAGTGTGCGAAAATGTTCGAGGATGGTCGAGTTAAGGTCGTCTCCCTAGATTTCGAAGTTACGTAGGAGTCCATAGCGCAACCCATGGGATTGTACAACATAGGGGAATAGTGGTTTAAGAGGGAAAGGATTGAAAATAAGCGTTGGTGCCAGTTCGTGGTTGATAGAAAAATGAAGGTTGATTGGAAGAAGGGAATTCCACATTGCGCCCTGCTTGGTAAGTGGCGAGACCTTCTCTACATTTTATAGAAGTTTCTGACTGGTGAGGGACGGTATTCCCTTACATTTGTGTATCGATTTCAATTGTTGCTGCATTTTGAGTTTGGGAAGCACATTAATTTCCTGTATTATTTGCTCCAGATTTTGGAGAAGATGGAAAAAGGAGTGCAGAACGAGAATGTAAGGCAGGCCTAGTATAGACTTTACCACCATGGTCTTATTGCGATTTTTGTCAAGAAGGAATTGGAGGCTAAGGATATAGCCTGGGAAACATTTTTAAAGGAATTTCACACAAGAAAATCTGTTGGGAAAAGTGAAGGAAAGTCTATTGGGATGAGTGCAAGCAAGAAATGGAAGGCAGAAACCCCGACCCCTGCCAAGAAATAGAACAAAATTCGATGAGTAAAGGTAGAGGAGAAGGTTGACGAAGGAACCCTGTCCTTGGAAAAAAGGAAGGTGATCAGGGCCTCGAAAAAGAAAAAGGATTATTCTTAGTTGAGCTCCCTAATTCTTATAGATGAGTCACCTCAATATTCCCCCAAAGATCATAATATCTCAGTCCTTGTGGATGCAGCATCCCACACTGTGGTAAGTGAAGAGCATGAAGAAAGAGAAGATGACATCCTTTTGTCGGACTTCGTTCAAAAATTGGGGCAAAATAAAGCAACCCTGAATACAAGTAAGGACCCGCCAAGGGGTCCAGAAGATGATGTGGCATAGTATGAAGACCCCCTCGACAATTTTTATGAGCAGGAGCCTGAAGCCCCTACTGATGATTTGGATGAACAGGGTAAAGGCCCTGATGAATTGGATGAACAGTGTGTCAAAAAACCTAATGAGTTGGAGAAACAGGGTACTGAAGACCCTAAGAATTTAAAGGCGCAAGGTACTGAAGCCCCTGAGAATATAAAGGCGTAGGGTACTGAAACCAAGGAAAATTTTAGGGGCGAATTTTAGCCCAAGGGAGAAATTTAAGGGGTTTTAGGTTTTGGAGGGGCGA
The DNA here is from genome assembly GCA_034641835.2 of Pinus albicaulis. NCBI lineage: Eukaryota > Viridiplantae > Streptophyta > Pinopsida > Pinales > Pinaceae > Pinus > Pinus albicaulis. Next base: position 49,531 of record JAXQQM020092514.1, read on the forward strand.
ATTTTTTATATAAAAACTTTTTGTATAGTTTTGTATAATTAGCCCCAAAATTATTTTAAAAATAATTAATTATTATTTTTTTAGCCCAAAAAAATAATGGCGGATAAAACATGAAACGATGGATTCGCCTGTCGATTTACTCATTTGGATCGTTTTGTGTTGCATTCGCCCTCAATTTACTAAGTTGCAGGGTTTTGGAAGGGCATTCGCCCCCGATTTACTAAGTTGCAGGGTTTTGAAAGGGAATTCACCCCAGATTTACTACGTTGTAGGGTTTTGGAAGGGTGCTGTGCTGTGATACTGACCTGGTTACCAAGCTACCAAGCTTGACCTTATGTGTACTGAGTTGTAGGTTTTTGGAAGGGGATTCACCCCCAATTTACGCTCATGCTGTGCTGTGATACTGACCTAGTTACCAAGCTACCAAGCTTGACCACAACATAAGGGTCGGTCTTCTTGTGATATCGACAGGTTAGATCTTCAAGTTATGATATGGAAGTGTTTTATCTTGAGGAAAGTGTAAGGACCAAAAAACACCAGCAGATGGTCACCGAATCATTAAATCTTGTGTATCTTTCTTACAAAGCTATGGTGGAGCATATCCACTCAGAAGCTCTGAATAGGTTCAAGAAGGAACTTGAAGAGGCTGTTAAAAATAGGTAAGGGTTTTCATTTGCTCTTCGGCAGTACATAGAGAATTGCATGGCAGAATTTGATGAGGGTTTTTCAAATGAAAAAATTGAACAAGAATCTTGGGACCCATCCAATTCTTGGGAGAAACTTAAGCAAGATATTGATGCTTATGCGACATATATGTGTGCTAATCAATTGTCTGAGATTAGAAGTAAATCTGAGGCACAACTTACTAAAGCACTCGCTGAAGCAGTGGCATATTTTCTTGAGTCTGCATCTCCAGACACTTGGCCAAGAATAAGAAAAATTCTGAAAAATGAGACAGAGATAGCAGTATTAAATTTTAAATCTGCAATTGCTGGATTTTATATTGATGATGAAACTTCTAGTGAGATGGTTGAAAGTCTTAAAGATTATGGAAGAAGTGTTGTGGAGAAGAAGGCCACGTACGAAGCTGGGCAAGTTCTTATTCGAATGAAAGACAGTTTTTCAATTGTCTTCAGCCATGATGGAAAATGGAAAGTATGTTTCTTTGGTTGTGGAGGAAGCTAGGGTGAAGGGTTCAAAATATTTGGAAAATGATACTTTTCTGAGTATGAGTGAGGCAATCCTCTCGAGGGCTTCAACCGCAAAGGATCATCCTGAAATTCGAGCAAGCCAAATGCATGTCACCACAAATGGATATGTCAAAGGACTTTCGACAATTAGCTCCCAAGAAAGTGATGAACAGGCTTGTAAGTCTCTCATTTATGTTGGTTCCCTCATTCCATTCCTATCAATTGAAGATTTTATGCTTATTCATAGTCTATAAAATAATGAACTTTCCAACTCGAAATCTTCCAAAAATGCATCTCAAATACTTCACGGCCTCACAACCACTGATTCAAAGATAGAAAACTTTTATTTGATTCCTTCTAACTAGATAGTAAATAAACCCATAGGACTCTGGGAAAATCTTGTTCTGATATCTAATGGTTATCCCATCTCCGTTCTCTTAAGAAATAACCTAGCCTCTTCCTCTTCCAACTCCCTCGATCCATCAATTTTCTCTAATAATAGTTCTTTAATTGATACATCTCAGGTGGCTGGAAATGACCTCACCTCGAAAACATTATTTTACCAAAATTTCATTTCCTGAAGGCTCTCCACTTCCTCTCATCCCCTTAAAATATTTTTTCAACACCTTCTTACAAGGATGTCCTTAATATGATGCCCATTCCTACTTTTTATGGGACATGCCATATTGAACACTTATCCATTGAACAACCATCCCCCATTCCAAAAAATTACCATCAGAAAGAAAAATATTAACAAAAAATCTATGGCTAGAGAGGGAAACCCTCTTGAATTTATTCAGGGTGGATTAAGCTTGCCTCCCCCTACTGATAAGGAAATTGTCTCCAAGGCCCTTAGAGAAAATCCACCCTATAAGGATGTTCCCAAATTATTATCTTGTTTCTCAACATTAGGGGGGTTGGGGGAGTCTCCAAATTCCTTTCCCTCAAAATATTGATATAAATCCACATACCCTCTATTATATTTCTACAAGAAACTATGGTCCTGAGGGCGAAGGCTAGAGAGGCATTTTGGAATTTGTGTCCAGGGTGCTAATTTTCTTCTATGGATTCCACTAGTCTATATGGAGGTCTCCTCTCCTTATGGAATCCAAAGTATGCCTCTTTTCAAGCCTCCTCTTTTGTTGGCATTATTTTAGAAGGATTTGTAAGGGGCTCCCCCCTTCCAATCACGTTAGTAAATTGTGATGGAACCTATGGGGAGAGGCAAGAATTTTGGGATAAGTTTCAATCCAGTGGACTGATAGGGGACCATTCCCTCCTTTAGCATGTGATTTTAACTTTACTATCTCACTAGGGGAGTCTTGGGGGTCTCGCGCCCACTCAAATCCTCTGGCTTCATATTTTTCAAATTTGCTGTAGAACCACAACCTCCAGGATATAACTCCATTTCCATTAGCTCCCACATGGAGAAATGGTTGAATGGGTGTGGAAGGTATTGCCAAGCGTCTTGATAGATTCTTAATGGCTGGTCAGCTGGCAAAAATTGTGGGGAGATACAGATCCTGGATATGTCAAGATAAAATATTAGATCATTTGTCACTTCTCTTGGAATTGGATTTTGAAAATCACAGTAACATATACCCTTTCAAATTTAACCACACATGGATGGAAGATGATTCCTTGAGATCTCTAGTGAAGGACTGTTGGCAAAAAAACATGGTTTTAAATAGTTAATTCATCATGGGCTCCCTTTTCAAAAAAATGGGGGAGCTCAAAAAGGGGGTTGTGATTTGGAAAAAGAAAAGAAGGTGGAGCTTAAAGGGGATTTGTTGGCTTCAGAATTTGAATATGATCATTTCTCCCATATATTTTCAAAATCTCTCTTTCTAGCAAAAATAGCCTAGAAATGAGTCTCTTGGAAACCAGAAAAATGTAGATCTTGAAGATGGAAGAAAGATACTGTTAGGACTCCACTATGTAGCATTTTACTATATACTTTGACACCATCTTATCTTTATAACCATGATTCCATTATCATTTTCATTTACTTTATCCCAAGGTACATAAAATCCTCTTCTTTATTATATGTTTAATCTGTTTACATATGATTCCATAATACTCTTATATTTTGTCATTAATCGAAGTGGATTGTTGCTAACATAAGTCTAAAAGATCGCAGATAAGTTATATGCTGTGCTGGAACAATCGGCCGTTGCTGAAACAGCCGACTTCGTTGCTGAAACAGCTGACTCAGTTGCTGAAACAGTTGACCTTGTTGCTGAAATAGCCAACAAGCACGCAAATTCCGTCATTCATAATTTGCGATTCTGGAATAGTATTTTGTGGAACAATGGCAACAGCATGAAGACGTGGTTACACGGATTATTCTGAAGATAGCATTCTTGTTGTATCTGTTGTAACAATATCTTTTTATGGAAGAACAGAATAGTCCTATTTTAAGAAAGAAGAACAGAATTGGGATAAACACAGATTCGCTCTCATGTAATTGTAAGAGATGTCTCCTCTTTAAAAAGAGGAGACATCATCATTAGAGGGGAGTTCGAGTTTGAAAGCTACAGGAGAACATTGTATTTGAGAGACTGGAGCTAGACTCCATCTATAATGTATCATTTCTTTTGACAGATGAATAAAATCTTCTTTTGAGCACTCCAATTTAATTCTTTCCCTGGGGAATCTTGTGAGAGGGAAAGGGCCCGCCTTCCTCACAAGATTCACCCTTCTGTCTCTGTAGTTTGTTTAATTTCTTTTTGCTGTTTGCACTTTACTTTAATTCTGTTGCTGAGACATCAGTTACACAGTTCTATAGTTATTGAATATTCTGTTTCCTTAACGCTGCATGTGTTCAGTACATTCATTCCTAAGAAGTTGAGGAATCTATTTCTGTTTGAATGTATAGTGCTGGGAAGCAGGTGCTGAAGGTTCCTGTGAAAGAGAATAGGGTCCTGCTCCTACTAATTGCCTTTCTCTTCCTGCAGTGTGATTAGAAACAGAAGACAAGTGCTGAAGGTTCCTGTTCATGGGAATAGGGTCTTGATCTCTTGAGTTATCTTTGCTACAGAGTGATTAGTGTCAGGCAACAGGTGCTGAAGTTCCTAATTAAGGAATAGGGTCCTGTTCCTATTATGGTTGATTGGTTTCCTTTCTTGCAGATTGATTTTCCTTCTATTTAAATTCTAAACTGCAACATAGGAGTTACCTCTTCTATAGCATAATTGACTTCAGCTTTGATTAAACAGAGTGTGAATAATTAGATTTGTATGATTGGTAATTGTGTGGCTTTTACTACAACATTGTTCTTGCTTTTGAAATTGAGCATATCCAGTGCGTGATTGTCTTTGGAATAAAAAGACTTCCTCGGGTTGACAATTTATGTGGAGCTTGAATTATGAAAACAATTAAAGCAACCAACATTTTGGCGCCGTTGCCGGGGAAGGCAATTATAGATTTCAAAAGAATTAATCTTTTCTTTTTAATGTGCAGATTGTATGAGAGGACGCGGAAACCAGAAGAAAACTAACCCCACAGGTGGCAAAGGTAAAGGAAGGGGAGGAAGAAAGACTTTTATTGACGAGATTGTATCAAGGGTTGAATCATCACAGAGATTAAGTTCTCGAAGATCAAAACTTCAGCACTCCCCTCAATCAAATTAAAAAACAGAGGAAGTTGTGGGTCCTGAAAATATAGAAGAACCAGTGATTAAGGAACCAGCAGTCAGTGCTGGAGAGTCAGAAGAAAGTGTTAGTAAATCAACAGAGCACATCGAGGAAATAATAGAGAGTGTTGGACGACCAGTGGAAAACATTGAAGAGCCAGTAGAAGATCTTGACGATCGAGCAAGTGCAGTAGGAGAGCCAACAATGGAAGGAAACAATGATGATTTATTTGGTGGAGGACGTGTAGATCCTGAAGGAGAAGGAAGGAATGAAAATTCCCTCTCTACCTTGGGATTTCCTATCAGTGATCTCCCTGCAGGAACAACTCCTATGAAAAACATTCCATTGTCTGCTTTACCTAACTTCCATGGGTTATCCTCTGAAGATCCGGATGAATTTCTTTTTGAATTTGATATATTATGCAGAAGTTATGATTATGTTACTAATGCTCAAAAGTTGAAACTGTTTCCAGCCACCTTGATAGGAAATGCTTTAAGATGGTTCATGAGCCTTGGAAGTCAGGTAATCACAACATGGGAGCAGATGAAACATAAATTTCTGCTTAAATATCAAGACTACTGCCGGACGAGAGAAAAGAAGGATGAACTATTCAATATGGCACAAAAGCCGGACGAGAATCTGGAGGACTATATAGAAAGGCTGCAGTACAATATACAGAGATCTGATCATCCGAATAAAAGTAAGGAAATTCGCAAAACAATATTACTTAGAGGTTTAAGGGATGATTGTTTAGATATGTTAAACATGCTTGGCAAAGGAGATATATCTAAGGAATCATATGATGAGATTGTTGAACTTTCTAAGAGGTGTTCAAGGGGAGCTGCAAGGAACAGAGTAAGTAATAGAGATCCCACCTATTCAAGAGTGCAGAAATCAGCCAGTGGGGGAGAAACAAGAGCTGAAATAGGTAATTTACTTGAAGAATTTAAAACTGAGATGTTAAATTCTTTTGCTTCACAAATTGACACTTTGCAGGTTAAGAAGAAGCAGGCTGAAGCAGAAGCAACTCTGGCTGTCTTTTGCCCGAAGTGCAGAGACAAACATCCACTAAGGGAATGCCCAATGGATAAAATACCAATTTGCACCCTTTGTGAGAAAGATAATGAAACAAAACAATGTCCATCTCTACCAGGAATAAAGGCAGCATTGCAGCCAACGGAAGAAGAAGCTGAAGCAGTTTACCTGCTAACTCAAAGAAGACAATGGCAACCAAAAGGACAAGGTATGAACTCTAGTATGCCATTTAATCGTTGGAACAATTATTCTGCTTTCGGTCAAACAAATTACCCTCCCTTTAATAAAATGCAATACCCACCCTTCAATCAAATGAATTTCCCACCCATGCAGCAATCAAACCCTCCCTTTGTTGATCCTTCAATGTGGACTCCTTGGCCCCCACAGCAACCATCTTCTTTTAACCCTTGGAATTCAAATTGGAGAAGCCAACAACTCCCGTATCCAAATCAATTGCCTCAATTCCAACAACCACTTCCTCTGCCATCAAATGCTCCGCCAAATAACCAAATGAGACCTCAGCTACCTGTGCAACCAAATCCTAACCCCAATAATAAAGTTGTGCAAGTCATTGATATTCAGAATCAATCTATATTTCCTACTATGCAATGTAATGATATTCATTTAAGATCTGGGAAAATAGTAAAGCCTATTATTGATGACATAACTTCTTCTGATTCTGATAAAGAGGAAACTGAGAAACATAAGAAAGCACAACCACCTTCTAACAAGAATGTTGAAATAACAGAACCACCATTCCCCGAGCATTTGGTTTTAACCAGAACATCTGAAACACCTGCTTTTAATCTTCTAGGGGAATTGCAAAATTTGTATGTTAAAATTCCACTTTTACAAGCATTAAGAGATGTACCAATTTATGCCAGAACACTAAGGGATATTTGTGTTAAGAAACCTGGTAGGAAAACTAAAGACCCCCTTACAGTACATGTGATGGGTGACTTGCCTGCATTAATGTCCGGAAAAGCCCCTCCTGTGAAATATGGTGATCCCGGCCATCCTACAGTGACAGTTCAGATTGGTAAAACAATGATTCCCCAAGTTCTGGTAGATTTAGGTGCTGCAATTAACATAATGACTCTTGAAACTTCACAATTGTTACGGCTGAATAACACAATCAGAGATACACCCACCATTCTAGAGTTGGCTGATCGTTCTACAATTAAACCTGAAGGAGTTGTTGAGGATCTACTTATTTCAGTTGAATCCTGGAAATACCCAGCTGATTTTTTTGTATTGCAGACTAAAAAAAAGCTGGGGGGACATCCCTTAATTATAGGAAGGCCATGGCTGGCCACAGCTGATGCTTTTATCAGTTGCAGATCTGGTTCAATGACAATTTCTAATGGTTATGAAACAAAACAGCTTACTCTTTATCCTCATGCTACACCAATAATTAATAATGAAGATTCTATGTGGATGGATTATGATGATAATGCTGTTCAGCCTATTTTAACTATTGGACAAGCTTTAACTCTTAAAGATAATACAGAAGATGAGGTAATTAATAACTTTATTTGTGAACCTTCTTCTGTAATTGCTGAAACACACAATCAATTGACTGCAATTTTTGAAACAGATACCCAAGAAAAGATTGAATCTGAAGACTTATCTCAGACATTAACCACCATCTCATCTAAAAGCATAATAGTTGAAATTGAACCTGGCAAGACATTAAACATAAATCCTGATCTAACAGTTGATGAAACACAACAGTTAATGAAGTTATTGCATGAATATAAGGAAGCATTTGCATGGGATTACACGGATATGAAAGGTATTTCTTCTGAATTATGTACTCATCGAATTTACATTAAAGAGGGATGCCAACCTGTTTGTCAACCCCAAAGACGAATGAATCCTAATTTACGAGAAATTGTTAAGGAAGAACTTCAAAAGTTGCTTAATGCAGGATTTATATACCCTATATCTGACAGTGAATGGGTTTCCCCATTGGTAATTGTCCCTAAGAAAAACGGGAAATGGAGAGTATGTGTTGACTACAGAGCCTTCAACAAAGCTACTCAAAAGGATCACTTTCCCTTACCCTTCATTGATCAGGTGTTGGATAGTCTGGCAGGGAAGAAATTCTTTTCTTTTCTAGATGGATTCAGTGGGTATAATCAGATTAGAATTGCATCGCAAGACCAAGACAAGACTACTTTCACTAGCCCTTGGGGAACTTTTGCTTATAGAGTTCTTCCATTTGGGATATGTAATGCACCAGCAACTTTTCAAAGAGCTGTTATAGGAATCTTTTCTGATATGCTGAATGATTCTATGGAAATATTTATGGATGATTTTACTCCTTACGGTGTGTCGTTTGAAGATGCATTACAAAACCTTGAGAAAGTACTTAAACGATGTATACAAGCTCACCTCTCCCTAAGTACTGAAAAATGCCATATGATGATGAGTGAAGGAGTAGTGCTTGGACATTTTATTTCATCTCAAGGTATTCAGGTAGATCCATCTAAAATATTGGTCATTCAGAATCTTTCTGTTCCTAAAACACAAACTAATGTGAGAAGTTTTCTAGGACATGCTGGATACTACAGAAGATTTATTAAAGATTTTTCTAAGATAGCTTCTCCATTATTTGTGTTGCTTATGAAAAATTCTGAATTTAAGTGGACTAATTCTTGTCAAAAAGCTTTTGAAGAACTCAAGCATCAGTTGTCTACTGCTCCTATTTTGAGGGGGCCTGATTGGGCCCTCCCTTTTCATATATCTTTTGATGCTTCAAACACTGCAATTGGAGCTGTCTTGGGACAAGAGGTGAATCATGTTCCTTATGCTATCTACTTCATTAGTAAGAATATGACCCCTGCTGAGCTTAATTACACAGTTACCGAAAAGGAATTTCTTGCAGTAATTTATGCCATTAACAAATTCCGACACTATATCACTGGTTATTCTACTTTTGTGCACACTGATCACTCAGCTATTAAGTATTTAATGAAAAAATATGTTACAAATGCTAGAGTTACCAGATGGCTATTATTACTGCAGGAATTTGATATCACAATTGTAGATCGGCCTGGTAAAGAAAATGTGGTGGCTGATTTCCTTTCACGGTTAAAAACTGACAATGATATTCCGGTAGATGATTCTTTTCCTGATGAGTATTTGTTTGCAGTTTCTGCTCACTCTCCATGGTATGCAGATATTGCTAACTATTTGGTTGCAGGAAAATTACCATCACACCTGTCATACAGAGAAAAGAGAAGAATTGTTCAACAAAGTGCCAGGTATAGTTGGATAAGTGGGTGTCTTTTCTACACAGGGCTTGATCAGGAAATCCGAAGATGCATTAGAGAAGATGAAGTGTATGACATATTGAAAGCTTGTCATGATGGCCCTTGTGGAGGGCATTTCGCTGATAAAAGAACAGCACACAAAATTTTGAGGATGGGTTACTATTGGCCCTCATTATTTAAGGATGCAAAGAAATATGTAAGGGCTTGTGACAGCTGCCAAAGAATGGGTCAACCCAATCATAGAGATCAAATGCCATTAAACCCCCAGGTAGTTTCTGAACCATTTGAAAGATGGGCCTTGGATTTCATAGGACCCATTAATCCTCCATCCAACCAAAGAACTTATATATTAGTCTGTACAGACTATATGACTAAATGGGTGGAGGCCAAAGCACTTATTAGAGCCAATGAAGAGGTTGTCCTAGCTTTCTTATTTGAAGAAATCTTTACTAGATTTGGAATTCCTAGAGAGCTAGTTACAGATGGAGGACCTCCATTCAATTCTCATGGTTTTAAGTCTACCCTTCAGAAATATCATATTCAACATAGAATGACCACACCATACCACCCCCAGGCCAATGGGCAGGTGGAAAGCACAAACAAAGTATTAGAATCCATTCTAACTAAAACAGTGAAGGACAACCGGAAGGATTGGTCTCAAAGGCTGCCTGAAGCATTATGGGCTTACAGAACTACTTGGAGAAACACTACAGGTTTTTCTCCCTATGAATTGGTCTATGGTAAAAATGCTGTTTTTCCTGTGGAATTTGAAATCAAAACTCTAAGGAATTCTTTAGCTGTTAATCTTGATTTAACTGATGTGCAGACAGCTAGGTTGCAACAGCTTCTTGAGTTGGATGAAAAGAGATTAGATGCCATTCACCAAACAACCATGATTCAACAACAGAGAATGAAGTGGCATGACAAAATTATCAAACACAAGCAGTTCCAAAAAGGTAATTGGGCCTTGTTGTATGACTCTCGGTTTGAAAATTTTCAGGGTAAGCTACGAACACGCTGGCTTGGACCATATGAGGTAGATGCTGTTTTTCCTAATGGAACGGTAAGACTTTTAACAATTGATGATTCCAAAACACCTCTACTAGTCAATGGTCATAGGCTTCGTCTATACCAGCGCCCTATTTCTAAAGAGGATTTCAAGACTGCTTGCATGACTGATATTTATTATCTTTTTCTAGGGGAGTCTTCTGCTCCTCACAATATTTAATTTTCTGAACTATTTTTTTTAGTATTAGATTAGATTAGATTTAAGACTAATAATCCCTGTCAAGGGTTGGCATATTACAATTTAATTTTGCAGATTCTGGAAAAGCTCACTAAGGAGGACATATCCATCATGAGAAGATCTGAGGCTTCAATCACAGAAGCTTGTTCCCTTCATTTCAACCCATTTCCTAGCAATATCCCTTCACCCCATTTCTACATTATTGCACTTTTTCCCATTTTTCCCACTTCTACCATTCCTGAAATATCATCCTCCAGCTAGTATTTCCTATCCCTTACTACTAGAATTATCCCTTATCAAACACTTCCCCCACTTGTTCAAACCCAAGTCATTTATCCCATTTTCCTGATTTTTCCCGTTGCTGAAACACCAGTTTCAGCAACGTGTCATTCATTTTTCCGTTGCTGAAACACCAGTTTCAGCAACCTGTCATTTATCTTTTCATCATTAAAACATCATTTCTTTCCGCTGCTTTACAAGCTTTTTAGTTCTTCACTTCTACGCTTCATATCCCTTGGATGAAAATTATTCAAGTACTGAGCAGATCTTGTTACACTCCTGTTCTAAATTTCAGAGAAATCTACGGATTCTTCCATGTATATTAAGCCATTTTGAAGCACTCTACACTTCGAATTATTAAACCAAAGGTAAAAATGTAAGGTATGTGGTTTTAATGTAATGCAGTTAAATTATATATTAAAGAGAGGATCTTGCTCATAATGGTTGCAATCTCCACACGCCCAATCATCATTGCACCATACGTAGGGGGGGGAATTTCGAAAACTGAATAATCATTTCACATTAACCAATCCTCCGTCATTCTTCATATCCACTTCTGCCGTCATTGAGACTCTGCATCCTCTGTTGCAACAATTAGCTTGACCAAAGGCTGTGTTTCTGTCTTCTGTGCCTCTGCATATAACTCAAGCTAGCAGCCATGGGAGGGTCGGCTATCAGACACGAGCCCGGTTTGATGAATCTTCTTCAAATGTTCCCGGAAGCCTATCAAATTTTCCAACAAGCAGGATGGACATCATACTTTGAACGGTTAGGAGAATTTGATCAGGAGCAGGTTTTAGAGTTTGCACAAAATCTTCAGGGGAATTTCTCAGTGGTTCAAGGCGTCCGCATTTCAGTTACAGAGGAGGACATAGTTCAAGTTTCAGGTCTGCCGGCTATTGGGACTCGCTGGTTCAGTAGGAAGCAAGTGATTTTAAATGCACAGCAAGATTTTCTTCGTCCAGATGAACCAGTTGAACTTAAAGGCCGCGGTGTAAGTCTGCATTCACTTCCTCGACCATGGCCAACGGTAGCAGAATTCATCAAACATTACTTAACATGCGAAGGGCGTTACCAGGTAGTCTACCAGCACGACTTTGTTTTGATGAATCATTTAAGGAATGGTCGATTAGTTAATATTCCCTATTATCTGCTTGGTTGTATAAAAAACATGTCTTATTATTGCAGACGGGCTAAATTCCCATTGTTATCCCTCACCCACCATCGTTTATGCCAATTGTTAATTCAGAGGGGTTTTGCTCAGCAAAACCTCCCTCTGAATAATCCACTCCTTCTCCAGCAGGCTGAAATTCCTCAGCAGGCCCAAATCCCCCAACAAGCTGAAGGCTCCCAAGAAACTCATGACATTCCTTATGAAGGGCAACTAGATGATATCCCAGACTCCCCAGTAATTCCATCCTCAGAGCCAGTTGACCCAAACCCAGGTTCATCCCAGCCAGTAGAGTCAATCATTGCCACTATCTCTATCCCTAGCGATGACTCTCTAACACCCCCATCCCCACCTACTCGAAAAAGGAAGAAAAGAACCCCAACAGTCTCTGTCTCAAAACGTCGAACAAGGGCCAAATTCCAAATTTTTACTTCTTCCGAAAGCCCTTCCCCCAGAAAAGAATCTTCCCCTGCGAAGAAAAGGAAAGACAGTGATTTCTCTGCTTTCCTACCAAAAAGGAAAAAGAAGATGACTGTTGAAACAGGAGTTACTCCCATTTCCCCTGACCCCGCCACTATTCTGTTAAAACTCCAATCCTCACTCCCATTTCAAATCCCCCAACCCGTCTCGTCCGGTGGCACTGCCACACAAGAACCAGTGCCCCGGGATAATACGACATTGTTTATGGCTCAAACAGTGACTGTCACACAAGAACCAGTCACTTACCCAGAGGCTGAAACACAAGAACCAGCCACTGTGGTACAAAAATCATACACCAAGCATGATGATACGGGGAAACCAGCTGTAGCTGCTCCACAAGAACCAGCTACAGCTGCGGATGAGCAGACAACTCCAGTAGAATCAACCAGCACATAGGGTTCATATACTATGGCATCTTTATTGGAAGAAAATGAGTTTTTGAAGTCTGAGCTAGAAGCCTATAAGAATGAATTAATCATGGCACGAGAAGCCTTCGATAGAGAATTGAATCTCTATATGCTAGCACACACAGCATCATCACAAAATAGGGAGCCATGCAGGGAATACATGTGCCATGAGTGTGGTAATATTTACCAGCAGGCAGGCTACAAACTAGTCAAAATTCAAGTATCTGAGGCATCTACATCAGCTGCAATAAAAGAAGAATGCCCTACTGCTCCACAAGAACCAGTAGGACTCCCAAAAAGTGTAGAAAAAGAAACCAAACCTCAGATATCTCGCCCTGCGCTAGTTAGTGCAGCCACTCAGACAGAAACACAACCACAGATATCTTGTCCTGAGCTAGTCAGCTCAGCCACGCAGACAGTACCACAACCACAGGTATCTTGCCCTGAGTTAGTCAATGCAGCCACTCAAACAATGTCCCAACCCAGCACTTCTAATGCTAGCACACAGACCCTGCCATGGAATCAATTAGAACTGATGAACAAATGGAAGAAACAATATGCTGAAGAACAAGATACAATACTACAGCAGCATAAGTTAGCATGGCAGAATCACATGTATGCCAACTGGGATAGTTGGGAGCAGATGTTGCAACAGCTCAGGGACTCCAAAAAGGAAGTCAAGGAATCTAAGGAAAAGATGGCCTTGATGTTTTCATTAGTACAGAAGTTGATGGCTACCCGCAAACCCTCTGTAAATTACTCTCTCTTTCTTTCTGAACGATTAGTTTATTTTCAATTAAAAGAAATAAAGGATGGCAGACCGCATGAATTACTTACTTCAGAAAAATTTGTTGATACTTTTACTGAGGCCCCTGAAAGTGACCAGCATTTGCTGTGCGAACTTTACCTTCATAATGAGGCCATTCCCGACAATAGAAGAGTCAATCTTATTCCAATTACAGGTGATATAGAAATAAGGGCATTTGTTTCATTTTTGGCCAACCAGCTCACTTGGAAAACTGCGTTTATTGCAAGCAGTCATAATGAGGAGAATAGGCTCTTTTGGATTAGACCAGAACCTTTAAGTCCAGCCATGTTTATAGCACAATATCACCAATTCTTACAGAATCCAGGAATGCATAGGTACATGCAACAACTACAGGCTTCAACACTTTTGAAGTGTCAACAGCAAATCAGAGTAAAGGGGACTGCTGCATTGAAGGCCAACACTATGTTTTGGTAGCAGTCATGTAAAGAAAGACAAGATTATCACCCTTTTAACCCTGACAATCTTCAAGCTGCACTTTCCAGGGTACCTAATTACATTGGATGCATTCGACATTGTGGAGTAAACTGGATCGGTTACCATTTTCATTTTCCAATTTTATGGCTGCCTTCAGAGAAATATCAGTGTCACTACCAATTGGCTGGCAGAGATGAAGCTTTAGCATGGCAGCAATTGCAGAACAATAAAGGATTCCGAGCTCCTACAGATGCCACCTTCTCCAGCTACTGCTTGAGCAATTTGCATGCACAGAATCAGTACTCAGACTCTGACTCAGACTAGGGGTTGCCTGAGGACATGCAACATTTTCAGCTGGGGGGGATGTTAGGACTCCACTATGTAGCATTTTTACTATATACTTTGACACCATATTATCTTTATAACCATGATTCCATTATCATTTTCATTTACTTTATCCCAAGGTACATAAAATCCTCTTCTTTATTATATGTTTAATCTGTTTACATATGATTCCATAATACTCTTATATTTTGTCATTAATCGAAGTGGATTGTTGCTAACATAAGTCTAAAAGATCGCAGATAAGTTATATGCTGTGCTGGAACAATTGGCCGTTGCTGAAACAGCCGACTTCGTTGCTGAAACAGTTGACTCAGTTGCTGAAACAGTTGACCTCGTTGCTGAAACAGCCAACAAGCACGCAAATTCCGTTATTCGTAATTTGCGATTCTGGAAGAGTATTTTGTGGAATAATGGCAACAGCATGAAGACGTGGTTACACGGATTATTCTGAAGATAGCATTCTTGTTGTATCTGTTGTAACAATATCTTTTTATGGAAGAACAGAATAGTCCTGTTTTAAGAAAGAAGAACAGAATTGGGATAAACGTGGACTTGCTCTCATGTAATTGTAAGAGATGTCTCCTCTTTAAAAAGAGGAGACATCATCATTAGAGGGGAGTTCGAGTTTGAAAGCTACAGGAGAACATTGTATTTAAGAGACTGGAGCTAGACTCCATCTGTAATGTATCATTCCTTTTGACGGATGAATAAAATCTTCTTTTGAGCGCTCCAATTTAATTCTTTCCCTGGGGAATCTTGTGAGAGGGAAAGGGCCCGCCTTCCTCACAAGATTCACCCTTCTGTCTCTGTAGTTTGTTTAATTTCTTTTTGCTGTTTGCACTTTACTTTAATTCTGTTGCTGAGACATCAGTTACACAGTTCTGTAGTTATTGAACATTCTGTTTCCTTAACGCTGCATGTGTTCAGTACATTCATTCCTAAGAAGTTGAGGAATCTATTTCTGTTATATGTTTGAATGTATAATGCTGGGAAGCAGGTGCTGAAGGTTCCTGTGAAAGGGAATAGGGTCCTGCTCCTACTAATTTCCTTTCTCTTCCTGCAGTGTGATTAGAAACAGGAGACAAGTGCTGAAGGTTCCTGTTCATGGGAATAGGGTCTTGGTCTCTTGAGTTATCTTTGCTACAGAGTGATTAGTGTCAGGCAACAGGTGCTGAAGTTCTAATTAAGGAATAGGGTCCTGTTCCTATTATGGTTGATTGGTTTCCTTTCTTGCAGACTGATTTTCCTTCTATTTAAATTCTAAACTGCAACATAGGAATTACCTCTGCTATAGCATAATTGACTTCAGCTTTGATTAAACAGAGTGTGAATAATTAGATTTTTATGATTGGTAATTGTGTGGCTTTTACTGCAACATTGTTCTTGCTTTTGAAATTGAGCATATCCAGTGCGTGATTGTCTTTGGAATAAAAAGACTTCCTCGGGTTGACAATTTATGTGGAGCTTGAATTGTGAAAACAATTAAAGCGACCAACAGATACTTGGAGACTCAAGAGTAGGGCAACTGGGATTAAGTTGGGGGATAGAAACATGAAATATTTTCATAATTATGCAAATCACAAAAGGAATATAAATTCTATCTGGGAGCTTGATATGAATGATAGTAAAACTGTCACTAGTCAACAAGATTTAGAGGTCGTTGCAGTGTCATACTTTTCTTCCCTTTTTAAATATCTGGGCTCTTCCAACATTGTCTCTCAACTTCAAATTATCCAAAATTATCCAAAATTATTCAATATTGAGGAGGTTGATCTAATAGACAGTCCTATCTCTTCTGATGACATAAAAGGGGCTATGAAGCTTTTTTCCAAAGACAAAAGTCTAGGCCCTGATAGTTTGGCAGTCGAACTCTTCCTTTCCTTTTTTGACCTTATGGGGCCTAATATTTGTAAGGAATTGTATGAATATATAAGGTCTGGAAAGGTCTTCAAATACATAAATTCAACATTCATAGCTATGATTCCAAAAAGCTCCAAACCAAAGTCTTTACTTGACTTTAGGCCCATATCTTTTTGTAACTTAGTTTATAAAATCATATCCAAAGTGATCTCAAATACGATCAAGAGAACTCTTGCTGAAAAATGTCACACAACCAATTCATTTTTTTTGGCATTTCCAAAGAAGTTTTGCATTCCATAAAAGAAAAAAAATTGGAAGCCTTGATTCTCAAGATGGACCTTAACAAGGCCTTCGACAGAGTAAACTGGACCTTTCTCAGAATAACCTTATTACATATTGGTTTGGGCTCAGAGGTCACCAATTGGATTATGGGTTGCGTATCTTCAACAATTTTTTCCATTTAAATAAATGTCTCTCCTTCTAGATCCTTTCCCAACTCTAGAGGTCTTATGCAATGGTGCTCGTTATCTCCCCTTTTATTTCTACTTGTGATGGGAGGATTGAGCCTCCTAGAGATCAAAGAAAAAAAAGGAGAGATCAAAGGAGTAAAATTCACCTTTAAGAAATATATCACCCACTGGCATTTTGTGGATGATTTTTTGTTGATAGGGGTTGGATTTGTCTCTGAATGGCAGGAATTTTATAGAGTTATCAATATTTTCTGCCACAGGGATGGAGATTAGTGCAACAAAATCTACCTTTCATCGCAATGTGGTTAAATTTGAGATCCTAACAAACATTAAATTTTTTCTTCCTTTTCAAAAGGAATCCATCAAAAAAGGTCTTAAATACTTGGTTTTCTCCATAGAACCAAATGGGTACCATAAAGAGGAATAGATATGGCTACTCAGAAAATTAGAAAAAAAAAAAAACATGTGGTGCTATAATTGGTTATCTCTTGGGGGAAGAATGGTATTAGTAAAGTTTGTACTGGAAAACATTTCAGTCTTCTGGGAATCCATTACCAAGATCCCAAAATCCATTCTAAACCAAATCAAGCAATGGATGTTCAAATTCCTGTGGACTGGAAAAAAAGGTAAGGAGGGATTCCATCTAGCCAATTGGGACTCCTTATCTAGGCCAAAAAAGTTGAGTGGTTGGAGTTTCAAGAATCTAACCTGGTTTGAAAAATCTCCTACTCTCAAAATTAGGTAGAGGGGATTATTTGGTGAGAGTATTTGGAGCAAAGTTATTAAAGAAAAATATCTAAAAAATGGTTTGTGGTGGAATTGCTCAAAAAATCTTGTCCAGAGTGGATTCATCATATGGAAGGCTCTCATGGATTCTTTTCCTTTCCTCTACAACTAGCTTACCTGGAAAGTTGGTGATGCAAAGCAAGTGATTCTTGGAAAATACCCTTGTATTGGTGTGTTGACCCGCCAACCGCTTCCCTTAATTTTTGGTCAAAATGAAGGGGCCCCCATTGATTTTTTTAGAAAATTTCCCTTCTTTTTGTACTTGATTGATCATTGATTCCTCATATCCTCATTATCTGGCTTTTGGCACTTCATGTTCCGTCAGGGATTGATCATTTTTTTCCACATCTTGTAGGGTTCTCATTCTCATTACTTTGCGTTGAGTAAGTTTGCACAATGATTTTGGTTGCTTTACTGCCTGCACTTTTCTGTCAGTTCTCTAATGGATGCAATTTTGACGCATGCCATGACTCCTTGCTTTGATGTGTTCATTTTCAAGTTATTGTGGCATTAGTTTAGCTTATATTCGATTTGACATTGCCATAACCTAAAAACATGTGAAACCAATACTTGTGAATAAATTATTATATTACTACATGTTACAATTTTACCCATGGTAAATAAGTATAACATCAATAAATATTAATAAACAACCAACCTTTACACATGTATATAAATCTAAAGCAACGCCTCTTTTTATTTTCGGGACTTTAAATCTAATACCTATGTATAAATAATAATTAATAATTGTAAGCAGTGATATAGATTTAACACTGTAACATTTTAGTCTCGTGAATGTTAAAAATTTCATTCATTCATTCATATGGGACAAGGATACGAAGTGTGAAAGCAACATAAGTCAGAAAAGTAAAGGGCCGTTGAGGCAACACCTTGGTGAAAGAAAACTCGAAACAACGTAGTGTGGACAAATGAACATGACCACAACAAATGAACATGACCATATGTAACTTTGTTGCTTGTGGACTTTTTTTTTTTCTTATTCCAGAGGAATAAAAAAAAAGTATAGATTTGTTTTCTGAAGCATTTCTCCAGCAAATAAACTGAAGAAACTGAAGAGTTGTCAGAGCATATAACTAAAAGGAACATATATCAGTTGCAGTCTGGAAATTTATAACGGAAAGGAACAAATATCAATTGTAGTCTGGAATTCCTACTAAACCAGAAATCTGCAATGCAAGGCAAATAAAACTAAATCAAATCTACATAGCTTGAAAGTTTAATGAACAAAAATAGAGATAGAAAAAATCAAGATTTTTGTTGGAGCTAAAAAAAAACAATCAAGATTTCTGCTGAGAGGTTGCCATTGCTGTTGCTGGGAGCTTAAAACATGTTAGCTATAGGAATGAAACAATAAATATTTTTGCTCAGAGGTTGTCATTGCTGCTGCTGGGAGCTTAAAACATGTTAGCTATAAGAATGAAATGCCCTCGCTGAGCCTTGTTGTTTATAAAGTTTTTATAAATAATATATTCTGGATCCAATAATAAAGCACTTTTTTATATAAATATGTTGGAATCTGATTACCTGAAAAAAGGATTTAGATTTTTCAATTCTGCGTTTCCAAAATTCAAGATTTAAGACTTCTAAATGAGCTTTTACATCCAGCCAATCTATGATACATTTAGAATCACCCAGTATTTGAAAGTTTTTAATATTATATATTTTGGCTAGTGTCATAAGAGCCCAAAGTGCAATTAGTTCTGCTTTAGTATTTTCCCATACCAATGCCTATTTGGCAATGTACAAAACTGTTAGCATTGAATTTTTCATTCCCCTTTATTTGCCGATACCAATACCTATTCGGAAATATACAAAACTATTAGCATTGAACTTTTCATTCCCCTCCACCACACACATTCCCTTGTGCTACTCCATCAAAGAAGCCCATCTTCTGCTCCTGCTGGATAATGGGAAATTGTGCTCTTCTATGATATTTTAGTTATTTTAGTCTCTGTTGCAGGAGGTATTCCCTAAAGAGAGAATGATATTAGAGGTATTCCCTAAAGAGAGAAATGATCTTAGTGGGAAATTTGTGCTCTTCTCAGATATTTTATTCTCTGTTGCAGGAGGTGTTCCCTAAAGAAGGAAATGATCTTAGTGGATTGAATAAAAATAGATTTTCTTTCATTATTGAAATTCACCTTGTTCCTTAGGAACCAGATGCCCCATACTACAAAGAGAGGGAGGGTTGTGAGAAGTTTGTATTTATTCACCCAAAAAAATAACAGTTCTAGTTCACATCTTCTTTGATGCCTAGAATATGGAAGACTGATTTCCATATATTCTAAGCAGCAGGACCGTTATTAACAAATGGTCTACCTACTCTTCTTAATCTCTACATAATACACAACCATTTGGACTGGAAACAAGGTTGTGACTTATAAAGAATATAGTGACCATATTTGTTGTATCAGGAACTCAACTTTATAATTATGAGAGGTAGTCTACTACAGGGGTATTATAACACAACCTTGACTTACAATTGAGCTAATCCACGGCATTTAAACAACTTGTGTGTTTTGGTCTATCTGATATGGCATTTGTAGTGTGTTTAATACATGTCTATTGGCGTTTTATTTGCAGGCACACAATGCAGAAACTGTGTTATTTTGTCCAAGAGAATCACCACATTGGATCCCAAATAGTGGACGGTTGGTGCTAGATTTGGTCCAACTAGTGCTTACCTTTCTGTTAGTTTTGACGAGGGAATCAGCCCTTGTAGTAGGATAAATCTATATAATAGGAGTATGGTGGAGCGCTCACACTGAATCCGTAGGCTGTAGCAAGAGGGAGGATTTAGGGAAAAAAGTGCTGGTGAATTTTATTGTGACTGGAATAATTTTGAACATCATTGTAAGTTTTTTGGACTTGGTTTTATTCAGTAGAATATGCTTATTCTGGATTCAATTTTCCATAGTCATATGTTCTTTATCTTATTCTGGGTTTTTTGTAATCTATCTTCTCAATATTTCGAAGGTGGTAGCTTGTTGTTTTTGTGATTTGAATCCATAAGCTGGTAGCAATGTTTATTGCATTTATCTGTTTTTTTTGTGATTTGAATCCATAAGCCGGTAGCAATGTTTATTTCATTATTTATTTATTTATTTACATTAGTTATTTTTTTATTGCTCTTGCTCTTCAGTGACTTGTGTCTTGAGATCTATAGTTTATATTTTGATTATTCATTTGTTTGTTTGATTCATAAAATAATAATTGAATGGTTGTTTTTTATGTATATTTCAGCCAAAAACTATTAATTAGTTAGCATTAGTTAATTAATTGTTTAGTGTTGTATTTGTTGATAATTCTTGATGTTTAATTATTTAAAACGAGTCTAGTTTAATCTGTCTCTCTTTGTAAAAGTTGAAGGCTTACATATTCATAGCTTTCATCTTTTACTTTTATACTATCAAGAAATGTCAGCATTTCTTAAGTTTATAATTGAATTCTTAGCTTAGAATCAGTGATTGGATTGTATATGGAACACTTAACATAATATTCATTCATCTTTACATATTTATCATCAGTTACATTGTTTTCTGGCGCTTGTTCTTTTGTACTATATTATGTATAATATGTTCTAGCATATTATACTGACTTTGACTCTAGAATAGACACATTAACATGAACTTAGGGAATTAGGCTTTTCACAACAAACTTACGGAGGAAACCCTTTCTTTCTATCTTATCCCAAAAATTCGAATAAAATGAAATCACTCTATGAATGAAGTATAGTAATGGATTATTTTATCTTTCTAGGACTTGAATTCCAATCTCATCAATTGTAGACTATAGATCCTCAAACATACTACCTTTGGGTTGTGACTTTCGACTGCCTTTGCCTCTGCCAGAATTCAAAATGATTCGATTTCAAGTACAATGTTGAAGAATTTCTCCAATCTTGATAATTGTCAAGTATTCCACATGTAATTAAGTATTTTTGCTATATTCAGTTTGCAAGCGTGGGATTTTGTTGGGCACTATAAGGGCGAGGATATTATACTCAGTTTATCAAATAGACAAATCACCTCTTAATTAGTATTCTCTCTATTTTTCAGGTGTTCATCAATGTCCCATGGTATTTCAGTGCACTGTACTCCATGTTGAGCCCTTTCTTGACACAGCGTACCAAGAGAAAATTTGAAATTTCTCTTTAAATGTGATCTCCACTAAGTCCTACCTTGAAGATAGTACATCACACATTTCTTTCAACACACTGACTATCACAAGGCTAGCAAATCCACAACTTGGATGACCTTTCCAATCAATCTTCATCAGTCAACATAGCTTCATTGTCATAAATAATCCTTACCTCTAGCTGCTATCCTGCTCCTTAAAGATTGCCAACTCATAGGGTCTTCAACTAGTTTCCGCAAATCATTGATATGTTTCTCCAAATCATAGATCTAGGGTTTTTAGTTCTACTTTCATACAGTCCAATCTAACTATTCTAAAGGATCTGCCCTATATCTATGATATTTTAGAACAAGGACTTGCATTTTTGTCCTTAAACATTACTTTTGTTGTTACAAGCTATATTGTTCACAGGGTCTTCTAGAAATGTACTTACATAGTGACAAGAGTCAAGACTACTACTTTGTCACACAAGTTAAGGCATCATCAATAGATCATACAATACTAAATAACTTCCACATTCAGTGTGCTTAGGGAATTCACACATCTTCCCATACAACAAAGTTTGAATTCTAGAGATCATTGTCCTTAGGGCTTCATAATAGTTTCCTTCTAATAGTGATCTAATTCTTCAAACATCACTCTACTTGGGCCTTTCAACAGTCCACAAGTGCACTTTAACAACCATTCATTAACAAACAAACCAATCTATTAGAGAAACATACCTTGTTTCTAAACTTCCCCTTATCCTTCTTGTTCTTGGTTTTTTATTCTTTCTTCAGAAACCAAACCTCTGATTAGGGCATGTTGTAACCACAGGACAGTCCTGCCAACTCGACCTCCACTGATCAAGAGACTGTGGCTGCCCTTATTCTATCAATTATTTCCATACGTTGGGTTATAAGACACCTTCTAGACTATTGTTGCATCCTTTTGGTCCTCAAAAGGATACCTACAATAGTTTAGTTTCCCACAAATATTTACAAAGATATTCCTCCACGGATGCAACACATAATTACTTGTGATGTTTCACACTTTGGATGATCTTCAAAATCTCGCTTCAGCTCTTTTAGGAACAACATTCCAACCTAGCAGACTTCCTCTACGAACCAAGCACCCTTGCAACCTTCTTTACAGTCTCTATCTACCTTCAGCCCTCTGTGAAAGCCTCGCTCTATCCAGGTATTTATGCAGCCTGCTAACCTACATTCAAACCAAGCACAAGAACCCTACAACAAACCTGTTGCAACTTGGTCCTACACTAGATTATCTCTAGACTTTCAGACCTAAATTTATTCAAGGAACATAGTTAAGGATGTCCTAACAACTTGGCGTTGTGATACTTTTCATCATTTCATATCAAAGATACAAAAACATCTTCTTGGTCCAAATATTAGGCTCTCAACTCAACTGCTTTTCCTCTAACCCGTGCCAAACCAATATAAAAAAATACAAATACAAAAACCTCGTTCTTACTTTTGTTCTTGTTTAGTTCTACTCATCTGAGGTATGTGAGGTTTTCTTGAGGAGAGATCTAATCTAGTTGGATGTATAATATTATACTCTTCTTAGTAGTTTGTCTTTTCAAGCTTGACCCACAGATCATTGTTATGGCCTATCTCAGAGAAAGTAATATGAGTATTCATGCATATGCATTGTCTTAGAGACAGTACATGTCAAAATTTTTCCCTTTGCAGCAAGAAAATGGCCTCCAACTCTGGATCATTGTATAGATGTAGTGTTTTTCCATCAATTATTGCTTTCTGGATTTTGCACCTTCGAAGAGTCATCATACATAAATGGTATTATTGGATAAGCAAGCTACCTATGGTCTTAAATTGTAGCACCACAATTATCACCTCAAAACTCGGATTGTACACCTTACATATCTTTTCATTATCCTTAATCCCTTCAAAACATAACTCTTTGGAATGTTTTAATCCCAATTTGTAAATTTGTATTTTGAAAAATATATTTAGATCTTTGATGTCCAATGGTACTTCCCTTATGCATTCAGAAGGGTCCCTGCCACTCCCCTAGTCTATCAGGATGAAAATTGCATTGGGTGCAGCAAAACGTCTGGCATTTCTTCATGGAGGGGCTAAAAGACCAATGATTTATCAGGATTTTAAAACATCCAATATTCTGCTGGATTCGGTTTGTACCTACATCTTCAAAATTATGAGATGGCTCAGTGTTACACTTTGGATTCTCTTAAGCCTTTATGGAGAGATATGTACTTGGTGCAGGAATACAATGCGAAGCTGTCTGATTTTGGACTAGCAAAACATGGACCTGAGGGAGACAACACCCATGTTTCAACTCGAGTTATGGGAACATATGGTTATGCTGCTCCAGAATATGTAATGACTGGTGAGCATTTTAACCAGTTTAAAACCTGTGGCAATGATATCTTGGTGAGGAAATTTTAAGATTGATACAGATCAACAAGATTTCTAGCCTCTTTAAGGGTCATGTCTAGTAAATGGGGCAAGCAACAAAACTGAAAAGTTTGTTCTAGGAGAATTGTTCACGTCTCGTCCTATTGGCCTAATGTTGAATGTAGACCAACCAATTTTGAGGACTCGGGAAAGTTTATATGAGGTTTAATTTTCCTTAATTTATGAGAAAAGTATCTAAAAATGCATACGTCTCATGCATACATGTTTTATAGTCTATAAAACATTGTTTCAGATGACTAAATACCCATAAAAATAGAGAGTTAGTTGAGGAAAGATCAAGGATTCGAGTAGTTGGAAGGCATTGGGCTGTCACTAGGCTTAGTATATATTTTTATGTATCCAATGGGGAAAAACGTTTTCATCCTATGAATGCAAGCACTACTTTGTTTCATTTATTTGTGCTTGTTTTTGTAATCTAGTGTTAATAATACACTGCTCAACTTATTGTCTCATTGGAGATTCTTCCTTGGCATATTAATTGTATGTAGAAATACAATCAGCAAATAAACATGACCATTAAAAGTGAAAACCATCATTTTAATAAACTTGAATGATCACTATGCTTTGCAATCATGTTTGGTGTCCCCTAATAACCTCTACATCACATGAACTCAATATTGGTTTAGGTAACTGTATTACTTATCTTTGGAGGTGACTTATCTCTTCAGGTCCAAAATCCATCAAACACACATCTTCATCATTCCTTTAGTTCCTCATTTAGTTTGTCTCTCCTCAATTTCCATCACCAACCAGATTGGGTTTTTCCATCATCAACCACAGCAGGAGTTTTCCTTATAGAATTTTAGACTCGTGATTATACCAAATGTTTAGTATGAATACATTGAAAGTTACGATCTTGGACATGAAAGCGAGTCAGATTCAAAAAATAAAAAATATGTGCCACACGATAAATAAATAAGAGAAAAATATTGAAAAATCCCAACAGTGATGGCATGATAGGAAATGTCATTAAAAATTCTATTCAATTCATAGTCATATGTACATATATAGATGCAATCCCCGAAGATGGACTTACGGTACATAGCATACAATGATGTTGCCTACACTTGTAATGATAACTTAATACTGGATAGACAATGGAGGGTATAGACAATGATAACACTACCATTCATCCAACTATTTATACCCGGTTTTCCTTGTGATTAGTTCATGTCTAGATCTGAGATGTGCAACTGTGCTATTCATTTAACTAAAAAATGCACACTTTTGAGGAAGTGAAGTAGGCATAGCAAGCTCTATTCAGGAGACTTTTATGACTGTTGAAGGCTCTGTTTTACACATGAGGTTGACACCTGTAGGGAATATTCAGATTTATATTAAATGTGATAGTGATTACACATCCTATTCATGGTGAAGACGAGCATAGCAGTTAGGATTTACGAAAGTTGTTTTGGGGATTGCAATTACTGTTATGACAACAAAGAAGAGCGCTGCCATTTGTAGACCTGTTTTGATGGCAATAAAGGAGCTACTTCCAGTGGAGAGAGAGCGTATTTATATCATGCTGAGCAGCAGTCACATCAAGCACTTAATACTTGTGTGAGGGTGCTCAACTGGGAGTTGCAGAAAACAAGTCTGATGAGATCCCTGAGCAGCGTTAAGCTAGAAGTTGCATCAAATATTCTAAGGGAGGTGCATTTGTTTGTAAGGTTATGTGTTATCCCAAGGATGGCACATGCATAGGTTATTACGTAACAAAGGTGCTCAATAAGGAGTTACAATCATTCATCACAGGATGCTGTTATGGCAGCATGTGGGGCTGACTCCAGGGAGTTACTCATACTCTTCTAAGCTTGAGAATGGTGTTGATCCCAAATCTCAATGAAAAATGTGCTTGTAAAGACTATAATAGGTTTGATCATTGGAAGGAGCTTTAGCATTTTTCATCCTTCTTCCTATATTTCCTCATAATTATGTCTTTGGCATTCTATTTTTATGTTTATTGTTGCATGAGACCGATCCCACACTGTAGGTGCATATAAATATTGTGGCTATTCTTATAGTTCACTTTGATATAACAAATTGATTTCAAGCTTTGTTATAGTATAACTATATAAGTTATATTGACAAGACACTTCTCTACAATTTTTTTCATCAATTGAAAGACTTGAACTCTTTTGGTGGTGGATTCATGTTCATGTGTGTGTGTGAAGGCTCAGTTTTCTCTATTGCTTTTCTTGTTTTCCAGTTGAAATCAGGTTGTCAACTTAGCTAGTTAGTTTCAATACATTCCGCTAACTAGTTTTCTTCTTTATTCAACTCCCTACCCCCTCACAAGGCACTATATTTGCTTGCACGATCTCTGTTCTAAGTTTTAAATTTATTCAACAGATCCTAAAAGTCAAAATATGCTATTATAGAGCAAAAGGTCTCACTTCCCTGCATGTTTTTCATTGCAGTCTCAAACAGGACAGAAAAACCTCTTTCGAGCTTGAAAAAATTTTCCCAAGCATCCCAAATCTGAGCCCAAGCATCCCCTCCACCCCTTCCTCAAGTGGGCATGAATCAAGCAGAAGCAAGAGAAAGAAGGATTAAGCACTCACAAACTTTCGAACATTACATTTGAGGGCTCACAATTTTGGGTGATAACAAAACCTTAATCTAACTCATAATAGTTTTGTGTTATTTTCTATTTTAGAAACATATTCTTTCTTGTAATGTTTCCCTAGGTTAGAGTTATGGTGGTTAATTTTGACTTAGTGATCCCTTAGTGGTCATTAATGTCATTTATTATGCACCATTAATGGGTTATTAATTAGTCCCCATTGGTTGTTAGGGTTACATAATCTAACTCTAAAATCTATAATTGAGGTTGTAATTCACTGAAGAGTATACTTATAATTAGCCCAAATGAGTGAAATTTTAATATATTTACCAAAACAATAATTTTTTCTAGAATTGAACCTTTGGTAAAGGGGGTTTCTATGTATTATCTTATTAAAACCCTTTACAACATAAACCAAGAAAGGATAAAATAGAAAATTCCAAGCCACACAATGTATTTAAGGTGTTTGAAAAATAAATGTTCTAGTATGGCGTAGAGTGATCTCACAGTTCAACAACTTGAAAGAGAGGAGAGCCTAGCCTTTTATAATTTTCTTTGTAACAACTAGATAATAGCTAGTTCAAGATCTCTCTCAAATAATATTTTACTTGTCATCCACATGTTGGAGACTAAGTAAATTATAAAAAAATATATTTTTAATACAATAATTCACTGAAACTATAAACAAGAAGAACAGTAAGACTGAAGCCAATATCTATGAGCATGCCAATATCTATGAGTATGTGGAATAAAGGATCTATGGGGATAGAGTCAAAAGCCTTTTTGAAAGTCTATGAAACAACAGTAAACTTTCCAGGAGCAATGTTGGGCTTCCTCAATTGTGGTCTGGAGTGTAGAATGTGATTAATAGTCTAGTGCTCAGGTTGGAATCAAGCCTTTGCTCGAGCTCTATGTTTCCTCTACCCAAGCTCCCTAGAGAGTTGCAAGTGGAGGGATGCAACATAGAGCTCAAAAAGCAAATCACCACAAATAGGTCCAATGGAATGCAAGGTACATCATAAACATTATTTAGTGGGAGCATGAGTGCAGCTCCTATAAAAGGCATATCTAACTTCTGAGGTCAAATACCTAAAGGGTCAAATTATTCATCTAAGATATAAAATGTTACAAAACTGAGATTCCCAGAGAAGAAAGGGTCCCTCTCAAGAACTTGAGAATTAGGAGAAATATCTTGATTGAAGGTTTATTGAAGAAAGTGATCAATGTTTGGAGGATCTATTACCTACTAATTAGGGAGGACTAGGAGAAATTGATGGCCTCTAAAACTGTATTACCAGTGGATGAATATCTCCTACCATCTGTAGCTAAAGTGAATAATCCCCTGATGGAGAACTTTGGATAAATTCGAAGATACGATCTTGTGCATATAGGCTGCTCTTTGCAGAGACCTATATTAGTGGGAAGGAGGGTGTCTTATGTGATTGTAAAAAGGGCTTGGACAGAGGCACTATTGCAAGGGTCTCATGGGTGGAGGTAAGGGGTCTCCTCGAGATCTCACGAATCTGCATACTAAGGTGGTGCTGCTCTCTGCCTTTAACTTATTTCTTCTGTGTGTGAGCTCTACAAAGGAGGGAGGTGATCATCCTGTTGTGTGGATTGATGGGAGTTATTCTAAGGCTCCTCGGACCTCCATTTGAGTCTATTGTGGGTGGAAAATATGACAAGTCGAATTGTGCCCTAACTAGATGAGTTTATAGCATCAAAGCTTCTTTATTCAACATAACAAAAAATATGTTGTTGCAAGTGATACTATTGTTGAAGTCATATAAGGAAGCCTCTGTTGCCTGCATATTAGATAAAACCTTTGTACAGTGCAAAAATTTGTAGTGATATCTTTTGCTAATATTTGAAGTGTTTTCTTCCACTTCTAACATCGACATCTACAATGCACATAACCTATAAAATTCTAATATAACTTCATACATTGTGGTGCTCTCTCTAAAGAAGGTTATGAGAAATCCCTAAGCTCAAAAAGATTTCCTTCACTGAAAGCTATCAAGTCTCTTCATTTGAAATAATATGATCAAGAATAGTTTTCATTCCCATAAAACATATCGGTCCCCATTTTTTTTACCATATTCTTCATCTATTTGTAGAGCAGCAGGGAGTTCTAATAATGCTGTAGAATATAGATTTGCACGACAATATTTTTGATAGAGTTTTCTCTTTATGGATTTTGTGTAATGGGTTTGTTTAAATTTGAATATTCTGCTACCTTCATGACCACTAATCAAACTCATCACCACTACTACACATGGGATGATCACCAGGAGCTACATAAACATCATTTGGCTCAGAGTCCAAGGACTCCTCAAACTCCTCTCCAACATCAATATCAGTGCTAGTAGTAGCATGAACAACAACACTACACTTAGCAGAACTTGAAGAACGCATTTTCAAAACTGCACGAGAACTACTTCCCTCACGAGTCACCATGTGCCATGCTTGGTCTCGGTGGTTCGCTTCCTTCAACTCCTGGTTCAACTACCATATCTTCATTGGAACCAACACCCCAAACTCCACTAGACAACGGCTCACCATTTTGTACTAGTGATTTTCCATTTGTACTGGTGATTCACCATGATTTTACAGGATAATATAATCTCGTGAGAGATTCGCCAAAAAAATTATATATACATATTATATTATTAATAAAATCGCTTTCCATTTTTCCTATGTATTATGGAGATTCACCCATTTATTATACATATAAATTTAGGGGGGTTCTTAAAATTTTCCCTGACTGAAACCCCTGCTACAATAGACGTGGAGGATTCTAAAACCCTTGGTGCCACGAAAATTCCTTGCACAAAAGTTTTTGTTGACTTGATGCAGATACTAGACAACCAAGATCATTTTGATCTCGATGACGATGGTACATGCCTCCAATTTGTTGCAGAAAGGGTGCCTCAACCCGATGAGCCGGACACAAAAGACTCTACCCTCTACCTCAACACTCAGATAGCAGACTTGGAACAGAAAATCCATGATTTGGTGGCTCTCAAACATGTGATGAAAGAGAAAAATTGGCAGCAGCAGGGTATGATGGAGTTGGTTGTAGAAGTTAAGAAGCAGAAACATGAAGTAAAAGTATGGAGATAACGGGATTCCAAATGCTACAAGTACATCAAGAAGGTGAATAAGAAACTGAAGGATGCCTGAAAAAGGAAGCCAAAGGTGGTAACAACAGGAATTAACATTCAAGTGCAGGATTGAGGATGGCCCCAATTTTGAAGATTTTTTGCAGAAAGGTAAAGGTTGTGTGAGGACACACAAAATTTTAGGGATGGGAGGATGTTGGTATCCAAAAATTTCCTTTTTTTCACCCTTTTCCCATCATAAAACCCCAACCTTCTACCTATGTTTCATCCCCTTAAACCACTTCTATCTTGCACTAGTCCAAGGAAATCTACCTATTTCCACAAATGATTCATTATTCATGTTTAGGATTTATTAGGTGTTTAATTAATTATTTTTAATATATTTTGGGCCTTTAGTAATGTATTGTAACTTATGTTTACTTCATATAAGTATTTGATAAGGTTAAGGTAATAATCGTAATGTAGCTTGATCTAGTGTAGGAACCTTCCTGCACCTCCACCAGCAAACACCTGTCCCGAGATCTCCGTAACTGTTCGTTCATGCCACGAGGGAACCTTGCCACGTCGCTCAGATTAGTTGCATATATCTAGAGATTGAACTGAAGTGGAAGATTGTCAAATATTGTGTTGAATATACAGTCCATGGCCAATGTCTTGTTCGCATCTTGATATAGCCGAAAGGCTTAATTTTGTAAAGTCGTTTGGTAGGTAGTTTGACCGAGAGGTCTGATTTGGAAAACTGATGTGTAGGTTTGTTATGGCCATGAGCCGAGGACTGTATATAATGTAATTCGTAGGTAGGACTAGGTTAGTGATAGCAGTTGATAGAAATTTTGGTGATAAGCTTGTAATTTTTTTGTCGCCCAAGTTCTAGGATGGAATCAAATTTATTATGTTATTTGTTGAATTAAATTAATAGAAGGAGGTTGCACCATGTTTCATTCATCTTGCGTTTAAATTTATATTTTATGAATTTATTAGTTGTTAAAGAGTCTTATTTCTTAACAGGGAAAAAAACTGGTTGGCTAGGGCCCATCCAACCCAGCTCGTTTACCCCTTTCATTTTCGTTGCTTGAAAGGTATGTTAAATTATTTAATTACAGAAGTGTGGCTTGAGTTAAAATATTTTTCTTGCACATGAATTTCAACTTTTGTTAAGGTGTGACCAGATCTATTTGTGTGAAATTTAATTTAATTTCATTTATTTCTGCAATTCCCTTTTCAAGATTGCTTTCGCCTGGATCCAGCAGGAAGTCAGATCTTGCACTAGTGCACGTTGGTTTTTGTACTACATTTTTACATAGTTCATTTAATAACAAGAATTTTTTTCTTTTCCTTTACGCAATTTAATTTATTTATGCAAACAGTGCTGACATTGAAAGGAAGTGTCTCTGATATTGAAAGTTAAATTCCTAAAATGATTAAAGATGACTTCATAAAATGCACGAAAACGCTTTTGCATAGTCTTGATTTATTTCTGCGCTTTATAGTTTCTAGGAAAAGGATTGAAAGTGATTTAAGTTATTACAGTGAACTTTATTTTCTAAAGTAGGATTTGATTTCATGTAAGGTACCTTTGAAAAAAGTTGATTTTCTTTAAGTTTTCAAAGCCTTTTCTTAATTCAGTTGTTTAGTTACATTTTGCAAGGTTCAATTAATTAAAATTGTTTCCTTTCGTGTGCAAGTGAATTCCAAAGTTTGCTCACATTTTCAATTTATTTTATAGTTAACATGCTGATTTATTTTCTGGAAATCGATAAGTTGGTGTAGGAAGCTCCGTTCCATGTAATATCCCAAAAGGGAGAATGCAGTAATACTTAAACAAAATATAAGAATTGCAACTAAGTAAAAAATAAATCTCAAGACAACATCAGAATTTACAGAGAAGCTAAGCCATTTTATTATATGGTTATGATTGAGTAGACAATGTACAAAATATGAGTAGATCTAGCCAAAGAGATGGCCTAAAATCACCCTGAAAACATGCCACAATAGGCACTGTGTTACTGGAGAGCTGCTGGAAGCAAATACTGCACGAACCCTTCAATAGAATATGAATATGTGACTACAGGATGAAAAGGAAAATGCAGATCTATGGAAATCTAGAGCTCTGATGATGCCAAGATTCAAGATTTGGCCAATGTGATGGATTCCCAAGATAACCCAATCATGATTTTCCTGATCTACAACTTTTGAAAATCACTCTCCTAGGGTTTGATCCTTAATCTGCTGGGATTAAAAATCTAAAGCTAGATCTGACAATTAGATGGCTGAAAATATGTCACAATATCAGGTCTAATCTTGAAGGGTTGATCCCTCCTTTAGATCTACAAGCTAGAAGCTCTAGATCTAGCTTCTCAATCCTCCAATGATGATTACAACTGCTGCAACACAATTGCCCATAAAAATGCGTTGTAAGGGAAAGAGAGGCTTTATGCCTACTGAAATATGCTGCAATAAACTCCAGGCTGATGGAAACACTGATGAAAAGGTGAGGGGATGATCCCTCATAGGATTACTAGTTGAAATACTAGCAACTTCCTTCCTCCTTTTTGGATTTGCAAAATGGACAACACAATTCCGGAAGGGATTATTGCTGCTAGGAGGTCAATAAATTTTTCCTTAATTCTAGATCTGAAATGAAGCTCTGGGAATGCTGATATTTAAGCCCAAGGTGATAGGAATAAACCTTCACTATTTCTCCAGTTGAAATACTGAAGACAACTTCCACCTTCCAAACTGAACTTCAGAAATCTGCAATTTTTGAATATGAATGTTCTGCAGAAAGTAGGAAAATACAAGTGGAACCAATGCTTGATGTAGAATGAAGTACAACCCTTTTCCAAGAGATCACTCAATGAAAGAGGAGGGGTTCCTGACCAGGAACACCTTGTGCTAAACAACACTTGAAATCTTTGCTAACAACTCAAGAAAGCAATGGAATGTCACATGAAAATTCCAGATCTAAATAGACCTCAATATCAATAATCAATAGCCTATCTTCATTCTTTCCTTCATATTCATTATATAGAGTTTGATACTTCCCATGCCTTGGCCCTCATCTAAACTGCGTTGTGGATGTAAACAAGATCCTCCATGTTTGACTGCGTTGTCTAGTTAATTCATCCATCATATCTAGGTGCAATGTACACCCTCTCCATGATGTGTGCATTAATTGCACAACTTCCTCCATCATCTCATTATGAATGCTCCATGATCTTGTGTTTGATCTCTTCAAGATCTTAGTTGACTGTGTCAACCTCCATGATCTATCTCATTAATGAGACATGATCTCCAATTCCATTCACATAGTAGTTGCTCAACTACCTCATTATGTAGATCTAGGCTTAATTATTCCACATTCACACAAAAAAGTGGATATTTATTCATATTGAGGATTATGGGTCCCTCCACCCTTTTATTTACTTAATTCATTAAAAAAATTAAGAACTCTAATATTCCAAATATCAGGTGAAAATTTGAGAATATTACATTTCGGTACAAGAACCAGTGCCTTGTTATAGGAACAGAGCGCTCTAAACCTTTTAGCCTTGATCCCCTACATGAAGACATAAGTCTTTAGTAAAAGTATGAAGTATATTTTTCACACAGGGTTTTATGCCTACACTAGTGCAAGCAGATTGCAGTATTGCAGGAACAACCCATGTTAAAAGGAAAATCATTAGAAGGCAAGTTGTCTTAAGGGCCCACTTGTTGAAACTACCAAGTACCTCTACTGGAGATAAAAATAGGCTTTCATTCAGAAATTAATATTGATCAAAAGTAGTGTGAATGTTCCTTTATTTAATTATTCTATAGATGCATTCTTTTACATTCCAACACTAGAACTGCTTTGGTGTTAGTTGCCTTTGGAATTTTTATTTGATTATGCAAGATTCCATTAATAAGTAGTGTTATAGCATCATTTTTCACCCTCATGTGATTCATGATTGTCTTTATGGCCTTGGGCACCCATTCCCACAGACTTGAACAAAATTCATA
The DNA here is from genome assembly GCA_034641835.2 of Pinus albicaulis. Classification (NCBI taxonomy): domain Eukaryota; kingdom Viridiplantae; phylum Streptophyta; class Pinopsida; order Pinales; family Pinaceae; genus Pinus; species Pinus albicaulis. The sequence goes on from JAXQQM020092514.1 coordinate 83,263, forward strand.
AAAAACAGTGTTAAATTTCCCATACGTGGGTATGCCTAGAATTTTCCGCGTGTATACGCGAGTACACATGTACTTTTCCGCGTATTCCATTAAAATCATTAAAAAATATATAAAAATTCCCTATTTTCCGGTTGGGTTGATGGTTACTCCAGTGGTTCAACCACCCCAGTACATGGCCAACTGTTTCCAACTGATTGAAACTACTTTGAGGGAATATAAAAACCCCTCATGTGTATGGCCTAAGGGAGAGAGAAATTTTATAGATATTATACTCTATTGGAATCCCACTTCAAGTCTGAATTCCCGTGCCTCCTGCACTTTCCCAGATTTTTACAGGAAACCCTTGTTTCCTAGAGATGTTCATCCATTTATATGCCATATCGAGTGCACAAGTCTTGAAAGTATCTTAGCGAGGCAAGGGCGGGATGGATCCGGACGACGGTCTGTTCGAAGATCGTGGAAGGATTCAGCTGATCTCTCCACTTTTTATTTCTGTACATGCTATTTGTAATAATGAAGAACCATCTTGTTCCTGAACTTATGTGTTAATATCTATTTGTATATGTGAAAAGATTATCATAAGTATTTATTATGGTTTATATAATGTTTCACATGGATTACAATAACGTTTAAGAGAAATATATGCTATACAACTAGGTTTCCGTGCACGTTATTTCTTGTTTTCCAGGTTGAAGAGGAAGAAGGGTTGCTGGGGTTTTGGACCCCGTGGGATCTACATCGAACGTAGGACTATGGGTGAGTTCTACTATCGTTGTTATCTAGTTTTTGGCATTTAAGTGTGGTAGTGTGTGAGTCTTTCTGAATAGCATGCCCTGATCTATGGAGGTTTTGACCCAACAAACCTCTAGGGTGTTTTTCCCCAATGGAGTCGCCAGTTCTCGATTTGCAAGATCTGGGCTATAATGGCGCCAGATGGGACTCGCGAAGTTTCAAACTCTGTCCTTTGATGGAATTTATACTGCCACCACCTTTCTTGAAATTTCCCTGTAGTACCAGTTCCCAGATTAATTTCTGTCTACTCAATGCGCCGCTTACAATGATTCCTATGAGTCATGGTGGTTTTCCGCCTTTCTGGAAACCCTGCACAAACACACAACTTGTTAAGAAAACAATGGAGGTGGTGGAAGCAACGGGGGGTGGCTAGACTGACAATGCAGTCTGGTTAGATGGAAAAACTGTCGTGGAAGACCTGTAGTGTGGTGAAAACGGTAAAGATTACAGTCGGAAGGTGACGCGGGAGGAAAAATGAATGAAAATCTTTGAATTTTTACCCTTTGAATGATAATATAAGACGAGAGGAGCGAATGTACGGTGAGGCACGTGGAGGTGACGTGGCAGAACCGGTTGACAACGGAATAGTCAACAGTGGGGAGAAGACCAATATGGACCGTCAGATCTCAAAGGAGATCGACGGTGGGAAACACAACGGAGGACGATGAACAGTGGGCCGGGGGTACTGTGGCCGTGGGTTAAACCTAGTGCAGCTTCATGAAATGATGACCGTTGGATCAACTGCCCCAGATTGAACAATGCACGAGCATATCGCTACGCATCCCATGTCGAACGTTAATGCGCGATGGGAAAGTGGTTTTGAAACCGTACAGGAGCCATGCGTCGAACACTGAGTGGAATCGCTGGCCGATCGGAGAATACTGCCCTCCGCCCAAAGGCGGTGCGATAGAAACCACTGGGTTTATGAACAGCGCATAGGGACCACCGGCGTGGGCGCATTGCGGACCATCAAATCAACGTTTAAACGGACGTCGATGGCGCGATCAGAGATTTGAATGGAGAAACACAGGCACCGAAGATTTAATGATAGCCATCTGATCTACCAAGATCAACGACTGGTGTCGCGCCCGACATGGATTGGAGATAAACACTTTTTGCTCTGGCGGGTGGTTCCAGTGCTATGATCACGTGGAAGGAAAGGTGCAGGGGCTAGCAGAAGAGGGGCTAGGCTTGATATAATGTTTCAAAGTGGGTTTTTAACCCTTTTAATGCATTTTGAAGCCTATAAAGGGTTACGATAGGGAGGAAAAGGGTAAAAAGGTTTAAACAAAGGGAAAAAATGGGATTTAAAGAGGATCTTAGGGGGTTTAGAGGGTTAATAGGGGAATAGAGGGGAGCATGGGCACATTGACAGAAAGAGGGAAAAAGGGAAAAAGGGACACTTTGCAGGGGTATAAGGGGTAATGCAAGGCTTTTTGGAGCAGGATATTTAGCAATCATTGAGGCTCATAGACTCTGTAACAGCAGAGGGCAACAGTTAAAGGTAGGGGACATGAAAAGCTGCAAGGATGATGTGTTTACAAGGGAAATGCATTCCTTGCAGGGTTATACAACAAATTAGCCCCTTGCTTGCTTTGTCAAGGAAATCATAAGGGTCTAACAGTGGCTCCACATGGGGATGGCTTCTTCTTGAAGGGGTCAAGAATTCAGAGAATAGATCTTTGGAGTAGGCCAGTTGCCTGTTGCTTGGCACATCCTTTTCTTTCTTTGATCAGCTGCCACAATATGTAGACATTACTGTTGAACCTCAAAATTGTGCTTCCTTTCATCTTACTTTACCTCATTTTCCTTTGACCATTGATATCCTAGACCCAATTGATCAATGAATTTAGTTAAAATTACTTTTATAATGATTTACATGACTGACTTGCTAAATTTTGTGATTTTTTCCATTGTAAAGCATTTTGACCGGAACTAGCTACAGAATGCAGACATTCCATAGCTAACCGGCAATTCTGCAGCTGTCTTCACGTTTGGGTATGTTCCAGGTGGCCTCTCAAGAAAAACCGCATATGGGCATAATCCACATCATGTCTACATTGTTCGTTGCTCACCATGAAGGAAGAAACGGATTCTGGATATGGTTTTGATACGTGGGAACACATTGAGGAAGGTAGACTTCTATTAGGACTGTCTCAGTCCAGATGTCCTTTTCATTTTTACGTTGCCACTTCAAGAGTCCTAATGTGATTTTGATAAGGAAAGACAATGCTCCTGGAATTGTTGCAAGTCTTGTTATGTATATTTGTTATATAAACACTTGGGAAACTGAGAGCTAGGCTAGATTTTGTTCTAGATTTTGCTTATATTCTGTGCTACATTTCTGAAGACGCAGAGTGCTCTGTTCAAGTTATTTCACTTTTAATGAAGCAGACAGTGTTGTTTTGAAAGCGTTGATTTGATTTGGAGTTAGATTCCGTCAGGTGGTAGAGGGCCCCTGAATCTTGCACGGATTTATTTGTGTAATTTAGATAAGTATTCTAGCTGCCTTTACGTTTTTGAATTTGAATTAGTAGTTGTTTTCATTAGCTACTGTGGTTATACTCATTCTAAAAACTCTTCCAAAAGAAGAAGCTCTTCCAAAAGATTATAATGATGAATGGGGAATGGCTATAGTATTGTAGGATTTAATTGTAGTCTCTTTTATTCACCATCACAGTTATACTTATGCTCAATACTCTTCCACAAGAAGAAACTCTTCCAAGAAATCTTTATACTGTCTTAAGCATGATTGTGATCTTGAACGTTTTAGTTGTGTGTTTTCACTAAGTACCATCGCTGTTCTTGCTCTTAAACACTTGTCCAAAATATCATAATGACGAGTGGGAGATGGCTATGATATCTTAGTTTTTCATTGCTTTCAGTCTTTATGCTTGCATTTGCACTCAATTACACAATCAGAATTGTTCTAAAAACTCTTCCAAAAGAAGGAACTCTTCAAAATACCAATCATGATGGACAAACAGATCGTATAATTCCATGAAGTATGTGCAGATATGAGATTTTAGATGCTCCGGAGTTTAATTGCACCTACCTTAATTCATGCTCTCGCTATTTGATTTAAGTTTGATAATGACTTGTAGTTTAACACTGTTTTAGGCTAGTGACATTTTAGGTTTGGTTGTAGCTCAACTCATTGCATTTGCACTCCATATTCAGTTGTCATTCACTGCATACTAGATTACTTCAATTGTTAAACTTAACAAAACAGCCTTCATTATTCACAAACCTCTTCTTGTTCTAAAATCTATAATTGATTCATAAACATATGAACAGAAGACAATATCATTTTAAGGCCTGAAGTATTTCTGCAACATCCTTATCATTTCACAAACAAACATTTCCTCAAAAGACTAATTCAAAAATCTATAACATTTGAGAGAAGTGTAGTGCTATAAAACTGAGTTGCAGAATAGAGTTAAGAACTAGATTTAAAGTAGAAGATCTTATGATGGTATCAATGTTTTACTCCAAACATACTTCAACAAATCTCTAATCAAGGACAAAATGTTGCATCATTATAAGTTAGTTGTTTAAACTGTTTAGTTAGGAAGATTTGCATACTTAGTTGACCATGTCTCAAGCTCTCTCAAATGCCTTTGATGAAAGAATTTGACAAGTTTAGTTTGTGTTTTGAATCATTTGTTTAAAATTCATTATAAAAGCTTTATTTCTGCTTAGTCATAGTTTAGATTTGATTCTTCTTTAGTGTTTGTAATTTCATTTGACATTTGTCATCAACCAATTAGGCTTCACTCTGTTTTTAATCATTAGTTCCTTTCCATTAGCTTTCTAGTCATTTTTCCTTGTGAACATAAAACTACCAAAAGACCAAAAACATCAGAAATCATCACAAAAGACCAAAAACATCAGAAATATTACACACAACTGATTAGAAATAAAATGACTGAAATACATGGGGAGATTACTGCAATAATGCATTAACTCTGTTGACAATTAAATGAGCTCAATTTAGGAGACTAGATTGAGACCAAACATTTTAGCGCCGTTGCCGGGGAAGTGAAAACTAGGTAACCTTTGTTTCTTAGCATCCAAAAACAATTTTATGCGTAGGCAGAGAGATTCAAGGGGAAGATTTATAAGCAGCAGAGGCAGAAGTTTGATTTCTAGAACACCACTTGTTTCATCTATATCCCGAGCTAGTACACCTTCAACTCAAACCCATCTTCCATCCTTTACTGATCCTGGACTTCTAGAAGACCTGAAATCAGATATTCCATTAGAGAAACCTTCCACTTCATCCACTGAACTTGCCATAGAAAAAAATCTAAAGACTCCTGGTAGGGACATAAATCTTTCCACTTCCACAGGAGAGTCAACCATGGCAGAAGAAGGAGGAGGAGGAGTTTTTAATGGAGAACACACACTATTTGGAGGTAGAGGTAGAGGTAGAGGAGAAGGAGGTAGAGGTGCATATGGAGGAAGAGGTAGAATAGGAAGCTCTTTTGGGTTCCCTATAATTGATGAAGAAACCAATACAACCATGAAAAACATTTCACCCTCTGTCCTTCCAAACTTCTATGGACTTAAAACTGAAGATCCTGAAACTTTCTTATTCGAATTGGAAGTGCTGTGTAGGACTTATGACTACTTACAAGATGCTCAAAAACTGAAATTATTTCCTTCAACTTTGAAGGGAGCAGCATTGAAGTGGTTTATGAGTCTAATCAGTAGTTCTATTAGAACATGGGAAGACATGAAACAAGCATTTCTAGAGAGATAATTGGATTATTGTATGCCGGTTAATCATAAGGAAGAAGTGTTCAAGATGTTACAAAAAGAAGATGAAAACTTAGAAGATTTGTTGGAAAGATTTAAATACAACATAAAAAGGGCACAAATGGAAAACCTAGATCAAGACACTTTAAAAGCTCTTTTGTTGAAAACCATTAGGGATGAATGGTTGGATATCCTTAACATGATGGAAAAAGGGGATATATCACAACTCACATTACCTGAAATATCTGAGTTATGTATCAACCTTTCAAGAGGGAAATCTAAAACTATCAAAGGTCCAAGAGATCCTGCTCTTGCAAGGGCAAGTAAGTCTGCTTCTGGGACACTAAGTAGATCAGAAATAGGTCACATGCTTGATGATTTTAAATCTAACATATTAGGGAGTCTTAGTGAACAAATAGACACCCTCAAGATACAAAACAAGCAAAAGGTTGAATCTGATGCCTTGGCAATCTTTTGTCCCAAATGTAGAAAGAAACATGCCTTGAGAGAGTGTCCTTTGGATGTAAAAGTTGTAGAAACCTGTGTTATTTGTTCTGAAAAACATGAGACCAAGAATTGTCCTTCTCTTCCGGGTCTCAAAGCTGTCTTTCAGGAGGAAACTCCTACAGATTCCACAGAGTCTCTCAATTTTGTATCTAGAAGGCCTTGGCAGGGACCTCAAACACAAGGATTCCATGATCAAATGTATAATCAACCTTCACCTTGGAATTCTTGGCAGCAACCTTGGCCCCAATTTCAAAATCAATCTCAACCCTGGGCACAAGGAACACAAAGTCCCTATGGAAGATACTCTCCATAATATCAGTATCCACCATACCCACATTTTTATCCTCAAAATCCTCAACAAAATTTTCCTCAAAATCTTCAACAAAATTTTCAACAAAATCCTCAACAACATCATCAAAACCAACCACATCAAAATCAACCACTTTCATTACTATTCCCTCAAAAATCAAATCAATTGCCTGCTCAACCCATACCAAACCCCAATAATAAGAACCCTCAGAATACATACATGATAGAAGGCCAACAATTTCCAACTTATTTAATTACTCCTTTAGACCTTAGTGATGTTCAACTGAGGTCTGGAAGAATACTTGAAAAGAGGAAACCTTCTGTGATCATACAAGAACAAGATAATTTTGAGGAAGACTCTCTACGGGTGAATAAAAGTCTTGAGGAAGACACATCCTTTCAAGACCCACACATTGAAAAACTAAAACAAAAAGATTCAATAAATCCAACTCCTGTATTAGAGCAACCATCCACATCTACTTCTATACCTCCCTTTCCGGAAAGATTACAAATTGATAGAGGTGTAGAAAAACAAATCATGGTGCCTAATTATGATTTCTTAGATGAATTGAGAAATGTTTGCATTAAAATTCCATTATTGCAAGCCATCAAAGAAATCCTAATTTTAGCCAAAACAATAAAGGAGTTGAGTATGAAGACAACAAGAAAAATAATAAGAGAAACCAAGAAAATTCAACTGGTAGGACAAATAGCAGACATTATGATGGGCAAGATTGTTATTCCAAAGTATCTTGACCCAGGAAATCCAGTTGTCAAAATTCACATCAATGGAATTGAAATTCAAAACACACTCATTGATTTAGGAGCAGCAATAAATATCATGAGTAGACAAATCATGGACAAACTGAAACTTCCTAATCTTCTCTTTACACCCACACTATTACAATTAGCAGACAGATCTATGATCAAACCAGATGGGGTAATAGAAGATATTCCAGTGTCCCTAGATTCTTGGGAGTACCCTGTGGATTTCATGATCCTAACTCCTAAGAATAATCTAGGAGGACATCCTGTTATATTAGGAAGACCTTGGTTGGCTACAGCTGATGCTTTTATTAGTTGTAGATCCAGTGATATGTATATCTATGATGGTAGTTCAACTAATAAATTCACTTTATATCCTCCAGCTAGGACAATTACAGATCTAGATGACACTCAATGGATAGAGGATGAAGAAGATTTACAACCACTCTTCACAATTTCAGAAATTAGTGAAGATAATCAAATTCTGAATACTCTAGAAAACTTTGAATCCTCTCCAGAACACAAATATGAATCATTTCAGGAGGGATCCAATATTGAATTTTTGTCATCTATGCAGATGTCTCTTCGTTCTATGGATAAATTTGACAGCTCTACAAGTGAGATTTTTCCAGGCAAAACTTTGAACATAAACAAGAACCTAGAAAAATCTCAACAAGAAGAGTTAATCAAAGTATTACAGAGACATTCTTCTGCATATGCATGGGAATACACTGACATGAAAGGGATAAGCCCCAAGACTTGTACTCATCACATCTATATAGAGGCAAATTGCAAACCAATCAGACAGCCTCAAAGACGGATGAATCCAAATCTTATGGAAATTGTTAAAGAAGAATTGCAAAAATTGTTAAATGTTAATTTTATCTATCCTATTTCAGATAGTCAGTGGGTTTCTCCTTTGGTAATTGTGCCAAAGAAAAATGGAAAATGGAGGGTGTGTGTTGACTACCGAGAACTGAATAAAGCTACTCTTAAAGACCATTTTCCTTTACCTTTCATAGATCAAGTATTAGATACATTAGCAGGTAAAAAGTACTTTTCATTCCTGGATGGATTTAGTGGTTACAATCAAATCCAAGTAGCACTTGAAGACCAAGATAAAACCACATTTACTTTTCCTTGGGGTACCTATGCCTACCGAGTATTGCCATTTCGATTGTGCAATGCACCTGCAACATTCCAAAGGGCAGTATTAGGAATTTTTTCTGATCTAATACATGACTGTGTAGAGGTGTACATGGATGATTTTACAGTTTATGGGGATACATTTGAAGAGGCTTTAGAAAACTTGGAAAAGGTCTTAAAAAGATGTCAAGAAGCAAACCTTTCACTTAGTCATAAAAAATGTTTTATGATGTTTACTGAAGGTATTGTTTTAGGGCACCACATTTCAGGGGATGGGATTAGAGTTGATGAGGCAAAAGTTGAAGTCATTTCTAACCTATCCATTCCAAGTTGCCAAAGAGATGTTAGAAGTTTTCTAGGATTTACAGGGTATTATCGAAGATTTATAGAAAACTTCACCAAAATAGCATCTCCACTCTTCAAATTACTCACCAAAGATTGTGAATTTAAGTGGACTTCTGATTGCCAGTTAGCTTTTGAAACCTTGAAAACCAAAATTTCTGAAGCACCTATATTAAGGGGACCTAACTGGAAGTTACCTTTTCATATCTCGACAGATGCTTCCGATACAGCTCTAGGAGCAGTATTGGGACAAAAAGATTTAATTCCCTATGCCATCTATTATATCAGTAAAAATTTGACTCCTGCAGAGTTAAACTATACTGTAACTAAAAAAGAGTTTTTAGCTGTTGTTCATGCCATAAACAAATTTAGACACTATATAATAGGCTATGAAAATTTTGTTCACACTGATCATTCTGCAATTAGATATTTAATGAACAAATCAATCACTAATGGCAGAGTGATAAGATGGTTGTTACTCTTACAAGAATTCAACATTACTATTCTAGATAGGCCTGGAAAACAAAACACAGTAGCTAATTTCCTATCTAGACTCCAAAATATCAAAGATGACACTCCGGTTGAAGATCAATTTCCTGATGAATATCTTTTTGCAATCTCTACTCAAACTCCATGGTTTGCTGATATTTCTAATTATTTAGTTTCAGGAAAATTTCCTTCAATTATGAATGCAAGGGATAAAAGAAAAATCATTTGTGATAGTGCAAAATATTCATGGGTTGCTAATGAGTTGTACAAGACAGGTCCAGATTTGATTATTAGAAGGTGTGTTCGTGAAGATGAGATGCTTGAGATTCTCAAGGCATGTCATGATGAACCTTGTGGCGGACACTTTGCAGATAAGAGGACAGCCTATAAGATCCTTAATTTAGGATATTATTGGCCATATTTGTTTAAAGATGCAGAGTATGTCAAAAGGTGTGACAGTTGCCAAAGGGTAGGGAAACCTTCTCCTTCAGGTGAGATGCCATTACAACCTCAGGTACACATTGAACCTTTTGAAAAATGGGCTTTGGATTTTGTAGGACTTATTAGTCCTCCATCAAGACAAAAGAAATATATATTAGTTTGCACTGATTATGTTACTAAATGGGTAGAAGCTAAACCATTACTTGTTGCTAATGAATCATCTGTAGTTACTTTTCTTTTTGAGGATATTTTTACTCGTTTTGGTGTCCCAAAGGAAATTGTTACAGATCAAGGAGCTCAATTTACATCAAGGCTAGTGGAGCAAATGATGGAGAAGTACAAAATCAGACATAGAACATCTACTCCTTATCATACACAAGCAAATGGTCAAGTGGAATCCACTAATAAGGTCATTGAAGGAATCCTAACAAAGACTGTTCATTTACATAGAATAGATTGGGTAGATAGGCTTCCTGAAGCCTTGTGGGCCTATAGAACTACATGGAGAAACACAACAGGCCATACTCCTTATGAGCTTGTTTATGGAAAGAAAGTTTTGTTTCCCATAGAGTTCCAAATTCAAACCTTCAAGATGGCAGTTCAGTTAGGACTTGATTTAATGGAGGCACAAAAGCATAGACTGAAGAAAATTAATGAATTGGATGAGATCAGACAAGATGCAGTTCATAAAACAAGTCTAGTCCAACAACAAAGGGCTAGATGGCATGACAAGTACATCAAGGAGAAGAAATTCAAAGAGGGTGACTGGGCTCTCTTGTTTGATTCAAAATTCAAGGATTTTCAAGGAAAATTTCAGACACATTGGCTTGGGCCATATGAAATTGTTCGAATTTTTGATAATGGGGTAGTAAAAATCAGAACTATAGATGAAGAAGAGGTCACTTTTCTTGTGAATGGTCATAGATTGAAGCTATATCACAAACCACTCTCAAGAGAAGAATTTGTCAAGAAGTTCCAAGAAAGCAGTGATGTGAAGTTAATGAAGAAGAATTCTTCTTCTTCATCAACTTGATTAAATTTTCTGAAGTATTTCTCTTTGAAAAAAATAAAAAAATAAAAATAAAAAAATAAAAATAAAATAAAAGGTATAAACATGAAAACCAATCATAGATTGGCATGTTTATACAGAAAAGATAGGGTGAAAATCAGAGTCTCTCTGACACTCTAACTTTTCCCATTTTGTTTTTGCACGCAGCTGTTACAAAATCATAAGTTCAGATCCATAGTGCTTATGATCCATCTCATTTCATTTCACTTCATTCACTTATCCATCCATATTCCATTTCATTCATTCATTCATACTCTACTTCATTCCATATTTCATTCATTCCATTCCATACTCCATCCATCTCATTTTCATGTCAAAATTTAAAGTTTGATGTCTTGCTGTAAATGAATAAAACATGTCATGGATTGCAGGGCAGTTCTTATGTTCCTCCACTCCATTTCATAAACTGAATCCATTTCATTTCATCATCCACTTCATACATATCATAACACATCATCCATCTCCATTCATATCATATAACATTTCACCTATATCCAAAAACACTCCATTCCATGATTAAAATACTCTACAGGTACATTCTGCAGCTCAACAGACATTCTGCAGCTGATCAGCCTTTCTGCAGCCAGACAGTCATTCTGCAGCTACAAATACTGAAGGCACCAACCAGCAGACATTAGAATTGCAGCAAAATGATCCAGGATATCCATGAATAAGAAGCATCAAGAAGAATTATGAAGACTCTTTCAAAGGAGAACAAAGAAGGCAAAGACTACAAAAATCAAATGAAAAGCAGAGGTAACAAGTTTAGATTATAATGGCATTTCATAAAGTTTAGCATAGTTTTAGTTATGAATTGTTCGAAAAGGTTGTTTTAATTATTTTTATTGATCATGACCAATAAACCCTCCACAAACTTTGGATTAAATCTCTCATTTCAAATTTCATGCCCAACATCATTTAAGCGGTTCAAATGGTCGAAGTGTTTGAATTCTTCACGTCACCCAACAAAATCATTCAATGATGATTTTCTTTTCCATTGTAAAAATCTCCGCCGTCTTTTCAATCATTAATTCGCTTCCTCCACCTCACTCCATTACCTCATTTCGTAACTACCTCCATCACTTCATTCTGTAGCCGGCACTTCATTCCGCAAACAGAGATATCCTTACCACTGAGAGCAGAGCAAAAGGGTAAACGCAGAGGTATAGCAGCGTGAGAATTTGAAGCCATTTTTTACCGTGGGCAGAGATTAAGCATTATCACTGTAAACGCAGAGGTATAGCAGTGAAGAGTTTGAAGCCATTTGTTACCAAGAGACAGAGGTATAACAGTGTGGGAATTTGAAGCCATTTGTCACTTTCAACCAGAGGCATATCAATCCAAAGTTTCATTTTCAATCAGAGGCATATCAGTTCGAAGTTTGAAACTGTTGTCATTGTCAACCAGAGGCATATTAGTCCAAAGTTTGAAGCTGTTGTCACTATCAATCAGAGGTATATCATTCCGAAGCTTGAAGCCATTTTCATTAAGAACTTGAAGCCATTTCAATTCGAAGGTGAAAGTTATTGTTTCTGTGGGTAGAAGAGTGTTAATCTGAACATTGAAGAGGCAATTATGGGTTTCATAGTAAGAACTAAACCAGTGGGTTCAAAATACCTAGAAGGCTATCCTCAATGTAAAGAAATGTTGCAACAGATAGGATGGCTTCAATTTTTGGAGAAATTTAATGGCTTCCACAAACAAGTCACTAAAACATTTGCAAGATCATTTCAAGGAACTGAAGTTGAAGTGGGAGATGTCAAATTCACTGTCACTGAAGTTTTCATTGCAGAAGCTACAGGGTTGCTTAGAAATGGAGAGAGATGGTTTTAAAATGTGAGAATTCCACAATGAAATCCTCTGAAGCAAATTCTAAAATCCACTGTATGGATGTCACCGTATTAAGAAAGGAATTCCCAGTACTGCATTGAAAAACAAATGGAGAAACATACTACTTTTACAAAAATTTGTTACATGTGAGGGTAGATATGGGACATTTTATGTCTACCACATCAGACTAATGATGCATTTCCTGGGAGAAGACTTAAACCTACCATATTTCTTGCTTCAAAGTCTGAAGAAGATGGCTTCCTGTGTTCAGAGAAGAGTTCAATTTTTAGAGACAACTCTATACCATCATGGCTTGGTGAAGATTTTAATTGAACACCATTTAGCCAAAACAAATGATACATGGGAAAATTTCTTGATAAGAAATCAGTTTGAAGAGCCAAAATAACCCTCCCCTGAACAACAGCCTACAAGGAGAAGTAGAAAATGGAGAACTTCAAAAATTGAAATCGACAAAACAGTCCAAGAAAGTAGTGAGGAAATCATCTCAGAGAAGTTGACTCAAATCAAGAGACAACTTAAGAAAGACAAGGTAATCAGGGAATCTGCCACAGAGAAAGGAGAGGGATCTTCTCAGCTAAGAAGAAGTCATAGACTAAAGGAGAAACTAAGGAAAACTCAAATCAAACAAACAGGGGTGATTAATATAGAAGATGAGGAAACATCTATTGAAGAAGATGTTGAAGAGTATTTTAATGAAGGAACCCCTGAAATTGACCCTGCTCAGCAAGAAGTTTATGATTATGTTGAAACTTTGGAAAGGAAAGCTTCAGAGAGCAAAGAGAGAACCCCTAGTCCTCCACTGTCTGAAATAGATGTGTTAAGAAGGGATAGGTATGAGCTGGAGATACTTAATAGACACATCAAAAATGAGAATGAAATTCTCAAGGACGTCAAGCTCAAAACTGATATGAACTCAAACTTATCCCTACATATAGACAAAGTGGAAAAGGCTAATGACAGGTTGAAGAAGAGGAACAAGAAGCTAATCAGGGCACTTACCAACCTAAGGTTCAAACTTGTCATCAGAAAACCCAGAAGATCTTTAGCTTCCAGGCAAAGGAGAAGGAGAGGATTAGATGTTCTTGCAGAAGCCTCTGAGTTTATAGGATAATTTGCATGAGGACATGCAAGGAGACAGCAGTGGGGGTATGTTGAGCCTCAAAATTGTGCTTCCTTTCTTCTTAATTTACCTCATTTTCCTTTGACCATTGATATCCTAGACCCAATTGATCAATGAATTTAGTTAAAATTACTTTTAGAATGATTTACATGGCTGAATTGCTAAATTTTGTGATTTTTGCCATTGTAAAGCATTTTGACCGGAATTAGCTGCAGAATGTAGACATTCCGTACCTAACCGGCAATTCTACAGCTGTCTTCACGTTTGGGTATGTTCCAGGTGGCCTCTCAAGAAAAACCGCATATGGGCATAATCCACGTCATGTCTACATTGTTCGTTGCTCACCATGAAGGAAGAAACAGATTCTGGATATGGTTTTGATATGTGGGAACACATTTAGGAAGGCAGACTTCTATTAGGACTGTCTCAGTCCAGATGTCCTTTTCATTTTTACGTTGCCACTTCAAGAGTCCTAATGTGATTTCGATAAGGAAAGACAATGCTCCTGGAATTGTTGCAAGTCTTGTTATGTCTATTTGTTATATAAACACTTGGGAAACTGAGAGCTAGGCTAGATTTTGTTCTAGATTTTGCTTAGATTCTGTGCTACATTTCTGAAGACGCAGAGTGCTCTGTTCAAGTTATTTCACTTTTAATGAAGCAGACAGTGTTGTTTTGAAAGCGCTGATTTGATTTGGAGTTAGATTCCATCAGGTGGTAGAGGGCCCCTGCCTCTTGCACAGATTTATTTGCGTAATTTAGATAAGTATTCTAGCTGCCTTTACGTTTTTGAATTTGAATTAGTAGTTGTTTTCATTAGCTACTGTGGTTATACTCATTCTAAAAACTCTTCCAAAAGAAGAAGCTCTTCCAAAATATTATAATGATGAATGGGAAATGACTATAGTATTGTAGGGTTTAATTGTAGTCTCTTTTATTCACCATCACAGTTATACTTATGCTCAACACTCTTCCAAAAGAAGAAGCTCTTCCAAAAAATCCTTATACTGTCTTAAGCATGATTGTGATCTTGAACATTTTAGTTGTGTGTTTTCACTAAGTACCATAGTTGTTCTTGCTCTTAAACGCTTGTAAAAAATATCATAATTATGGGTAGGAGATGGCTATGATATCTTAGTTTTTCATTGCTTTCAGTCTTTATGTTTGCATTTGCACTCAATTACACAGTCATGATTGTTCTAAAAACTCTTCCAAAAGAAGGAACTCTTCCAAAATACCAATCATGATGGACAAACAGACTGTATAATTCCATAGAATAATGCATGATAGCTTAGTTAGGATGCTTCGGAGTTTAATTGCACTTAATTCATGCTCAGTTATTTTGTTTTAAGTTTGATAATGACTTGTAGTTCAACATTGTTTTAGGCTAGTGACATTTTAGGTTCAGTTGTAGTTCAACTCATTACATTTTCACTCCATATTCAGTTGTCATTCACTGCATATTAGATTACTTCATTTGTTAAACTTAACAAAACAGCCTTCATTATTCACAAACCTCTTCTTGTTCTAAAATCTATAATTGATTCATAAACATATGAACAGAAGACAATATCATTTTAAGGCCTGAAGTACTTCTGCAACTTCCTTATCATCTCACAAACAAAAATTTCCTCAAAAGACTATTTCAAAAATCTATAACCTTTGAGAGAAGTGTAGTGCTATAAAACTGAGTTGCAGAATAGAGTTAAGAATTAGACTTAGAGTAGAAGATCTTATGATGGTATCAATGTTTCACTCCAATTATGCTTCAGCAAATCTCTAATCAAGGACAAAATGTTGCATCATTATAAGTTAGTTGTTTAAACTGTTTAGTTAGGAATATTTGCATACTTAGTTGACCATGTCTCAAGCTCTCTCAAATGCCTTTGATGAAAGAATTTGACAAGTTTAGTTTGTGTTTTGAATCATTTGTTTAAAAGTCATTATCAAGCTTTATTTCTGCTTAGCCATAGTTTAGATTTGATTCTGCTTCAGTGTTTGCAATTGCATTTGACATTTGTCTTCAACCAATTAGGCTTCACTCTATTTTTCTAATCACCAGCTCCTTTCCATTAGCTTTCTAGTCATCTTTCTTGTGAACATAAAACCACCAAAAGACCAAAAACATCATAAATCATTACAAAAGACCAAAAACATCACAAAACACTACATACAACGCATTAAGAAACAAACACCTAGGTACATACAGTACACTTCACTTCAGCAGTTTACCAACCCTGGTTGACAATTAAATGAGCTCAATTTAGGAGACTAGGTTGAGACCAAACAGGCCCCACAGCCGATTGCAGTTGATAATGGTAGAGTCAAAGAGCTTTGAATGGTTTGATGGGTTGCATTGATGGCCCGTCATAGTGATGACGGTGAGGTTGTTCGTTTCACCACAACTTACTTTCATTGGTTGGATAACCAAGTCTTCACAATAGAATATTTCCCTTATTCTGGGATAAATTTCCGCGGCGACCAAGAGATGTCTCTTCCTCCAGGGACATAGTGGGATGAGTTAGGTAAAAATCATTTTGACATGTTCTAAATTCTTTTTTTTTTTTTTTTTAAATCGTCCAAAACTGATGACAAAAAATTCAAATGCAAATGTGGGTCCACGTCGACCAGCCACTCTCCGTCCTTTTGACAGGAAACTATTTGCACCACCACCACCACCACAGGATCAGACAGTAGAGGTCCTTACTGATCTGGAGAACCATCTGGAGCGTTTGATCTTAGATATTCTAGAGACTACCATAGATGACATTCTGCTGCACTTACAGAGATATGTTATCGGGGTTCTGAGACCATTTAGGAGATTACTGAGAAAGGTGGCATCGGCTGTAGTGTTTTATCATGATCATCACCACGGATAGTGGATGGTTAATATTGTAGACTTGTATCATTTTTTGTATCACTTTTTTCCGATCATAAGGCGTTTTGGACCTATGATCGAGGACGATGTAATATTTTTTGAAAACACTACACTTATGCTATGATATTACTACTATTTCCAGTTATCTGTCTTAACATGTTATCGAATGTTATTTTGATCTATTGCTTTAATTATCGCAAATGTCTATTTATAACACTAAAAGCTACTGCATCATCTAAAGTGTTTAAATTTCTTGGAATATGTTGATACTCAATATAATCAAATTCTCGTTCCAAGAGACGAAATTTCAAAAATAATCTTAACAACAATGGGTTTTTAATTACATATACTCTATTTAATTGTAATACAACGAGTTCACAATCTAAACTAACGATCAAAATTTGAATTCCAAATGAAATGGATTCAGAAAATAACTCAATAACTGCGCTATACTCTGCAATATTGTTCGTTGTTTGACCGAGGCTTACCCCATGCATACATACTAACTCATCAGTGGGTGAATAAATAACCCAAGCTGCAAAAGAAATGTTCCGTGTACTATGAAAGGAACCATCAACAAAACTAATGTATGTTTTAAGGGACATCGACATCTGCAAAATCAAGAGTGATCCAGATAAGTAGGGATAGTAGTAAAAGCACACTTAAACTAGGCACGCTCTCTACTCTACAACACACTAGTTTAATTAAAATAACTAATATATAGGGAAGATCTCAACACAAGAATCAAGCATAATATCTCTTCAGATAAAGCCCATTTTTGGGTTTGCCTAAAGAGACCACGTCAAATTCAATTAGTTCATAGGCCCCTTTTGCAAGCTGTCACTTGAAAATATAAGGACCATACCACATGGGTTCAAATTTCTCAGCCCCTAGGTCAGTGTTAGCTTGATCATAAACCAAAACTAGGTCTCATTCTAAAAAATACGAGGTGTAACACTTATATCATACTGAGCTTTCATTCGTTTCGCATGAGTTTCGGTAGCTAATGCAGTGGTGTGTCGATTCTCATCTAATTGAGCTAAGTACAAAAAGTGTTTCTCCTCTTTAGAAGTGGCTGGTAGTAACTCTATGGCTAGTTGGAGTGACGATATCTCACATTCAATTGGTAATAACACTTCTAAACCGTAAACCAGTTGGAAAGGGGTGAAACCTATCGATGTTTTTGCTGAGGTTCGATATGCCCAAAGTACTGAAAAAAGCATGGTATGCCAATTCGATTTATGAATTCCAATGATTCGTTTGATCATGGTGACTAAAACTTTATTGATAGCTTCAACTAGACCATTGGCTTGCAGATAATATGATGTAGAACTGTTATGGCATAGGAAAAGTTGATCAGTCAGTTCAGTCATCATGATGTTTTGAAAATGACTCCCATGGTCAGTAATTATCGCTTGGGGTACACTGAAATGAGCAATCACATGATTGAACACGAAAATAGCTACATTTTTTCCATCTGCCGCAAATGTAGGCATCGCCTTGGCCCATTTGGTAAAATAATCTATTGCGAGAATAATATACCCATGCCCCCTCGTCCGAGTGAGGGTTATATGTAATGAAGTCAATGCAACATTTTGCAAAAGGACTGACAATAATTATAGGGTGAAGAGGAGTGGGTGGTGCACGCATCTTGCGATCAAAGATTTGGCAGTTTTGGCATTTCCGGATAGCAGAAATACAATCTTTAAATAACGACGACAAAAAATAGCCAGTACACAGTATCTTTTGGGCTGTGGCATACCCAGATATATGACCGCCACATTCTCCAGAGTGATAGTCATTTAAAACATTTTCAGCTTCGTCAAGAGTGAGACAATGTTGAAAAGCAGAGTCCGCACCATGATGGTATAGTGTGTCACCTACAATATGATATTGCTGAGACTGGAAACAGATTTTTCGTCATTGTGACCGTGAGAGTTCAGGACGAAAAGTTTGGGTTTGGAGATAAATTATGATATCTCCATACCAAGGATCGATGGTACTGATAAGAAGATAATATTCATCTGCGATCGGATGTTCTACCACAGTTTCTATGTCAATACTTGGGAAGTCACACATAAGTTCAGTGAATACCAATGATTTCTTTGATTTAGATTTTTCAAATTCCAAATCAAACTCCTACAGGATAACAATCCATTTGGAGTATTTTCCCCTAGCAGTTGTTTGGTCAAAATATACATCATAGGGTTAGAATCAAAAATCACTATTGTTTTGTGTAATAGCATGTAATGACGAAATTGTTGGACAACTTGAACTACTGCCAAGGCCAATTTCTCCACATGTGAGTACTTGATTTTAGTCGGATGCAGATTGTGACTGAGATAATAAATCACATGTTTTTGTGGAATTAATCTTCCTAAACTAAGACCATACCAATCGTATAATTGGAGGCTGCGAGGTATAAAAATTAATCCTAGTTGTAATTGGGAGAATGCAATAACGATGCATGGGTCAACGCGTGTTTAAGAGCATCAAAAGATCGATCAACGATCTTGTCCCAAAAGAAAGGAATATTTTGTTTTAACAACCTGGTAAAACCTTTGGTTAACTCAGCATAGTTAGGAATGAATCGACATAAAAAGTTTTCTTTCCCTTGCAAACTTTGGAGTTGGCGAAGAGTAGAAGGAGGAGGTAATTTGATGATAGCCTAAACCTTCGATGGGTTGACACGAATGCCTTCCTTTGAGACAAAAAATCCCAACAATCGTCCAGATTCAACACAAAAGACACATCTGTGAGGATTCATATGAATCCTGTAATTCCTACATGTCATAAAGATAGCTTGTAGATGAGTAAGATGATATGCTCTGCATGATGAATGAGCAGGTAAATCATCGAGATAGGGTTGCACAATGTGTTTAATGTCATGAAATGCATAAGACATTTCCCTCTGAAAATTTGCACCAGCGTTCTTAAGTCCAAAAGGTAATTTTCGATAAGCAAAAGTCCCCCATGGACAAATGAAATTTTTTTTGGGTTGATCAGTAGGGAGTATGTTGATTTGATTGTAGCCCGAAAATCCATCCATAAACAAAAACATTTCAATTCCAGCACAATCATCAATAATTTGATCGATATAAGGGGTTGGATAGTTTTCTTTTAGAAAAGCTTGATTTATATCCCTATAATCGATACAAACTCGTATTTTCCCTTAATTTTTATTGACAAGAAAAATATTAGATACCCAATCCATTAAAG
>JAXQQM020083328.1:0-201510 GCA_034641835.2 Pinus albicaulis
CATCACAATCGTGGCATCGAATGGTGTGAAATCGACTGCTCACTTGCTGAAAGCTAACACCTGCAACTTCACTTCAAAAAGTGATTGAAAATTATAAAGCTCATATGGAAAATCTGAATGCGCCATCAAATTCATGACGTCAAATAGTGCAAAATCGACTATCCATTTTCTGAATTCTAAGAAAGTAAAAATCTGGGGCGAAAAGGAACCTTTTAGATTCCCCCTAGATTCCTCCAAGATGCTGCTCCATGGGTGGACTGGAAATATGCAACTCAAAAGGTGAATCTGACCTTTCCATTGTGTTCCCTGCAAAAAACCATGAAAAATGACTGTAAACTTGACTATATTCCGACATGGAGAAAAATTAACTTCCCCGGAAAATTTCAAGGCCCATGGTTCCGCTCCCTATTTCTGGGCTTGCTCATGGTTCCAACTGCATCAAAAAACGTGCATCAATGTCTTGCAATAGAATAATTATAAACCTCATAATATGTGCTCCCTCTCGGCTTCCGTGCCTGCCCTTGCTTTGCCTTGGCCTCGATGCACTTGTAAAATGTCGAGTTTAAATATTAAATCCCAGGCAGATTATTCAAAGAATAGGCTGTTGGTCTAGTGGTAAAATGGGAAAATTAGTTTAAGGGAGGTTGGGGAATCAAATCCCGCCTCCCAAAGATCTGCACACTTTACATTAATTTTGGTTAGCGCGTTTTCATTTTAGTGTGGGCTGGGCCCGCATTGGTCGGCCCACCCAACAACCCACCATATGACATTTATATTTTCGTGGGGATATGGTTGGGGTGGCGGGGTTGACTGCCGACCACCCTCCATATATATGTTATATGTTGGATGGTTGGTACCGTCGGGTCCGATGGGGGTTATGGCCTGCTGGCCCATATTTAATATGTGTTTTGATATGGTGCGGGGAGGTTAGTGGGGGTCATGGCCCGCCGATTTTTTTTTTAATTAAATTTTTTTTATTTAAAACAATAATAAGTCATTTTCAAAAATTTCGAAAATAGGCCGAAGGAGACAAATTAAGTGTCCCACAAATTCGCCCTAAATCTAGCCGGAGCTGGACGAAATCCGGTGGCTGAAAAAGGTCAAATTTGCACCTTCCTTAAGGCTGGCTTGTCACAAAGTCAACCCAGAACTTTGGCTACTCTTAACTCCTCCATACACACTCATAATTGAGTGCCGTCTGCGCCGTTGGAATCAGAAAGATGAGATCTTCAACCTGAACATGGTTCAAGAGAAATCCAAACACTTTTATTTTTGAGCCCTCTTTGTCCTGTGTGTCTCTAGAGCCACATGGATCATCTAAAACTAGCATTCATGGTAGACGCAAGAAAACATCGGTAGTTATTTAGTGCCAAGATTGAGATGGATGAGTTGGTATAAGGATAGAGATGTTGCTGCCTGAAATTCGAGAGTGGTCACTGGTGAGCCCTGGTATTGCACCGAGAGTGCTGAAACCCCCAGGGGCTGCCCTATTTTACTTTATCAACATGGGGTTCATCCAAACTTTGAGGTGACAGTGTTATAGACACAACAAATGCATTCTATTCATGTCATCCTCTTCTGCTTTACGAAAGGGTTCTCTTTATTAAACTATGATAACAACTAGAAAGTAAATTGCTGGAAGGAAATGACATAGAGGAAACTAAACTAAATTACTGAAAAGAAATGACAATAATGAAACTAATTTAATTCGCAGAAAAAAATAGTAGAAATGAAACTAATTCTAAACCAAACTTAATTTGGCCAAATAGCTAAATGCGCTCTACTTATCCTATGATCTATCTACCATGCTTCTATCCATGCAACTAAGTTATCCATGACTTAATTCTAATTAAAAAGAGTTAATTTTCAGCTTGGAGGGAAGAAAAGGGACAAAATAGGCTAATGGAGAGTTTAACATATGAAATGAGGCTTGGAAGGGGAAAGAGAGGGTTAAACCCTTGTAAAAATTTATTACAGGGTGAGAAATGACTTTGGAGTGGAAATAACTCAAAAGTGCGATGGCAGAGTGCGATGGAGGACAAAAGTTGCGATATGCGATGTCGCAATCGCAATATCGCAAGTTTAAAGGGATAGCGGTAAATATTAACATGAATGCACTAAAATGTGCGAAGTGCAAAGTGCGATGGGGCAAAGAAGGTTGCGATTTGCGATGTGGTAAGTTGTGCGAAGTGCGACGAGTGATGTGGCAGAGTTATCGCATTGGCGGAACGAGCGGTAAGTGTTATGCGAAAAAGGTAGATGGTGCGATTTGCGATTTCGCAATATGACAATTAGAATTTGGAGCGGTAAGTGCGAACAAAACAAGCTAAATGAAGCGAAGTGTGATGAGGTAAGTTGCGGAGTGCGATTTGTGATGGGACCAACAACGGAGCGCGATCACAATATCACAATCGGAAAGAACAAGTAGTAAGAGTTAAAGGAAAAAAGGAAAAGTTGCAATTTGCGAAGTGCGATCTATGATAGTGGGAATTTCAAGGGGGAAGGCACAAGTCAGTTTTTCAATGTTTTTCAAGCATTTTTCCAATAAAACGAGTCTGGGGACGGTGATCGATAGAACGAAGGAATAAGGCAGGCAATCGGCGAAGGAGAGCAGTAAGTCTTCAAGGCAAAAGGTAAGAGCTACGAAGTGCGATTGCGATGTATGGTGGTGGGAGACTCAAGGAGCAAAGGTGGAGGTCACGTTATAATGGGTTTGAATGGTTTTTCACGTGTTTTTCATAAAAAGGGTAAGGAAACCGTGAATGGAGAAAAACAAAGAAATAAGGCAGAGTTGAAGGGCTTAAGTGAGTTAGGGAAAAGGGTAAGTACAATATTGAAATGGGAAGAAAAGGAAGGGAATGGAGGTGTAAGAGGAGTTCTCTTAAGTGTAATACACCTGCGAATTCATGCATGGGAAAGAAACAGAAATGCGTGATAAAACAGTGAAAGAGAGACTCAGACTTGGTAATGAAATTTATTCCCAAAACTCAAACAGAAAGCAATTTTGGCCTATGGGAAGGTCTACCCTGCTCAAACTCTACTGACAGAGATGAGAGGGGGAGGCTTGAACACAACTTTTGTAGTTTTTCCTCTCTTTTACTATGCACAAGAAATTAAAATCTACAATAGCACACTAGAATCAAAACTAAACAACAATGAAACTATTAGAAGCAGATCTAACTTAAATGGAAGAAGAAAAAATAGCTAAATGACAGAAAGGAAAAGATAGTAACAACAGAGAAGCTGAGGTACATGGATTGGGCCCTAACCCACGAGCCTAGCCCTCTGAAACTTAATTTAGTCAAATGAAATCAATATGCTCATTTCATAAAAGAATAACTTCATACATATTTAAAAGTTTGGTCACTGAATAAAACAAAAAACTCAATAGATCACAACAATAGTTCTGAATGGAATCGACTCACTGACTAGAATAGACTAACTCTTCCTAGCTCTAGCTCTGCTCTATTTATTCTACATGGTAGCTACCAAAAAATCCCTAGAAAATGGTGATTGAGTCCACTTGACTCCCAGTGAACAAGGATTGGGTGCACTCCTTTTTGAGTTGCCTGGCTACCTCTGGAATTCGAATTTTTGGAGAGAATCCTTGGGGATCCTTTGGCTGCTTTTGGAATTTGAATTGATGGAGAGAATATTTGGGATCCTTTGGCTGCCTTTGAGGGTGGAAAATCCTCCTATAATTCCTTTTTGCTGTCTCCTCCGAGTCTTTATGATAAAATCCTTATAAAAATGATTAGTAATTCATAATTTTCTGCACTCAACCTTATATTAGGCACTCAGAGTATGTTAGCCTTAATCACCACCTATACTAGCATCATAAAACCAAATAATAATAAAAATGCAAGAGAAAGAGATCTAAGAAGGCAAAAAGGTGACTATTAACCCCTCCAAATATGTCTAATGATGGAGCTCATCATCACCCCCCTACTGAATGGTTGCTCATCCTCTGAGCAACTAATCCTCCTCCTGCATTTCCTTTAAGGCTCTTACAACTCCCTTGATTTCCCGAGGAAGAAGTGTGGGAGTTTCCCCAAGGGGCTAAAAACCATTATTCTTTTCTACATTCTCCCATTCTCTATCTTGTGCATTTGTGTCCTTTTCATTAGTCATCTTCAACATAAAAGGTGGGCTGAGTTTTAGTCCCAACCATTGGATCTTTTTGGCCTGCATGGCCCTCTTGTATAATGGTGCCCTTTCCAATGCAAATCTCAGTCTTTCTGGAGTATCGTACACGCTGTTCTTGACGCTGTGAGGGAGGTTGTTCCATCTCCTCTGGCTAGCCATAATGCACTCATCTTCTATCTGCCTAGAAACATCATCAAAGTGGCCTATTACCTGTGTTTGAGTTTGAAGGTAGCTTTCAACTAGTGCAGAGTCCATTTCAATCTCTCGACGGTTAAGGATAAATCCTCTTGGGCTGAACAATTCTGGTATGATATGTAAGGGTTCTCTATTTCTTCTTCTCATGACCCTCCATATCTCTTTTTCTTTAGTGTTCTCATTCATCATCCAAGATACTAAATCCATCAACTGCATATCCCCTATTGTAGGATTGGGGTCCCAAGTATCTAGATTTTTCAGCACATAGTTATGCACATAAAACTCTGCCATATTTTCCTGATCAACCATGTTAGCTTGCTTGTAGAAATTCATGAATTGCCTACAATATTGGAAAGGTAGGGATCCATGGGAGGCTAAAGTTTTGATTTGAAATAGGAGCCATTGCTCCTTGAGGTATACAACATATGAGTCAGAAGGGAATCTGTGCTGAAGGGCTTCTATGCATAAGTCTGTTATGGTGGCTACTTGCTCCCATTTTTTTCTGCAATTTCTCCTTCAGTGCTACATTCTATGTCTGTTCCTTCTGTAGCTGCTCCTTCAAAACTATTTCTTCGATTTTGTCCTCCTCCCTTGGTGATTCTTCTATGATAATTGGGCTTGTGGGAGGAGTTTATGGCTCTCTCTGACTTATCCTATGACTCTTGTTAGCTCTGAAATACATAGAGGTCTACATTTTTCTCTTTGAGCTCAGAGGAGCTAAGGTGGGAACTACCTCTTTGTCTTGAGGGAATGTGGTGCTATGTTGTGAGTCTGCTTCTTGCTCACTTTCTACTACCTCTATGACTTCTATTTCCATCTCTTCTATTTTTTCTTGGCCCTTTGTCTCTTCCTCTTCTTCTTCTGGTCCCTCTTGTTCCTCTTCTTCTAGTTCTTCTTTTGGTTCTTCCTCTTTTTCTGGTTCTTCTTCTTCTCCTATTAGGCTAGAAGTGGAATTCTGCCTTGTTTGGGTTGCTATAAAAGCTTCCCTGCTCATATTTACGAAAGAGGACTAGGCCATGATGCTGTTTTGCTGCTGCTGTTGCATGTTGTTCAAATACACATCCCAAACTTGGTATTGCCGTGCTATGGCTCCCTTCGGTCTCTTTCCCTCAAAATTCTCAATTCACTGGTTTGGATGAGACGAGATCTCTTTTTATTAGATTGCTTAGCTAATTTGGAGCGCTTATGTAACTCGGCTCAACTCTAGTTTTCGTTAGAGACCGTTGTTTCCTTCTCTTGTTAGTTCATGATGGACTGCGTGTTTCCTCCCCTTGTTCTCCTCTACTCCACTTGATTTAAATTATTTTCTTTCGCATGCCCAAGTGGCGTGTATTTGCAGTTCTCCTCCAGTCATATTTCACAATTGTGGCCAAGCTAACTGGCCACCTTTTTGCCCCTTAAACTCTAAGTCTGCAAATTTAATTATTTCTGGATATTATGGATGCATAGCGAGGGGTGAGAATCTATACCTGAGTTTACCTGTTATGGTCAAGGCGTTTGCAGGAGTTGGAGGTTGGAGACAAGCCTTTTAGATGCTGCATTCTTTACCATATTCTTGTACTCTGGATGAGTAGCTTCCTGAGTGAGCTGCTAATCTTTGCTTTTTGTTTCTCTCTATTGTGGATGTCGCGTGGGGTGCTTGAGATGCCATGGGTGACATTCTTGTTCTCCTGGAGTCTTTTATGAAACTTTCCTTGTTTTTCTTCTTGGAAGTCCATGAACAACTTTGTTTTTGAAGGAACTTCCTGATGTTTGTAGCAGTCTGTGTGTTGCTTCTCTTGCTACATTGTGCTCAGGAATGGAGGAATGTGGGGTATGGAGGTGATGGAGGAATTTATGGATATGAATGGAGTGAATGATAGGATGGACAGTAAAATAGAAGAAGGGAAAAAAGATGAATGCTTCCCTGTGTTTCCAGAAACCATTAACAACCTGCAAAACAACAAACACATAAAACAAAGAGATGCAGATGTGTTTTTTGTTTTTGTTATTTAATTATTTATTTTTCGAAATAAATTGGGCTGCCTCCATGGAGGTTTTCAACCCACAAACTTTCCTTGGGTGCCTTAGAGAGGTTTTCACCCATGGATCTTTATTCTCTTTTTCTCTCTTTTTTTTTTGAGCAAGTGAGCTACCTCCATCGAGGTTTTCAACCCACAAGCTTATTTTTTTTCTTTTTCTCTCTCTCTTTCTTTTAAGGAGGTGTGGGAAACTATGGAGTTTCCCATCACATAAACCTCTCTGCTGATTGAATTTATGAACTCTGCCTTTGACAAAGGCTTCTTGTAAATTTTAAGTCTATGACCATTGACAAACAAGGGGATTCCTTCCTCAGCTATGGTTCTGATTTGAAATACGCCATTATCAAAAAAAAATTCCACTGTGTAAGGTCCTAACCATCTTGTCATCAACTTGCCTTTAAAATATTTAAACCTTGAATCATACAATAACGCCCAATATCCTTCTTGGAAGATATTTTATTTGATGTTCTTGTCATGCCATACCTTCCTTTGTAGCTGAACTACATCTGTGTGAAGAAGTGCCTGAATTCTGAACTCATCCAATCCATTTAGTTGTAGCAACCTCTCTTTTTGGGTATTTGATAGATATAGATTTAATTCAACTGCCATTCTTAAAGTATTGAATTCAAACTCAATTGAAAGTAGAGCTTTCTTACCATAGAATAGTTCATAATGAGTGAATCATGTTGTTGTCTTCCAAGTAGTGTTGTAGGACCAAGTAGCTTCTACCAATATGTCTGCCTAATATTTTCTTCTGCTGCTCACAACCTTGATGAGGATGCTCTCTAAAGCTCTGTTAGTTACTTTTACTTGGCCATTCGCCTGAGGGTGATAGGCAGTATAATTTCTATGCTTAATATTGTGCTTCCTCAAAAGCTTATGAATGAGGTGAGAGGTGAGTTGTGCTCCCTGATCAGTGACTATTTCTCTGGGGTATCCAAATTTGTAAAACACATTCTCCCTCAGAAATTATGCTAATTTATCCTCGGTTTCTACCTTCATTTCTTTTGCTTCAGCCCACTTTGTCAGGTAATCAGTGCAGACTATGATATACTTCTTTGTCTGGATGGTGGATCAATAGGTCCAAAAAAGTCCATGCCCCACTTATCAAATGGCTCAAGAGCCACCTGAGGGTGTAAAGGAATTTCATCCCTTTGTGTGGGTTTCCCCATCCTTTAGCATTGGTCACACCAGATGGTGTATCTTCTGGAATCTTGGTGAAGGGTAGGCCAATAGTATCATGCCTGCAAAACTTTGTAAGCAATTCTCTTTACAGTAAAGTGGCCTCCACATGGGCTGTCATGACATTCAGAGAGGATATCAAAAACTTCTTCCTCCCTCACGCATTTCCTTAGTATCTGATTAGGGCCTAGCTTGAAAAGATTTCCCCAAATCCATGTGAAAGGGGCACTTTTTCTAATGATTCTGATCCTCTCCCGGAATGAAATATTAGGAGGGAGTCTCTCAGAAACCAAGTAGTTGGATATATCAGAAAACCATGGTGAGAGTGCTGATATAGAAAAGAGATGCTCATCCAGTAGTTGGTCATCCACCATTCCTTCTTCACCCGCAGGGAGAGCTAACCTGGACAAAAAATATACAACACCATTCTCCTTTCTAGGTTTATCAACAATAGTCAAATCAAATTATTGCAAAAGTAACAACCATCTAATTATTCTAGCATTAATATCTGGTTTGTTCATTAAATACTTGATGGTTTCATGGTCAGTGTGGACAAAGGTATGATATCCAGTTACATAATGCTTGAATTTTTTCAAAGCATGGACAATGGCTAACATATCCTTCTTAGTAATAATATAATTCAGCTCGACCTTGGACAAGTTCTTGCTAATGAAATAAATGGCATAAGGGATTTTGTCCTCTAATTGTCCTAATGCTGCCCCTACAAATTTTTCGGATGCATCAGTGTGGATGTGGAAAGGGAGAGTCCAATTTGGACCTCGGAGGATGGGGGCAATAATCAACTATTCCTTAATGAGCTCGAAAGCCTCTTGACAAGGACTGGACCAAATAAACTCAGAATATTTGGCCAATAACCCAAATAATGGCAAAGCCATCTTGCTGAAATATTTGATGAACCTTCTATAGTAACCAGCTAAGCCTAAGAAAATCCTGATATCTTTTTTCTTTTGAGGAGCAGGTACCCTTTTGATGATAGTGATTTTGTTCGGGTCTACCTGTATTCCTTCTTGGGATATGGAGTGTCCTAATACAACCTCTGCTTTCTTCATAAATTCACACTTTTCTGGGCTCAAGGAGAGATGCATCTCAATGCACCTCCTTAGTACTTTACCCAAATTGGAGAGATATTCCTGGAAGTCATCCCCATATGTTGTGAAATCATCCATGTAAATTTCAACAGAGTCATGGACTAACTTAGAAAAGATGCTTAGGACAACTCTTTGGAAGGTAGCTGGGGCATTTCACAACCCAAAGGGTAGGACTCTATAAGAAAAGGTACCCCAGGGGCAGGTCAAAGTAGTCTTATCCTGGTCTTCAGGGCTGATTTGAATATGATTGTATCCACTGAACCCATCTAAGAAGGCATTAGGGGAATTTTGAGGTTTAAAATGGGCCTCCTAAGAAAAATGTACAACTAAAATAAAATTTATAAGAACCAATAGGATTCAAGATGATGATGTCAACCATGGGGGATGATTCATCATTTTTGAAGTAAAAAAAGTAAACATATTAAAAAATAATAAAATAATAAAACTAATTTTTCAACTCGTATTTTCAACTTATCTCCCTAAGGGTTTACTCAAATTTCGAGCGGGAATACTCGTTGGATGCCAAATTTAATTCCTGATCCAAGGAGTACCCATATTGCATACTTTTAATGGACCCTGCTACACAAAAAATGAGAAATACATATATGTAACATGGGTACTCCTTAGATGAGGAATTAATTTTTTCATCCAACGAGTATTCCCACTCGAAATTTGAGTAAAACCTTAGGGAGACAAGTTCAAAATATGAGTTGAAAAAGTAGTGTTTTTATTTTTTCCCTCCAAAATTTGATGATGTAATCAATTCTTATTTTATTATTTCCACTATTGTTTTATAATTTCCTTACAAGGTCCATTTTAGACCTCAAAAATCCCCTAATGAAAAGAAATTCTTCCCCGCAAGGCCATCCATGACTTGGCCTATAAAGGGCAAAGGGAAATGTTCTTTCTTGGTGGCTTTTTTAGTTTTTCGATAGTCAACACAAATTCTCCACTTCCCATTCTTCTTTGGGACTAGGAAAAGAGGGGATACC
Source organism: Pinus albicaulis (assembly GCA_034641835.2). Classification (NCBI taxonomy): domain Eukaryota; kingdom Viridiplantae; phylum Streptophyta; class Pinopsida; order Pinales; family Pinaceae; genus Pinus; species Pinus albicaulis. The sequence continues at coordinate 9,646 of JAXQQM020083328.1, forward strand.
CACTCACTATCGGATATATGATATATGAACCCTGCATCCAATATTTTCTACAACTCTTCTTTGACTATGTCCTTCAGATCTGGGTTCATCCTTCTTTGGGATTGTCTCACAGGCTTGCATCCTTCTTTGATGTAAATGTGATGTCTTCATACTGAAGGATGCACCCCTTTCATGTCCTTGTAGGCCCAAGAAAATGCTTCAAGATTTTCTTTCAAAACCTGTCATAACTGCTTCTCTTCTTCATTCGAGAGGTTTGGGTTGATTTTAAAAGATCTGGATGAGCCAAAATCAATAGCCTTGGTGGTTTTAGAGGTTGTCTCAACTGAGTACATTTCCATCAAAGGTTGGCTTTCAGGCTCTTTGACTAAGGTTTCGAGAGGAGTTTTCATCTTCATCAAGATGACCCCCTCTAAGAATAACATATATGGTACACATAGGGGCAGTTTTATATAACTCATCTTCTTCATCCTCCAACCATATAGGGATATCATGATCAATGGAAGGCTAGGATGGAGGATATAACACTAGTTGTTTAGATAAAGGCCCATTTTTTATGGTCATATTTCCAGCTAGACTATTAATATAAGCATCTGCAATGGCTAACCAAGGTCTCCCTAAGATGAGAGGATAACCATTAAACTTGGTTTTTGGTTGTAGGACCAAGAAATATGCAGGATACTCCTAAGAGTCAATGGTAACCATAAAATCCTCAAAAATTCCTTCCAGAGTTATTGTGGACCGATATGCAAGTTTCAGAACTATTGTGGTTTTTCTCAAAGTCCCTTGGAGATTAATTTTCAACATAGTTTCCTTAGTCATGATATTGATGGAAACCCCTAGATCAATCAGAGTGTTGGGGACTATGACACCATCTATATGCACATCAATAAATGGAATACCGGGGTCTAGGTATTTTGGAAATATCACCTTCCCCATCATCAGGTCAAACAGTTGTCCTACCACATTGATGGTGGGGGTATCTCTCTTCCTTCTCCCAGGTTTCTTGAAGCACTTTTCTTTGATGAGCCTATTGTAGATAGGGACATCCTTAATGCCCTGGAGAAGTGGTATCTTTACACACAAATTTTCCAATTCTCCCAAGAGTTCAGTCTCCTCTGGGGTGTGTTGACTAGGGTGTATCAAGCACTCGGGAAAAGGGGGTTGTTGTATCTGACTGTTATCTTCTTCCTTTTCCTCCTCAACCTCTACAGGTGGAGATGGGGGATGGTTTTTTGGGAGTACTCTTCCTGACCTGAGATTAGCCTCCTGTATCTTCATAGCGTAAGATGGATGAGATGTTTCTCCATTGGGAGCCTGCTGTGCCTGTCTGTTGTTCGGGTTCATATTGGGCTGTGCAGGTATGTAGCCTAGGTGGAGTAGCATGAGTAAGTTGAGTTTGAGGTTGGGGTGGAGGCATTAGATCAGGTAGTTGATTTTTTTAAGGCCTCGACCCTTGGGATGGATTATTCCACTGAGGTTGTTGTGGAACATATTTCTAAAATGGTTGGTTTATGGGTTGAGGATGATATGAAGGGTTGGAAGGCCAAGTAGGAGGTGTAGACCAAGACAGAGGAGTGGGGGTGTACCAAGGTTGCATGAGTGCACTCTTATTGTTGTAATAGTAAGAGTAAGGTGAACCTTGCATACCTTGTTGATATGGCCAAGGCCCTTGAGGCCTTCTCTGGTTGATGAAACAGAGATGCTATGGCATTGTTTCCCCACCTTGATATATAAATTTAAGTCCAGGTAAGGAGGGACACTTTTTTGTGGCATGATTCTCTTCACAGACTAAGAAAACCTCTATGAAATTCGGTGGACATTCATTTCTTGGTTGCTTCCTGGTACATATAGGACAAAATATGGACAAGGCTCTCTCTGCTTCCTCTTGATTCTTTTTGACCTGCATTGTGTCCATTCCAAAGCAAAGGTGTGCAACATGTCACTCTTGAAGTCATCTAGCATGTTTCCAATATCATGTTTTATGAAGGTGGAAGAGGAAGGGGTATTGGATGTACTTTGGCTAGCTCTTCCCTTCTTCCTAAATGCCCTAGAATGGTTCCGAAAGACAATTTTGATTGTTTCATAGTGTCGTTGGTAGATATCTGCTCCTGATAACATATTCAAGGTTTCTATCATCTCTTCACTGATCCCTCAAATAATTACAAGTTTAAGTGAGTCAGGATCAAGAGTACAATTGGCTCTCTTATACTTCAATTGAAGCCTCTCTTCATAATCCTCTAGGGATTCATCAGGCCCTAGAGTCATCCTAAATATCTCATCCTTAGTTTCCTTGGACCTACAGTAGTCTTTGTACTTGCTGCTCCATCTGTGCCCAAGTAGTGATGCTATCCCTAGGAAGACCCATGAACCAGTGCAAGGCTACATCCTTAAGGGTGGATGGGAATATCTTCAACTTCTGATCATCAGAGGTGTATTCATAAGTCCTACAAAAAAAAAAATCAAACATGAATGTGTCAAGGTCCTCAGAGGTAAGTCCATGGAAGTGTGGAAGAGCTGGGGTTTAATGTTTTTCATCTTAGTTTCCCCATTTGCCTCCATTTTGGGAAAGGCTCTCTAGATCCCAGCCATTGTTAAGATAGGTGAAGTAGGTCCCTCAGTTGAAACAAGGTCCTCTTCTTCTTCCCCAATAGGATCCTCAAAATATTCAAAAGGCTCTCCTATAGGGGGTTCAATCTCATTGCCATTGAAGAAGACTGAAGGGTGGCTAGGAGGTGATGTGGGGGTTTTAGGTAATTATGTATTTGAGTATTCCTAGTCCTACAAGGCATGAAATCAGATATTTTTGTATTTTTTCAATATTTCTGAAATGACATGAAAAGAAGGAAAGCAGAAAAGAATGCTAAAATAAAATCAAAACATCTACTAGACACCTCCCCAACAACGACGCCAAAAAGTGGTGAGCCGTGGCATTGCACTGAAAGTGTTGCAACTCCCAGGGGCTGCCCTACTTTACTTTATCAACCTGAGGTTTGTACAAACTTTGACGTGACAGTGCTATATACACAACAGATGCATTCTGTTCATGTCATCCTCTTCTGATTTACGAAAGGGTGCTATTTCTTAAATTATGAAAACAACTGGAAAGTAAATTTATAGAAGGAAATGACAGAAAGGAAACTAAAATAAATTGCTGAAAAGAAATGACAAGACTGAAACTAATTTAATTCACATAAAATAAATAGAAGAAAGGAAACTAATTCTAAACCACACTTAACTTGGCCAAATGGATAAATGCACTCTACTTATCCTATGATCTATCTACCATGCTTCTATCCATGCAACTAAGCTATCCATGAATTAATTATAATTAAAAAGAGTTAATTTGTAGCTTGGAGGGAAGTAAAGGGCTAAAAGAGGCTAATGGAGGGTTTAACATATGAAATGAGGCTTGGAAGCGGAAAGAGGGGGTTAAACCCTTATAAAACTTTATTATAGCGCGAGAAATGACTTTGGAGCAGAAATAACTCAAAAGTGCGATGGCAGAGTGCGATGGAGGACAAAAGTTGCGATATGCGATGTCGCAATCGTAATATCACAAGTTTAAAAGGATAGAGTAAGGATTAACATGAATGAAATAAAATGTGCGAAGTGTGAAGTGATATGGGGAAAAATTTGCAGGATTCAATTTGCGATGTGGTAAGTTATGCGAAGTTCGACAAGTGACGTGGCGGAGTTGTCGCATAGGCAGAATGAGTGGTAAGTGTTATGCGAAAAAGGTAAACGGTGTGGTTTGCGATTTGAAATTTCACAATATCGCAATCGGCAGTCGGAGCGGTAAGTGCGAATGGAACAAGCTAAATAAAGTGAAGTGCGATCAGGTAAGTTGCAGAGTGCAATTTGAGATGGGCAACATGGTGGTGGGACTAGCAGCAGAGCACGATCGCAATATCACAATTAGCAAGAACAAGCTGTAAGAGTTAAAGGAAAAATGAAAAAGTTGTGATTTGAGAAGTGCGATGTACGGTAGCAAGAATTTCGAGGAGGAAGGCGGAGGTCGGGTTTTCGATGGTTTTCAAGAGTTTTTGTGTTAAAACGAGTTCGACGATGGTAACTGATAGAACAAAGGAATAAGGCAGGAAATCAACGAAGGAGAGCAGTAAGTCTTCAAGGAAAAAGATAAGAGCTGTGAAGTGTGATTGCGATGTATGGTCACGTTCTAAAATAAAATAATAGTGGAAATAATAAAATAATATTAGATTACATCATCAAATTTTTGAGGGAAAAAATAATAAATATAATAAAATAATAAAACTACTTTTTCAACTCATATTTTCAACTTATCTCCCTAAGTTTTTACTCAAATTTCAGGAGGAAACACTCATTGGATGAAAAATATAATTCCTCATCCAAGGAGTACCCATGTTGCATACTTTCGATGGACCCTGCTACATGAGAAATAAGAAATACATGAAAAATGTGATTGAAATCACGTTTTTTTATGTATTTCTCATTTTTCGTGTAGCAGGGTCCATCGAAAGTATACAACATGGGTACTACTTCAATGAGGAATTAAAATTTTCATCCAATGAGTACTCCCGCTTTAAATTTGAGTAAAAACTTTGGGAGATAAGTTGAAAATACGAGTTGAAAAAAGTAGTTTTATTATTTTATTATTTTTTATTATTTTTATTTTTTCACTACAAAAATAGTGAATCACCCCCCATGGTTGAAATCATCATTTTGAATCCTATTTGTTCTTTTAAATTTTATTTTTGTTGTGAATTTTTTTTAGGAGGCCCATTTTAGGCCTCAAAATTCCCCTAATGTGAGGGAGCATTTAGTGGGATGGAGGAGGGAAACAACCAGTGTGGTGAGCGTGGAGATAGAGGTAGCAGAGGCTATGTGGAGGGAGAGGAGTTAGGAGGTGAGCGCAGAGCAGGATGGATAAGGGAGCTGTGGGAGTGATGGAGTGAGGGGGAGGGTAGATGGGGCTGTGGGAGTTGGGCCTGGGAGATGAAGAAACGAAGGAGGTAGGAGGGAGTAGAGAGCAGAGGTGAGGGGGAAGGGGGAGCGAAGGTAGAGTGTGAGGGTCGAGCACCAACAAGTGTGAGGCCCGAGCAGATGGAGGCCCGACGCGGAGGAGGAGACCTACGATGGTGGGCCGACGGAGGATTGTTTGGAATCCAAGAGGCTTTAACACAACTAAAATAGCATTATGCCTAGGGCCATGGAGGTTCCCTACATAGAATGCCTCCAAATTTAATCAATGTTGGGAGGTTCACCACCAGATTTATGATGTGTATCGATATCTTCCACCAGAGCTGCAGGTTGTCCTGATATCAACAACTTTACCTCATGATATTTTGGAGATGAGCCAGTGTAATGCAAAGAGACATTCATTAGATAAACGAAGGGACAGAGCTGGTAATATTCCTCTTTGCAGTCTTAAGAGCAGGTCTGCTAGATCTACTAGCAATAGAGGAATGGCTGAGCTGAGAGATGTTACCTTTGTTTTGACAAATGCATATAAAGGAATAAAACCCACAAGGAAGAGAGCACATGTTTACAAAGTCCATGAAAACAAATGGCTCGTATGAGCAGGGCAGGAGATCGTCTTCTTTGATACCATGTTGAACTCCGTCATGGTAAACACACGAGACATAGAATACATGAGAAGGATATGACATTGGATTCATTTATTATTCATAAATGGTGCATTTATAGTACATTAGGTGACCCTTGGATTCATCTTCCAAGGTCTCTTGGACGTCTTATGTCCATTCGCCTTCTATACCTACCCATAAAGGATTACGTGTCCAACACAACGAAAGAAAAAAAGGTTTACTTAATATATTAGAATTTTGATTGATATAGACATGAAGGAGCAAAGGGTTTTGTCTTTAGTGACCCTTAAATCTTAAAATGGTAGGCAATTGGTTGATGAAATTTTTTCCTTTACTGAAGGGTATGTTTGTCAACGCATAATTAAGGTGGATTTGGTTCTTTCATCTTCAAAATGTCAATTGTGAAGTTCTGTGAATTTTCGAGTTTAGAAATGAACTCATTGAAATTAACAGAACTCTACATTGTTCTATGATGCAAGAGGATTCACCTCCCTTTACCTATAAAAGTAATTTCATACTGGAGATAATCTTTCTATTTAAAGATGATAAAGTAGAAAAAACTACAAGACACTACTACATAACAAAACACAAAGGATTCACAACCTTCAGTGCTACAAAAATTACACATCTTACACAATTTGTTCTTCTATAGCACAACAAATTGGATGTTATATAATGAAAGCTTATAATAACCCATTTACTTCATATTTCTCAAATTGCAGCAATAAAGTACAACCTTGTACAACATGTTCCACAATAGTTATATATTCACTAGGATCTTTATGTAGTCTTCATGGCGAAAGCACCTTGCAAGTTATCTATCAATCCTACAATCAATAATTAGCCTATAAACCAAAGGATCTATTACTACAAAATCTAGCACCATACTGCAAATCCTTTGAGAGTACCGTAGATTAAGTGCAAAAATGGGAGTGCTACCATTGTCATCCCAACCAAAACTTCCCTCATTTTAGTGATGGATACAATCCAACACAAGGAATCTTCCCCAGTAGATCTGAGGGATCAAGTAACCCAATTTAAGCTAAATATCCCCTAAGGATTTTACAGCAAGATTTACCCAGGAACAAGTTCCAAGATGTGAGCTGAAGAGTTCCTATAGCTCAATCTACAGGCTTAGGTCAACCAATAGATTCTCAAATAAGTTCCCAAACATGAAACAATAAATTATACTTGGCTTGTATAAACTAAGGACTTAAACCAGAAATTATAGCTAACAAATAGTCTATCACAATGGTAAGAAATAACCCTTGAATTTATGATAAATAATTGGAAAATGAGGGCTAAATATAGTGTAAATAAGAGATTTTATTACAACAATTTTCTATGGCAAAAACACATGTATCAACACAAAAAAATCCTCGATGTCAACCCTAAATTATGGCTAGAAAATGCATGAAAAATGGTATTTTCACTTTTCCAAATAAATTCAAACAAGTCATAAGCCCAAGACAATAAAAAAGGAAAATAATGCTCAAAATTAATGATTTATTGTAAATAAAACCCTAATTTACCGTAGAACAAATTTAAAAAAAAAAAAAAAATCATTAGTGTTTTAAAAGGATTGGCATAAGAGAGAGAGGGACTAGTGTCTTTCTCAATCTAGGGCTAATGGAGTCTAGGAGTAAAAATTGTTGAAGGGAAAAGGTAGATGTGGATTCAAATAAATTAAGGGAGACAAACATGTGCCCCTCAAATCTTTAACTCCAATGTTTTTATTTTATAGGAGACCAAATAGAGGGAGTTAAATTTAGGTCATCTCAAGAGAAACTTTATGAAAATATTGTACAAGGATATTTTAGAGACATAAAGCATCAACAAAACCTTGGTGAAAATTTTAAGAAACCCTAATTCATCAACAAGAACAATATGGAAGAAGATAACTTACATTTACATAACACATATGATCAAAGATTCATCAATAATGATCTAAGAGATAGAACCATCCATAAAACATCCACAAGAGAAATTTTCTCAACTAGTGCTCCATAATTCATAGGAGACAAAAGACAAGTAAAAAAGTGTGAATTGATCTCCAAGTGTAACAATGAATCCAAGGTAAATCAACCTCCTATTTATATAGGAGGTATTAGGCTAATTTTCCTAAAATTAGCCTAAAAATCCATCAAATAACAATAATACATCATTACAAGTTGGATAGGTCACAATTCAACCCCAAATATAGCTAACTCAATGAAATAACATGAAATTATGTCTCAATTAACCCACATATGAGTTAGATACCCTACACGTTTGACATTATCCTCCAAAAGGTGTGTTTCTCCATCAAAAGTGCAATAAATGGCTCCAAGGAGTGCCTCCCATCCTAAAAGGAATGTATCCTCATAAAATGGATGCCCAATCATTAAGAAAAGCACCCTCAAGCCCAATTTCATCCATAATGGCACCCACATCATCATCTATAGCATCAAATGAAGGATGTAATCATTCTAGGAATGAAATCATCATGGTAAACAATTTACATTCCCCTCCAAAGTGGTCCCATGTCATCATCATCATCAATCAACCTCAATAGTAAGGTAACATCCATAAAGTAGGTGTAATGCCAACATGGGGGAATCCTACCATCTCAAGGGTACATATGCTCCCAATATAACGTCTTAGCTCTAATAGACAACATCTAAGGTCCTGGAGGTGGGAGAGGGTGTCATCAACTGTGCCAAATCATCCCAAGGTCAACACCCTATAATAAGTTCTCAACACCTCTGTGAATGTTTTGAAATTACTTGCTAGTTAATGTTGTGCTAGTTTCATTTAAGATATAAACATTTCTTTGCATTGTTTTACTTATCCTTCATGAGTTTGTTTAAGAGCATGTGATTTGAAAACAATGTACTTAGTGAAATTATGAATTTTTCATAAGCTTAAAAAGCATATTTTTAAATGACATAACAAAAGAAATAGTAAACACTGCATGCACATATAACGGAGCTTAACAAAAAAATTTTTGATAAAGGAGTTCACCCCTCCTGGGCTACATCTCCTTGGTCTAGCTTCATAGTGTGACCTTTGTATTAGCTTCAAGTGTGATCAAATTGTTGCTAAAGCTTTAGAACCGCTTGGAACATGTTCCAATGAGTTTAAAACATCATAATAACCCAAAAATTACTATTTTTTTGCTGAATTTGGACTCTGGATGCTCTAGCAATGACCCCAACACCTAATGGCCCTAACCTTCAAAAATATTCAAAATGATCTACAACACCTATAGATGAAATTATGTGCCTCTGTAAATTTCTTCATTGAGTTCCTAGCATGCCAATTAGCGTAGAATGACTCTTTTTGAGCTCAGTTGGTTGAAAATTGAGTGAGTTATGACCAAAAATAAATTTGCCCCAATTTCGCCTCTAAAACTAGAGAGAATGCCAGTTAAAATTCTAAAATTGGAAAAACTGCCAAAATTGTGCGTGATCTGAAATTGTGAGAACAAAGTATTTCTCATACAGAGATTGACAGTAGGGGGCTTTTACTGGTTATTTCACCTTTACTAGAAAGGATGAAACCAAAAGCTCCTGGCCCAAAAACTGACTCTACCTAAAGAAATAAAATGTAAACACTGAAGTAGATCCGATTAATGAAAGTATTTGTTTATGTGCAAAGTATTCATTAATCCAAATTTTATGTGTGAATAAGCAAGTTTAAGTATTCTGCAAATGAAGTAATGTGGTTTGAAGTTGAACTAATGAGTTTTGTTCACTATATAATGCTGCTTCGGAAAAGTGTACTTATGAAAAGTTACTGTTTAATGTAGTAGAATCTGAAATATAACAGCAAAAATACACAGCATAACAGTAAGCATTTGTTTAAGCAGTTCACCCCTCTCTTGGGCTACCTCTGCTGGGTCCAAAAGCCTCTAATTAGGCTTTTCCTTTTTTCATTAATGCTCAAAATATGAATTACATTGTGTAGAAAGCCTCAAAAGGAAAAATAAGCTGCAAATTCAGAAACAGAAGGCTGAAATCAGTATAAATCGATTATTCATTCACCTCCATTGGATAAGTATAGTCCAACACATCTGATCTTTCATTAGGCCTTGGTGGCTCCACAACCAAAATCGCTGGTAAAATCACTAATAGAGTGCCCTGATGGCTCTGCAACCTGTCCCAACAGCTCCAGAATGCTTCAATACCCCCAAATCAAAAAAATTTTTGTCCCAAATGGACTTTCCTAGCCAAAGTTATGGCTAACTGAAGTTTGCTCAGTTAGGGCTAAAAATCCTCCACTAATTGTGGAGTAACTGCAGATAAGGCCACTAAATTAGGAGTGGCACCAAAACAGGCGGAGGCCGCCAAATTCCCGCCGAAATGAGGGGGCTAAAGGATAAGCCCCATGGTACCGCACCCGTTGGAGTTGGTTGAACCAACATACGTTATACGCGGCGTTAATTAAAGTTTAAACCCGCATTATCAAAAGCCTTCCGCCCCGGGCGCGTGTCCACGGGACCACGACCCAAACAAAACATAAAATTTAAATAACATATTGGCACCAATGCTTTACAATTCGTGCTCGTGGCCCAATGGTTAGGCCGTTGGGTTGTCTTCGCCCTGACCCATGTTCAAATCCTGCTGCAACCAAATAAATTTTAAAACGCCCATTTCATATGAATCTTGGGGCCACGTGGCGGCCTCCGGGTTGGCCACGTGGCGCCCTTTGATTGGCCACATGCGGAATATTCTGCAGAATATTCTGTGGAATATTATTTTTTTAATAAATTTTTTTTTTTCTAAAGTCAAATTTGGACCATTTTTTAACTGAAATTGGAAAACTTCAAAGCTGAATATCTTCCTCATACGATGTCGGTTTTCAGTGTCATTCGCGTCTACAGGATCGTTTTTCTAAGCTCTTTCTAGTCGATCTGGTTCAGACCAATTCTAATCAACTTCATTTTTGAGCATTTTTCTACAAGAGACTTGATCTCTTGATCAGCGTGCCTCCGAATTATTTGCCAGTTTAAATTTCGGGTTTAATTAACACTAAACAAGATTATGGGCAGATAAGATAAGATTAAACTTAATCCGTGTTTTTCGCGCTAATGATGTATTAATGTCATTAAGCCACGTGTTAAGTTAGTTAAACGTGTTTAATATTTCTCGCTGGTTAGTTTGGTTTGGCACCTAGTTCAACAGTTGCGGCCACATGGGGAGGGGGCTGGCCCCCTCCAACCCCCGAAATGTTGACATCCTTTATTCAATTATACGCGGAATACGATATGGGTAAGAAATACCCGACAACAGAGATGGTTTTGCATGTAGTTTACTGGTAGGAGGTCAGGGGTTCGAGCCCCGACCCCGCCATATAATTTTACACGGTGCTACAAAGAAAATCCTCCCCGCAAAATCTATCGACTCCACCTATCTGACCCTTCTCCAAACTAATTAATGGCTCCTCCTAAAATTGGTAAAGTCTGCCGATTTGTATATAGGTTTGAAACTATATAATAATATATATGTTGTAATATATATATATATATATATTATATATATATATATATATATATATATATAATAATATATATGTTGTAATATATATATATATATATATTATATTTGAAATCCATAACCAATGTTCCAAAACCATAAATAATTCGACCTTAGGGTTAGGGGGTGGCCCACCATAGAGGACACGTGGCGCCCTCTGGTTGGGTTTCACTCCAACCCTTAAAAAAAAATTTCAAATTCCAACTTAGGAAGAATTTGAAGGTCATTGGGAAATTTTTCTCTTCACTTAACCCATCTGGCGAATCTGAAGATGAAACTTGTCACAGTGTCACTGGCTGCAATCTAGAGAATATTCCTGCAATGCTGACTGTACCTACCACATCAGCGCTGTACCTATTCTGCTAATTTTTTGCCTGTTTTGGAAAACAAACAACAGACGATAACTCAGTCATATGAGCTCAGATTTTCATGAAACGAGTTGCGTCAGAATCCTAGAAACTAACTCTATCCAGTTGTTCAGGTTTGAAGCAATTTAGAGAAATTTCAATTTTTAGCTAAAACTTGAGCTTCAGATCATTCCTTCCCAATAGAAGCCTTTTGGAATCCAAAAGATATTATTAATTTTTCAGCAAGTGAGGGTACAACTCCCTCACTTTTCCAATCTCCAACCGTTTTTCCTTTGAAGGATTTTGACCTTTGAGTCCAACTCTAAGGTATTCAACTTTTTCTCTTCTTGAAGTTCTGATTCTTCTGTCAAGTATGAGATCTTGCTGAAGTTCATCAAGATATTCTGGCGAGAAATCATCTATTGATGGTAGCTGAACATGCTCTCCTTGATCATCAATCAAAGGAGGCTCAAACAATCTCAAATTCTCAACATTAACGACTGAATAAATTTGAATATAAGGAGAAAATTCTAGCTTGAATGCATTTGTACCAATCTTTTCCAGAATTTTAAATGGACCATAACGGATTGGTTTGAGATTTTTACCTTCCCCTTGCAATATTTATTTGCTTATGTACAACCAAACTTCATATCTAACTTGGAATTTGTGATCAACCAATGTTTGTCATGCTTTGCCTTATAGCTACTTTGACTCTTCTCAAGTTTCTCTTGCACTGTGTGATGTACCAACTGAATTTGCTCAATAAAATTTCTTGCTTTATCTATGTTACTATGTCCATCTATAGAAACATCTTTCTCAAAGATAAAGTCCAATGGTGATCTTGGAAAGTAGCCAAAACATGCCTCAAATGGTGATGTATTTGTGGAAGAATGTTTTGCCCGATTGTATGCATGTTGTATGTAGTGTAACTGTTCGTCCCACAACTTGGGATGGTTGCCGCAATAGCCTCTTACAAGATGAATAAAAGTCCTATTTACCACCTCTATTTGACCATATGTTTGCAGATGAAATGTTGTACTCTTTCAACTTTGTATCCATCATGTCCCATAATTTTGACCAAAAATTCCCAACAAATAGAGAATCTCGATCACTTACAATAGAAGTAGGAAGACCAAAATGGATCCATACATTTTGAAAGAAAAGATTAGCGGTTTTTTCATATGTAATATTTTTCTTACATGCCATCAAAATACACATTTTTCTGAATCTATCTACCACAACATACAAATAATCATGACCTTTCCTTGACATAGGAAGGCCTCCTACAAAATCCATTGAGATGCTCTCCCAAGGATGATAAGTAACTGGAAGTGTTGTGTACAAACCAAGCTTCCTATTTCTAGGCTTACTTGTTACACATAAAGAACATCCTCTAATAAAATGAGAAACACTTTCATTCATGCGTGGCCAATAACAATACCTTTGCAGATGCGCTACTGTCTTGCCTACACCGAAATGTCCCGCAATCAATGATGTGTGCACCTCCCTTATGATATTGTTTCTTTCTCTCTGTGGTATACATAACTTGCCCAAGTGATACAACAAACTATTATGCACATGATAATCTAACTCTTCACTTTGGTTCCCCTTACTCAAGTTCCCATACACATCTTGAAAATCATTATCATTCACATACTGTTCAATGTAACTTTCATGCATAATAGAATTGTGCTTGAGAATAAGTTGAATTTACAATAGGGCTAGAGATCATATCAACTACCTTATTGTAGATTCCTTTCTTGTACCTGATAACCAAGTGAAATTGTTGTAGAAAACCCATCCACCTAAAATGTCTTGACTGCTGCAATTTGGACAGTGATTGTAAGTACTGTAATGGCTGATGGTCGGTATGGATAATGGTCTCCTTTCCAATCAAGTAATGCTTCCATTTCTTTATAATTTGTACCAATGCATATAATATTTATCATATGTAGGATATTTAGTCACAACTCCATTAAAAGTTTCAGAATGAAATGAGATAGGCTTACCATGTTGCATGAGCACTGCTCCCATAGCATAATCACTTGCATCCGTTTGGATCTCAAATGGCTGTCTTAGATATGGAATTTCTAGTACCGGTGTCGAACTTATCTTTTTATTTAAAGAATAAAATGCTTTATGCTGCAAATCTCCCCAATGGAAGACTTTATTTATACTTATCAATGCACATAGTGATGCTGCAATGGAAGAAAAATTGGTAATAAATTTCCTCCAATACTGTGCTGCCCCTAAAAAGCTTCTCACCTCGGTAACTGTATTGGGCTTGGGCCAATTCAAAATGACCTCAACTTTGGAAGGATAAATATTCAATTCAACTCCTCCAACTATGTGTCCCAAATATACCAATGAAGTCTTACCAAATTCACACTTTGACATCTTAAGAAACAATTGCTCTTTTCTCAAAACATCAAGTACCTTGTTCACATGCATGACATGTTCTTTTCTTGATTTTTTAAATATGAGTATGTCATCTAAGTAAACAATGAAAAATTAATATAGAAATGGTCTAAGTACATCATTCATTACTCTCATGAAAGTATCTAGTGAATTTGTTAAGCCAAATGGCATAACTAACCACTCTACAATCCCCGTCTAGTCTTGAAAGCAGTTTTCCAAATATCTTCTTCAGCTATCCTAACTTGATGATAACCACTTATCAAATCTAAATTAGTGAAATAATTGCATGCTTTAACTGATCAAGCAAATCATCAATGCATGGAATTGGGTAGCAATTCTTTACCGTGATTTTGTTCAATACATGGAAATCAATACACATGCGCCAAGTCTCGTCCTTCTTTGGAACCAAAACTATTAGAGAACCACATGGAGAAGTAGATGGGCACATGATACCTTTATTCAGAAACTCTTGGATTTGATTCTTGATTTCCAAACTTTCCATGATTGACATTCGATACATACCAATATTAAGAAGTGGAACATCCTGCGGCAGCTGAATCTCATGTTGAATTCCCCTCTTGGGTGGAAACCCCTTTGGTTCTTGAAACATCTTGCCATATTGACTTACCACATCAAAAAAATAATATTTCAATTTTTCATCACATCCTTCAAAAGATTCATAGTTAACATCTTCCTTTTTCTTGATCATAAGAAGCACAAAATTTTTACTTGCATTTACTAGCCACTTCATTTGCCTTGCATTAACTAAAGAGATATTCAGTTTCTTGCGATGAGCTCTCATAATATACTCCACTCCATCTTTTATCAAATGACATTTGTTCTCATGACGATAGAATAACACTTTTATGTCATACAAATATGGACTACCCAAGATAATCCTTGAAATATCAAGTGGTACAACATCTAAATCAACTTCATCAACCAAGTTTGCAGTAATAGCAAATCTGAAAATAAATTTTCTTGTCACCTGTAAATTTGCATTATTAACTATCCAACCCAAAGGTATGACTTATGATGAGGTACAGTTTCAAGGTTTAGTTTCTTAACTAATTTTTCTGAAATCAAGTTTTCTTGTGACCTTGTATCAAATAAGGCATCAATATTTGTATGATTAGAAATTACTCTAACATGTTATAATTCTATCCTTGTTTCTTCATTTGAAGTGTTATTGTGACTGTTTGAGGTACTAGAACTTGCAATTGCTTCCTTTCCTTTGTTAACCATGGAAACTATCTTGGTTTCATATCCTGAATCAGATCCAAGATCTTTTTATGTGGTGGTAGTCGTCTTTTGTTTCCCTTTTTTATTTAGTTTCTTTGGTCTTAGTTCGAGATATAGTTTCCAACAGTGGGCTTCTTCATGCCCCTATTTGGAAAAATGTTTGAATGTTATTTTCTCCCCTTCTTGCTTCACACTTGAATTCTTCTTTCCCTTCCATTTTCCTCCTTTCCCTTTTCCCTTACCCTTGAATGGCTTCTTCTTACTACCCTCTTCAGAAATGTTTTTACCCCTTGCTTCAATATGCGTGGCTTGCATACATACTTCATCTAAGTTATTTGGGTTAAACATGAGAATAATGTGTTTTAAGTAGGAATTTAGACCTCCTATATACTTCAAGAGTGTATCTTGTGAGTTTAAGTCTACTCCAAGTAATAAAGCCCTTTTCCTAAACTCTTGTGTATACTCTTGGACACTTTGACGTTTAAGCTGTCTAAATTTTTTCCAACTCATTATTTCTTTCTGCATATAGGCTAATGGAAGAAAATAATTCAACCCAAGAAATAGAAATCTTACCATGGATGCACATTTCCTCTTATCTCTTTGCCTCCCACCAAACTAATGATGCTCCTTTTAGCTTTAATTAAGCCCATTGGATTTTAATATCGTCTTCTTGCAGATTTTGAATTATACAGTAAAATTCTAATTGAAGAATCCAATTATCTAGTATTTCAATATTAACTTCTCCATTATATGTAGGAAGTTCAAATTTGATGTCCAAATTGAGTAACAGAGTCTTACCTTTTGGGATCTTGGAATGAGTATGAGTGATGCAGGGGCATTAGGCACTAGCCAGCAATGTAGGAGTTTTTTCCACATGTTGTGGCTAGGAGGGTTTGAAAAAATTTTAATTGTTACAGCTAGGTGTCAATACCTTAGCTGATTGTATTATTAGATCAGTTAGAGTGTAGAAGTCAAATAGTTAGTCTAGCTATCATATTTCAGTTAATTGAATTATTGTAATTAGACTGTTGATTTTCCAAAACGGTCCTCACTAAGGAACCGAAGAGCCGCATTGTAATATGTATAAATTGTATTCTCTGGATGTAGAAAAAGAGAAGGGGGGAGAGAAAAGGAGAGAAAAAGAGAGATTTCTGCAATAAAATCTGTGTATTGAGCAATTTCTTCCGGTTGAATAAAATTCAAGCCTGTTGATGTCCAAACTGCCTGTATTTATATTTGTGAAGAAATTGGTTTAACTGTGAAATGATTAGACTCTGTATATATATTTATATATTTGTTGAACTAACCTGCCCTATAGGTCCTGTATCCCTCGGTCCCTTAATTCTCTTAAATTTATTCGAATAACCCTGTTAAATCCATGCAACCACAGGCGAGGTAAGTGCAGAAGAATCGTGGTCACGAACATTGTTTATTTGGAAGGTTTCCCACTTTGTAAAGAATTAGTGTTGTTGTTTCCGAACCCGGAACTGTGGTTTAGGCGTGAGTTAGAGAACGAGGAGGATCGTGCAACCGGCGTGAACCATAGCTAAACACTGTGCAAAAACCGCGAGTGGTTTCGAAAGGTGGATTGCCCACATCACACCACTCTCGCGGAGAAGGCGGTATTCTCCGAATTGAAGCAATCCCATTGAACCATCGACACGTGGCACTGGACGGGAGTACAAAACCGCCCTTTGCGTATTTTATCACACGTTAAGGTCAGTACGAGGACGCCAAGCGATATCGACGAGAGTCGTTGATCTTGCGCAGAGTCATCGGACGGTGGTCATCTGACAGAGATGCGCAAGGGTTAAACAAGGCACGGTGCGTGCGTTGATTGGTCCATTGACCATAGAGGTGGGGTCCAGGACTAAAAGGTTATCACACAGTTATTTATTCAAACAGTGCGTGGGTTTATGTTGAGTGTGAAGGTTCGAACATTGGTTATAAGGCGCAGAGATATTAGATATATGTCAAGGATATAATATAAAGTCCAAACATTGTAGAAAGTATTATTTATCAAATTCTATGAATTTGATAATTAATAAAAGGAAATAGCCACGTGGAGCAAGGAAAAAGTTGACAGAGCCACGTCACATTTGACCAGCCCTCCTCAGGGTTGACTTTCAGCATTGTTGTGCAATTTGTGGTATCAGAGCTGTTGTCTGAAGTTGTTTTGCTGACATGGCGATCCGAGTTGGTAGAGGTGCTGGCAGAAGAAGACCTGTTGCCAATGCTGAGGTGTTGGGGATGTTGCAGAGGGTCGAGGCCAGAATAGACACCATGGAGCGAAGACAGCCCAGAGATCCTGAAGACATCAGTGAACCTGAAATGGACGAAGCAGAAGAAAATGTCGAGATTCCTCCTGACATGAGGCTCCTTAGAACTGTTCTGGGGTCTGCAGTTAAGCACATAATTGAAGTGTCGAGTTATGTAGGGGGGCTGAATCCAGAAGAACTAGTAGACTGGATTAATGAAATGAACAAATGCTTCGATTATGAAGAAATAAGTGAAGATAAGAAGGTCAAGTTTGCAGTAACAAAGCTGAAGGGACATGCTGCACTTTGGTGGGATGGAGTGCAGGCAGAGAGGAGGAGAGTTGGCAAGCAACCTATTAAAAGTTGGACCAGAATGATGGCTAAATTAAAAGGTAAATTCTTGCCTAGTGATTACCAGCTGACATTGTATAAACAAATGTACAACTTGAGACAAAGGTTGCTGATAGTAAAGGAATACACAGAGGAATTCTACAAAGTAAGCATAAGGGCTAGGAAATTCCAAGACACACCTAAGAAGACTGCCAGATATGTGAATGGTCTCAAGCTGGAGATCCAAGATGAGATTGGTCTCCTGTCTCCTAAGACAGTGGAAGAGGCCTACCATATGGCCTTGAAAGTAGAGGAGAAACTCCCGAGGTAACAGTTTGCCAAGAAGAGAGGTACTTTCCCTGGGAAGGGAAGTCAGGGTGGTAGAGGAAAGCCTACTACACCCAGGGATGGAGCTAACAGTAGCTCACCTTAGAATGAATCTACAGAGGATGATGCAAGGGGCAGAAGGGGTTCTTACAGAGGAAAAGGAAGAGGAGGTAGAGACAGAGGCAGAGGTAGAGAGTTGAGGTGTTATAGATGTCAGCAAGTGGGGCACAAGCACTATGAATGTCCAGAGAATGTGGGTGCTGGTCCAAGGAATGCTGTTGTTGCCCAGGCTGGAGAAGAAGCAGAGATCGAAGAAGAAATTCTTCCAGAGAGGGGAGAATCCTTGGTGGTGAATATGGTCCTATTGAAGCAAGCCAAAGAGGTCGCTGAGCCTGCACAAAGGAAGACTTTGTTTAGGAGCATATGCAAAGTCCGGGGGAAGTGCTGCCAGCTAGTCATTGAGAGTGGCAGCACAAACAATCTGGTTTCCACTGAGGTAATAGAAAAGTTGAAGTTGAAGACAAGGGAGCATCCAACTCCCTACAGGGTGTCCTGGCTGCATAAAGGACATCAGATGGTTGCGAAAGAAAAATGTGAGATAGAGCTGCAAATGGGCAAATACAAAGATGAGGTCATGTGTGATGTAATGCCCATGGATGTGTGTCATATACTGCTGGTCAGACCTTGGCAGTTTGACAGAACAGCAGTGCATGATGGCAAGAAGAACACTTACAAGTTCTTCAAAGATGGGGTACATCATACATTGATACCCATGGAAGAAGGAGAGCCATCCAGCAGAGTGATTGATCCAAAGACCTTGTTGCTGAGCAGGAAGGAATATCTGCAGCAGATAGAAGAAGAAGAGGTAAGTTTTGCTTTAGTTTGCAAACCTAAGCTAGTTCTTACTTCTACAAAGATTTCTGATTTACCAATAGAAATCCAAGAGATGTTAGACAATTACTGTGACATTGTTGTGGATGATTTACCTGATGAGCTACCACCTGTGAAGAAGATCAGCCATCAGATAGATTTTATCCCTGGTTCAAATATGCCAAACAAGGCAGCCTACATAATGACTCCCAAGAAAAATGAGGAAATCAGGAGACAAGTATAGGAGCTGGTGGACAAGGGACTGATTAGAGAAAGTCTGATTCCATGTGCAGTACCAGCAGTATTGAGCCCAAAGAAAGATGGAGGCTGGAGGATGTGTAATAATTCCAGAGCAATCAATAAGATCACCATCAGGTACAGATTCCCTTTGCCCAGAATTGAGGATTTAATGGACTGTTTGAGTGGTGCTAAGTATTTCTCAAAGATAGATTTGAAATGTGGATACCATCAGATTAGAATAAGAGAGGGTGATGAGTGGAAAACTGCCTTTAAAACAAATGAAGGACTATATGAATGGATGGTAATGCCTTTTGGGTTGTCAAATGCACCTAACACTTTTATGAGACTTATGAATGAAGTATTGAAAGAGTTCATTGGTAAATTTCTGATAGTGTATCTGGATGATATATTAGTTTTCAGCAGAACTAAAGAAGAACATTTAAGGCATCTTAATCATGTCTTGAAGAAGCCGCACCAAGAGAAACTACTGATAAATTTGAAGAAATTCTCATTCATGAAGGAAGAGTTGGTGTATTTGGGGTTTGTTGTTTCGCAGAAGGATTGAAGATGGACCCAAAAAAGGTTAAGGCAATTGTGGAGTGGCCTTCACCCAGGAATGTCTTTGAGGTAAGAAGTTTCCATGGACTTGCTCGTTTTTACAGGAAGTTTATAAGAAACTTCAGTAAGATTAATGCACCCATAGTTGAGACAGTAAAGAAGAGCAAACAACCATTTAAGTGGACTGCTGAAGCAGAAAGAAACTTCAAACTTTTGAAGCAAAAGATAACAGAGAAGCCTATTTTGATTCTGCCTGATTTTACTAAACCATTTCAAGTGAAATGTGATGCCAGTGGAGAGGCCATTGGAGCTGTGTTGAGTCAGGATGATAGGCCTATGGCATATTTTAGTGAGAAGATGAATGACACCAGAAGAAAGTATTCCTCTTATGAGAAGGAATTCTATGCAATTGTTCAGGCACTGAAGAAATGGAGACATTATTTGATGTCTAGGGAATTTGTATTATATTCTGACAGTCATGCTCTATAGTATATTGTACAACAACCCAAATTGAAACATAAGCATGCCAAATGGGTTGAGTATCTCCAAAGTTTTAATTTTGTTTTGAAACATATAAGTGGCCAAGCCAATAAAGTAGCTGATGCTTTGAGTAGGAGGCACATGCTTGTTCAAGAAACTAATTTTGAAGTTGCAGGATTTGATTTTCTCAAGGAGCTGTATAAGACAGATCCTGATTTTAAGGAAGCATTTGAGGCATGTATTAACCCTGTTTTAACAGATAGAAGCCAGTGGTTGGACTATTTCCTGCAGAAGGACTTGTTATTCAGAAGAAGCCAATTGTGTGTACCAAAATGTTCCATGAGAGAAAATTTGATCAAAGAGAAGCATAGTGGAGGACTTGCTGGACACTTTGGTACTGATAAGACTTGTGAGCAGCTGAGTCACTTTTATTTCTGGCCCAAGATGAGAGCAGAAGTGGACAAGTTTGTGAAGAATTGCAAGATTTTTCAATATGCCAAAGGAAGGAGCCAGAATGCAGGATTGTACACTCCCTTGCCTATTCCAGACAGGCCTTGGGACATGGTGAGCATGGATTTTGTTCTAGGATTTCCCAAGACTTAGAGAGGGAATGATGCAGTCTTTGTTGTGGTGGATAGATTCTCCAAAATGGCACATTTTATTCCATGCTATAAAACTAGTGATGCCACCCATGTTGCTAACTTGTTTTTCAAGGAAGTTGTTAGATTGCATGGGTTGCCCAAGAGTATTGTTTCAGACAGAGACACCAGATTTGTGGGGCACTTTTGGAGGACACTGTGGAAGAAACTTGGTACTAAGCCAAGTTTCAACTCAGCTTATCACCCCCAGACTGATGGACAAACTGAGGTGGTGAATAGGAGTCTGGGAAATTTGTTAAGGTGTCTTGCAGGAGAACATCCCAAGCAATGGGATCATATTTTGCCCCAGGCAGAATATGCATATAATGACTCACCAAACAGGAGCACAGGGTAGAGTCCATTTCATATTGTTTATGGAATGCACCCCAGAGGGATATCAGAATTAAGAAATCTGGGGAAGGCAGAGCTGAGAAGTGCAGATGGTGAGGAATTTGCCTCAAAGATCCAGGCCATACATGAACAAGTGAAACAACAACTACAAGGCAGCAGCATCAGATATAAAAACAGAGCAGACTTGAGCAGAAAGGAAGTCCATTTTGAAGTAGGAGATCAGGTTTTGGCACACCTGAGAAATGAGAGATTCCCAAAGAAGCAGTACAAAAAATTGAAGTTCAAAAAGATTGGGCCATGCAAGATACTTAGGAAGTTTTCTGCAAATGCTTATGAGATTGAATTACCTCCTGATGTTGGAATATCTCCCATTTTTAATGTTGTAGATTTGTACAAGTATGAAGATGATGGTGCAGAAGAAAGAGCAATAGACAAGGAACAACTTGATTGGAAAGAGCAGCTACCTCCAGCACAACCATTGCAACCAGAGAAGATATTGGATAAATGACCATTCCGAAGAACCAGAGGACAAGAGTACTTTCAGTACTTGATCAAATGGAAGGATAAGCTAGAGGAAGATGCCACTTGGATGATTGAAGAAATGTTGCAGAAGACAGGCAGATCAGTGGAGGAGCTCATGGACAGGAGCCCATGAAGAAGACTGCCCTCAAGAGTCTGATGCAGGGGCATTAGGCACTAGCTAGCAATGTAGGAGTTTTTTCCACATGTTGTGGCTAGGAGGGTTTGAAAACATTTGAATTGTTACAACTAGGTGTCAATACCTTAGCTGATTGTATTATTAGATCAGTTAGAGTGTAGAAGTCGAATAGTTAGTCTAGCTGTCATATTTCAGTTAATTGAATTATTGTAATTAGACTGTTGATTTTCCAAAACGGTCCTCACTGAGGAACCGAAGAGCCGCATTGTAATATGTATAAATTGTATTCTTCGGATGTAGAAAAAGAGAAGGGGGGAGAGAAAAGGAGAGAAAAAGAGAGATTTCTGCAATAAACTCTGTGTATTGAGCAATTGCTTCCGGTTGAATAAAATTCAAGCCTGTTGATGTCCAAACTGCCTGTATTTATATTTGTGAAGAAATTGGTTTAACTGTGAAGTGATTAGACTCTGTATATATATTTATATATTTGTTGAACTAACCTGCCGTATAGGTCTTGTATCCCTCGATCCCTTAATTCTCTTAAATTTATTCGAATAACCCTGTTAAATCCATGCAACCACAGGCAAGGTCAGTGCAGAAGAATCGTGGTCGCGAACACTGTTATTTGGAAGGTTTCCCAATTTGTAAAGAATTAGAGTTGTTGTTTCCGAACCCGGAACCGTGGTTTAGGCGTGAGTTAGAGAACGAGGAGGATCGTGCAACCGGTGTGAACCATAGCTAAACACTGTGCAAAAACTGCGAGTGGTTTCAAAAGGTGGATTGCCCACATCGCACCACTCTCGCGGAGAAGGCAGTATTCTCCGAATTGAAGCGATCCCATTGAACCATCAACATGTGGCATCGGACGAGAGTACAAAACCGCCCTTTCCGTATTTCATCGCACGTTAAGGTCAGTACGAGGACGCCGAGCGATATCGACGAGAGCCGTCGATCTGGCGCAGAGTCATCGGGCGGTGCTCATATGACGGAGATGCGCGACGGTTAAACAAGGCACGGTGCGTGTGTTGATTGGTCCATTGACCATAGAGGTGGGGTCCAGGACTAAAAGGTTATCACACAGTTATTTATTCAAACAGTGCGTGGGTTTATGTTGAGTGTGAAGGTTCAAACATTGGTTATAAGGTGCAGAGATAATAGATATATGCCAGGGATATAATATAAAGTCCAAACATTGTAGAAATTATTATTTATCAAATTCTATGAATTTGATAATTAATAAAAGGAAATAGCCATGTAGAGCAA
Organism: Pinus albicaulis; assembly: GCA_034641835.2. NCBI lineage: Eukaryota > Viridiplantae > Streptophyta > Pinopsida > Pinales > Pinaceae > Pinus > Pinus albicaulis. Next base: position 32,727 of record JAXQQM020083328.1, read on the forward strand.
GGAAAAAGTTGACAGAGCCACGTCACGTTTGACCAACCCTCCTCAGGGTTGACTTTTAGCGTTGTTGCGTCAATGAGTATGAGTTTTTGTAGTGGATTTGGAAGATAAAGATGCTACAGAGGGTGACGATGATGATGATATTGGTGGAGAAGGAGGTGGTTTTCCACCACTGGCTTTTTAGCTCCTCTCTTCCTTCTTTTAATTGTTTGAAGATTCTTCTCTATGAGGGTGTTTTGAATCTTCTCCAACTTCCTTTGCCATAAAATATTCATACATCAGTTTCACCATCCTTTGCATTTATTTGAAATCCTTCTTGACATTCTCTTCTTCAGAATCTTCATGAGCTCCTTCATGGCTTGAAATTTTTGCTGTTGATTCAAGCTCTATCTTTGTAACTTGTATCTCTTCAACCACTTTAGCCTCTTGTGCAATTAATTCCTCTTGTGCTTCAAGTGTTGCCTTGAGTGGTCCTTTGGGTAAGGAGGATGCTTTCTCATCCTTATTCCTTCTTTTCCTAACTTCTGGACTAGCTATCAGTAGATTAACACAGAGAATTTTGATAAAGGAGTTCACCCATCCTATGCTACATCTCTTTGGTCCAACTTCATAGTGTGACCTTTGTATTAGCTTCAAGTGCGCTAAAATTGATGTTACAAGCTTCAGAACCTCTTGGAACCTATTTCAATGAATTTAAAACATCATAATCTCCCAAAAATGACTCTTTGTTTGTTGAATTTGGACTCTGGATGCTCTGGAAATGACCCCAACACCTAGTGGCCCTAACCTTCAAAAATATTCAAAATGCACTAAAACACATGTAGATGACCTTTTATACCTCTGAAACCTGCTTCATTGAGTTCCCAACATGCCAATTAGACTAGAATGACTCTTTTTGAGCTCAGCTTGTTTGAAAATTGAGTGAGTTATTACCAAAACTAAATTTCCCCAATTTCTCCTCCAAAACTGGAGATACTGCCAGTTAAAATTCTAAAATTGGAAATACCGCCAAAATTGGCATGCCTCCAAATTCTCCGCCAGTTTAAATGCTGGGTTTAATTAACATTAAATATGATTATGGGCGGATAAGATATGATTAAACTTAATCCGTGTTTTTCGCGCTAATGATGTATTAATGTCATTAAGCCACGTCTTAAGTTAATTAAATGTGTTTAATATTTCCCGCCGGTTAGTTTGGTTTGGAACTTGGTTAAACGGTCGCGGCCACATGGGGAGGGGGTTGGCCCGAGGGGCTTGTCCCCTCCAACTCTCGAACTGTCGGCAACCTTAATTCAATTATACGCGGAATACTATATAGGTAAGAACTACTCGACAACAGAGATGGTTATGCGTGCAGTTTTCCAGCGGGAGGTCAAGGGTTTGAGTCCTGACCCCGCCATATAATTATACATGGTGCTATAAATAAAATCCGCCTCCCCAAATCTGTCGACTCTGCCTATCTGACCCTTCTCCAAACTTATTAGTGGCTCCTCCTAAAATTGGTAAAGTTCGTTGATTTGTATATAGGTTTGAAACTATATATATATATATATATTTGAAATTCCACCATAACCAATGTTCCTAAACCTTAAATAATTCAATCTTAGGGTTAGGGGGTGGCCCACCAGAGAGGACACGTGGCGCCCTCTGGTTGGGTTTCACTCCAACCCTTAATGTTTTTTTCAAATTCCAACTTAGGAAGAATTTGAAGGTCATTGGTAAATTTTTCTCTTCACTTAACCCATCTGGCGAATCTGAAGATGACACTTGTCACAGTGTCACTAGCTACAATCTAGATAATATTCCTGCAATGCTGACTGTACCTGCCACATCAACAATGTACCTGTTCTGCTAATTTTTTGCCTGTTTTGGAAAATGAACAACAGACGATAAATTATTCATACAAACTTGGATTTTGATGAAACGAGTTGCACCGGAATCCTGGCAACGAACTCTACCCGGTCGTTAAGGTTTGAAGCAATTTTGAGCACTTTCAATTTTTAGCTAAAACTTGAGCTTTAGATCAATGAAAGTGTCTTATGTCATCATCATAATAACTAGACGTTCTATCTAAAGTGCTGGAGAAGCATCATACAATCCCTCAAGGGATGTTGGCTATACTTAGAAGCAATGTTTAACACACAAGGCTCAAAGAATCAAGTGAGATCATCATCATGGGTGCAAGAACCGTAAGAGTATTAGAGTGGCCATATTCAATGTTTAAGCCATCAAATTAATTCACACAAACATCATATTAAAATGTCTTCCTAGCTTATGATTATACACAAGGTACCATGCTTAAGTATGGGATGGTTATCACATGACCCTATTAGGTGCTTCCAACTCTAAGGGGAGGAATAGTTCCTAGGCTAACCCTTTCAAAATGTAGGTGCATGTGATAGGTGTTATAGACTAGGGTTTACTTCATGAATGGATTTATAGTCTTATGATATATTATATCAAATCATCTACATGTGCATATTTGTAGAGAGAGTGCTTAGATTTCCTAAATTTCCTTCCTTGCCTTTATTTTTCCAAGCCCCCACATATGCCTTTTATTTTCTTTATTTAACTTGTTTAACAAGCTTCATTGATTTTCATGTAATAATGAGATAACCCCTTTTATCGATGGGGAATTGATTGTTTCATCAGGGACAATATGTTCTTAAAGAATTCCTTTTACTTTGATAGTCATGATATACATGGATGCTATTGGGGATGAGTGCCTATATAAGAGTGGGGTTGAGCTTAAGTTATACTTTTTTTTATTGCTTTATATCGCTTTCCCTTATTTTTTATTTTGATATTTGGATCATGTTCTTTCTTTCCTTACCACTGGATCAACCTTGGGTATATGAAGGGCCTTTCTTCTTATAGCATAAGGTAAATGATGAACCAACACGAGTGATTGAGAAAAACCCAATAAAATATGAGATAGTGAAGTGAGGGGAAAGATGACGAGTGTTAAGTATGGAATGCGACCATCATCAAATCCTCCTATCTGTGTCCCTCATAAACAATGAAAGAAATTCCATAAGAAAGGTCACACTAAACTATGGGAAAGTTTGTAACCAAGGTGAATTAAGGGACAAGTGTATAACCAATAATAGTCTATCATCCAATAATTGATTCCAAACCGATTTGGATGATGAAGTTTGAATATTTTTCTACCCAATGCCATAATTTTCTCTTTAGTTAGCATATTTTTGGCTAATAAAAAACAAATCCTAGATAGAAGGATATGGGCAGAATTTCCAAATATTATATTCCTAAAGCATTGTAACCTTTTCCTATTTTTGGGAAAAGGATGGATTTTGAACCCCTAAGTATGAGGATGAGCTAATTGTATATATTTTATGAATTTTAGTATGGAAAGGGTTGATTGTGAAGAAAATGAATACCTTTATTTTGATTGTAAGCCGTGGAGTTCAAACTAAAGTAATCAATTCAACGATACATAGGCAGTTTCAAGATTCTTGTGTCAGACAAATGGTGATGTTTCCCTCTTTGTAAATTTGTCTTTCCTTCAAGTTTTTGCATGGAACCTCTTTCTTAATTGTTTACAAGAAGATGATGAGTGGAATTTACTTGCAATACTTTGCTTTGGCTTGCTAAGCAATTTTAATGTTTTCTTTCTGATATTAAGTATATAGTTTATCTTTGTATACTCTATATTTAATTGATCCTCATTCTTATTCGTCTCATCCACACAATAATAATTTTGTAAGATCCGGGAGTTTGCCTACCTCGCCTTGTTTCAAGCTTTCTTTGTTTATCTGTGACTGATTACTGAACATCCTTATGACTCCATGCCCAATGGGCTCTTCCTTAATTTTGCAACCACAATTGAAAAACCAATTTATTGATCTTCATACCTAGCCTAAAACCTAAGATTGTGATTGAAAATTTAGATAGAGAGAGTCCTCTCTAGGCCAGAAGGGCTAAATTCCGGTCGAAAGGAGGTTTGTGGTTACCTCTGCAAGTTTCCTCTTCAACCTAGGAAAACTACAGAGTGCTAACAATTGGAACAAGAGGAGATATACTTCAAGTTATGTCCTTACTCTTGGAGGAGGATCTATTAGTTGGATGTCAAAGCTTCAAGAAACAATTGCTTTTTCCACCATTGAGGCAAAATATGTGGTTGTTTCACATACATGCAAGGATGCAAGGATCTATTGGTTGGATGTCAAAGCTTCAAGAAACAATTTTTTTTTCCACCATTGAGGCAAAATATGTGGTTGTTTCACATACATGCAAGGATGCAATTTGTTTAATGGGTATTTTGGGAGAATTTGGAATGATGTAGAACAAGGTGAATGTATTCTATGATAGTCAAAATGTTACCAATTTGGCTATCATTCCAACATATCATAGTAAGATTAAGCATATTGATATTAAATACCATTTTCTAAGAAGACTTATTGATGTAGATGGAGTAGTTCTTAAGAAAGTCCATACTCAAGAAAATTGTGTAGACATGTTTACAAAACCAATTTTGTGAGAGAAATTATAGTGGTGTTTGAATTTTCTTAGTTTATAGAAAAGTTGTTGAATGGAATTGGGAAAAGTATCAAATAAATTGTTAAAGTGGAGATTGTTGAGTTGTGACAACAATTAATTTTCTTTTATAAAATCAAAATTTACTTCAAATAAATATTTACATGTAACTATACCATATTAAACATACATCTATGTAGCCCAAAAAATTGTAAACATTTCCTTAACATAATATTAAAATTTTACTACATAAATCTTTGTTTCATTTAAATATTTTATTATTATTTTAATTTTACATTTAAATGACTCATAAATCCCATTCAAATTTAAACCATATTACAATTTTTTGTTTTTTCATAACAATTCATACCATATAATAAAATCAGCGTAAATAAACATTATTGGGGATTAGAACAAACACACAACTTGTGTTTTTTTTTTCTTTCCAATTTGACACTTTCTATGCCACAAATTAAAGATGGAAATGTCTCGACCCTCTCTCTATTGGGCATAATAAAGCAAGTTATTTACCTGCGCAATAATTGCAAATATAGTTATAAGTTAGCGAGCTTACAAAAGCGAGAACAATCAAAGCATAAAGTTATAAGTTAAGCTGAGCTTACACAAAACGAGAACAATCAGAGGATATAGTTATAAGTTAAATTGCGCTTACACGCAACGAGAACAATCAGAGGAGAGTGGCACATCTCTGTCTATCTGGGAAATGTGTAAAATCATTATTTCTTTCAATGGACGGTTGGTTGGAATTTCGTTCGATGGCTCATCAAATCCCTTGCAAGGATAGAATTTGATGGGTAAATACAGTTAATATTTTTGTAAATCTGTTAATATTTTTTGGAAAATCATTAAAATTCGCCATAAAATTACATAAACCATCAAATTTAATGAGTATCTCAGATTTGAAATTCCTACCATGTAAACCACACCATCACTTGTTAAGTTTCTCAAACCCTTTAAAAAATAACTGGTCTCTGAAACCTATTGTATAACTTACAAGTTATAGTTATAAATTATAAGTTATATATATTCTCTTTTAATAAAAAATACTTAAGAAATTTGAAAATAGAGATGAAATTTGACGGCTAAATAACATATCACAAAATTAGTTAACTTACCACTAAATATAATAAAACAAGAAAAATTGCGAAACAAAGAAAGCTGCTAAACAACAAGCCCCCTCAACAAGAAGTCCCTGTCAATGAGCAAAGAGAAATGAAGTGACTGAAACCAAAGATCATGAGTAAAGAGAAATGAAGTGACTGAAACCAAAGATCATGAAACCTGTTTGACAATTGTATAAAGAAATATATACCATGTCCAAATATTCTCTACTAAAACCCACATTTTTTGAGTGAAGCAAAAGCAAAGTACTAAGAGCATGAAACCGATTTGCCAATTTGATAACAGTGCAGCAAGTCACTAAGGAAGTCCAAACAATGTCCAAATATTCTATGGTAAAGTCATTTTTTTTATTTTTATTTTTATTTTTTTTATTTTTTTATTTTAACCTTTTTTTTAGAGTGGTGATTTTCATGTTGGTAATAAAACACAAAACTTAGATAATATATATATATATATATATATATATATATATATATATATATATATATATATATATATATATATATAAACAATAAAAAAAACCAATAAAAATGTAAAAAAAAACAAAATTAACTCGTAAAAATAAAAAATTTAAACAAAAATAAATAAATAAAACAAAAATATTCCAAAATTATATCAAAAGAAATGACAAAATTTGAAAAAAACACACATAATTTAAAGAAAAAAAACAAAAATTAGCAAAAAAAAAAAAAAAAACATCAAAAACATATTTTTTCTAAGTTATTAAAAAAAACCATATAATTTTAAAAAAAAATAAAAAATAAAATAAAATAGAAAATTTAAAAATAATTAAAATTAAGATTAAAAAAAAATACAAAAAAGAAAAAATTAAATTTAAAAAATTAAATTAAAAAAATAATAATAACAAGAAAAAAAAAAAAAAAAATCATTAAAAAACAAATATCCATAAATTTACTGTTTTTTTTATAAATTTTAAAAATGAAAAACTAAATAAACTAAAAGATTAAAAAAAAATTAAATTAAATTAAAATTTAATAAATAAATTTTAAATTTAAAAAAAAATAAAAATAAATAAATAAATTTAAAATAAAAAATTTGATTTAAAAAAAAAATATAAATTTTTTGAATTTAAAATTTAAAAAAAAAAAAAATATTAAAAATAAAAGAAAAAAAAGAATTTTTTGATCGTGGTGGTGCCGCCAATCGGCCTCCCGCCCAGGTGGCGGCAGAGGCCGGCCACAGGGCGGGCGGGGAGGCTACATGCAGCCCCCCGCTCGCCCAGCGGCCGGCCTCCATCGCCACCTGGGGGGGAGGCCGATTCTAAGAATCGCCCTCCCGCGCCGGGAATTCCAGGTGGCGGCGGAGGCTGGCCACTGGGCGGGCGGGGAGGCTGCATGCAGGCCCCCGCCCGCCCAGCGGCTGGCCTCCGTTGCCACCTGGGCGGGAGGCCGATTCTGAGAATCGCCCTCCCGCGCCGGGAATCGGCCTCACGGCGATTCCCAGAATCGGCCTCCCGCCGCTGGAGGGCGATTCCCGAAATCGGCCTCCCGCGCAGGTGGACGATTCCCGGAATCGGCCTCAGGGCGTTTTTCGGAATCGACCTCCCGCCGCGGGAGGACAATTCCTGGAATCGCCCTGCCGCCATAGGAGGGTGATTCCCGGAATCGGCTTCAGGGCGATTCCCGAAATCAGCCTCTCGCCGCGGGAGGGTGATTCCCGGAATCAGCCTCCCACCCAGCGGCCGGCCTCTGCCGCCACCTAGGCAGAAGGCCGATTGGCGGCGCCATTACGACCAAAAATTTTTTCTTTCTTTTTTTAATTTTTTAATTTTTAGTTTTATTTTATTTTATTTTATTTTATTTTATTTTATTTTATTTTTTAATTTTTATTTTTAAATTCAAAAAAATTATTTATTTATTTATTTTTTTTAAATTTAATTTTTATATTTGAAATTTAAATTTTATTCATTTTTTTTGTTTTTAATTTTTTTTTTCTAAATTTTTTTAATAATTTTTATTAAATTTTGTATTTTTTTTTTTTTTAAATTTCATTGACTTTTTTTTTTTTAATTTTAATTTTTTCATATTTTTTTTATTATTATTAAATTTTATGTTTAGTTTTTTCTTTTAATTTTTTGAAATTTAGTAAATTTTGTATTTCTTTTTTTTAATTTATTTGAATTTAATAAATTTTTTTAAATTTTTCATTTTTTTATTATTATTTTTTTAATTACATAAAATTTTTATATTTTTTTATTTCAATTAAAATTGTGTATTTAAAATTAGTTTTTTTTTTTAAATTAAACTTAATATTTTTAAATTAATTTGTTTTTTATTTAATATATTTTTTTCAATTTTTCAATTTTAATTGATTTTTAAAGTTTTTTAACTTTTTATTATAACAATGTGTTTTTTTTTTTCATCATCTTTAAATTTATTTTTTATTTCAAAATTTATTTGTTTGTTCATTTATTTATTAAAATTTAATATTTTTTTTTAAATAAAATCTAATATATATATTTTTAATTTAAGTTCATATAAAGGGCTTGAATTCTTCAGGCATGGAGGCTCTGCTGTAAAGGGCTTGAATTCTTCAGATCACAATTGTACAAAATTCCAGGGAACGGTAAAAACACTTTGCTGTGGAAAGATCGAGTCATGGGACACCCTCCACTTTCAGCTAATAACGAAATTGCAGATTTAAGAGCCCGGTTATGTTCAAGAGGAATCAGAAAAGTCGAGGACATCGTTGAGTGGGATACCAACGGCAATTGGCAGCGTTGGAGACTGCCCATCATCCCAGCGCACCTAAAAAATCAACTGAAAACTTTCATAGAAGCTATTACAGATTATACACCTGTGCACAGGGACGAAGATGACTCCTGGGGATGGGGGAAAACAGGAGTCTACTCTGTCAGGCAAGGATACTTACAGATGCATGGCAAAAAGACCTCCCAGCACCCGGAAACAGTGTGGAAGCAGATCTGGGAATCCTTCAGCATTCCCAAGATTAATTTCTTTTTCTGGACCTTATTTCATAACAAAATCCTGACTGGTGATAACCTGTGCAAAAGAAACATAGCAGGACCTCACCGATGTGTGTTCTGCAAAATGCCTTGGAAACCTCAGTACACATGTTCATAGATTGTGAGTACGCTCAGAAGGCTTGGACTAGCTTCTTGACTGGTTTGAATGTGATCCCTCCTGCTCATTTTTCGATCACTGACATGTTTTCGTCTTGGAGAGCTCGATATCCCCTCAACATCACTGAAAAATCTCTCTGGCTCAAAGTGTGGACAGCAGCTCCAAAATATGTTTGCTGGAAGCTGTGGCTCGCCAGGAATGATATCGTTTTCAATCAAAAAGAAACAACAGCAGAGAATGTTGCGGAACAGGCCAAGAATCTTCTGTTAGAAACTTTACGACACTCCACTGTAAAAGAAGATAGCTCCCTCCGACAGGAAGAAAGGGCATGGCTGGATGGCTTCTCCCCCATGCCGAGAACTTTAGCAATCACTCGTCCAAATCAAAAGGAAAAATGGCAGATCAGAGACACCTTAGATAGTTTCCAGAAGTGGTGGAAAGCACAAGGTAAATGCACTATCTTCTTCGACGGAGCCTCGAAAGGCAACCCAGGCAGGTCTGGAGCAGGTGGGGTAATATACCTCCCGAATGGGAGAAAGGAGGACTTCAGCTGGGGTCTTGGGTTTAAAACCAACAATCAGGCCGAAGTCCTTAGTCTTTTTAAAGCTTGTCAACTGGCCAGAAAAGGAAACACAAGAGACATCTTAATTTTTGGAGATTCTGAATTGTTGATAAAATCCTTAATAAACAAAAAAGCGCCCAAGGATCCAATACTAAACAAGCAGCTCAAAAGAGTGAGCAGAATTCTTCAGGAATTCTCCACAGCTCAAATCTTCCATATCCTCAGAGATTTAAACACAGAAGCAGACACATTGGCAAACACAGGATGCACACTAGAAACGAGCATGATCAGCATAAATGCAGGGGCATTGAATATGGCAGCTATTCCCTAAATGAGCAAGGCATCCTTGCAAAAGCAGAGAAATGTAATGACAGAAACAGAAAATTGCAATGCTTGACCTGGCTTTGGCCATTCTTCTCCATCAATAATATTACTCGTTACAGTTAAAAAAAAAAAAAATCTATTTGTTTTTTTAATATATATATATATATTTTTTTAAATTTAATATTTTTATTGTATTTTATTTTTATTTTTTTATTCCTATATATTTTTAAATTTTAAGCTTTAAAATGTTTTTATTTTTTAAATTTATTTATTTTCTTAAATTTTAGGTTTTTTTAATGTTTGAATTTTAAAAATTAAAAAATATTATTTCTATTTTTAAAAATGTCAAAAATATGACACAAATTTTTTTTTTTTGTTATTCCAGCATCAATTGGGTTTGTTTTGAGGGTGTTTTTTCAATCTTTTTTTCAAGAAACAATTTTGCTTTTAGCATAATTTTATAAAATGTTGAAATTTGACCTTCAAAAAAAACCAAGTGCGTTTTGGAATACACTTTTTTTTTGTTTTTGGGGTGTTTTTTCATGTTTTTTTAGTCTTTTTGGGCTAGAGTTCCCGTTTTGAGGTCAAGTTACCCATTTCATCGGTAACAGTGTTATCTGCCCACCCAATTTTCATTATGTCTGTATGAAACTGTCATGTCTAGCTATATATAAGTAGATAGGTCTAGGAGTTTAGCTTATGCTTGTAGCTCCTTTTCATTCCCTTGTTGCTAGATGGATAGAATAAATGGCATTGCCTAGAATACTATAATTTTGACCGTTGAAAATAGCACTGTCCAGTGATTGATATGGTTGACAGTGAAACCCCCACAGTGGTAATGAGAAATTCCATGAAACTTATGTAACAATTTTTGTTTCATAATTATCTAGTTTAGCAAGCTTATAAACAAACATTGGCCATCTTTTAAATCGAACTAGATGAACTACATGTGTCAGCCCATAACTTCACAAAACATAAACCATTGATATATTATTCATTAATCTCTAATATTTATCCATATAAAAGACAATTTGCTGGGAGATAGTTATGTAACTTCTCATATACAGGAATAGTAGAATTTAGTTATAACTAACCAATATCCCGTAGAATTAGTTTTAACATCCCCCCTTAATTCGAAGGGGTATCTGACATGCCAAGTAAAGATCTGAACTTTTCAAAATTTTCACATCCTAATGCTTTGGTAAATATATCTGCAATTTGTTCTGAAGTAGGACAATGTGTCAGATGAATTGTTTTGGCCTCTACATGTTGTCGAATCAAATGATACTTGGTGCTGATATGTTTGGTTCGATCATGGAATTTAGGATTCTTGGCCAATTGAATTGTAGAAGAGTTGTCGACAAATAAAGGAGTTGAGGCTTTTTGTTTCTCCTGCAAATCTTTGAGTATTTTCCGAAGCCAAATGATTTCCTTAGTGGCTTGAGCTGCTGCAACATATTCAGTTTCGGTGGTAGAATCAACATGAACAGATTTCTTGCACGATCTCCAACTGATCGTTGCTGATCCAAGATTCGTCGAATATCCAGAAGTTGAGACTTCATTTTCTTTATCTCCATCAAAATCTGAATCTGAATAACCAACAAGATGGAAGTCTAGAACTTTGGAATATTTGATGCCGTAAGTTTGAGTTCCTTTTAAATACTTCAAAACTCTTTTTGCTGCTACCCAATGCCCCTCACAAGGATGATGCATAAACCTGGAAAATATTCCGACAACAAAGTTTATATTAGGACGAGTAATAGACAAATAAATCAAGCTTCCAACAAGTTGCCTATACTTTGTTGTATCTTCAAACGACTTTCCTTCTTTGGAAGTGAGTTTCAAATTCTGCTCCATTGGAGTAGAAATAGGATTACATTCTGTCATACTATATCTGTTCAATAATTTATCAACATATTTCGTCTGAGAAATGAAAGTATGTTGTGGTTTTTGATCAACTTCAATTCCAAGATAATAATGAAGTAAACCTAAATCTGTCCTATCAAAAACCTTTTTCAATTCCTTCTTTATAGATGATATGTATTCATCATTGTTTCCTGTGATCATCAAATCATCAACATATACAACTAGATATACAACTGATCTTCCAACTTTCTTAACGAAAAGAGTTGCATCATCTAGGTCAAAATGTTTATAGTTTAAATTAAGAAGATGTTCAATTAGCTTCTCATACCATGCTCGTGGCACTTGTTTCAAGCCATACAAAGACTTCATTAGTTTGCAAACCTTTTGCTCTTTCCCTTTAATGGAAAAACCTTCTGGCTGAAACATGTAAACATCTTCTTTCAAATCTCCATTTAAAAAAGCAGTTTGACATCCATATGATGAATTTTCCATCCTTTCTGAGCTGCAATAGCAAACAAAGATCTAATAGTGCCCCATTTAGCTGTAGGAGCAAAAGTCTCTGTATAGTCGATGCCCTATTTCTGTGCATATCCCTTCGCTACAAGTCTTGCTTTGTACTTGTCTAGCGAACCATTAGCTTTAAACTTATTTATAAATCCATTTGCAGCCAATAGGTTTGATGCCAGCAGGAGGATCCACCAGCCTCCATGTGCCATTTTTTATGAGAGCATCAAATTCCTTTTGCACTGCGTCTTTCCACTGTTCATAACTAACAGCTTCTTCAAAGCAAGTAGGTTCACAATCCACAGAAAAATTAAATTCACAATGAGAATAGTTACCTGAGGAACTTCCAGCCTTTAACTCATCATATTTCTTTGGAAATGTTCGAGTACGAGTTGACCTTCGCAAATGCTGTGTAGGAAGTTGTTCAGGAAGTTGCTCATCTTCTTCATCTGGCTCAGTGCTAGCCATTTCTGTCATTGTTTCTGTAGAAACACTTGCATTAACTAATTTCTCATCATTGAGAGAAGGAAAATCCACAGACTGATCTAATATAGGAATCCCCCCTTCAGGATGGGGAAGTTTATTATTGGATTCATAATAAAACTTTTGAGGCACAAAATTTTCTATCTGATTAAGTTGTCTATCAACAATGAGTGAATCTTTATCAGTTTCAAGAAAAATTACTTCTCTTGACAAAATAAACTTTTTGTTCGCTTCATCATATAATCGGTATGCCTTAGAAGTCATGGAATACCCTAAAAATATGCATTTTCTGCTTCGTTCACTCAGCTTATTCCGCTAATGTTTGGGAATCAAAGCATAACATTGAGAACTGAAAATTCGGAAATGTTTAATAACAGGAAGACAACTATACCACATTTCATATGGAGTTCTGTTGTTAATGACAGAGGACGGGCACCGATTTCTAATGTATGCCGCACAGAGCACAGCTTCTCCCCAAAACATTAATTTTACATTCTTAAAAAACATCATTGACCTTACCATATTAAGCAATGTTCGGTTCATTCTTTCAACAACATCGTTTTGTTGCGGATTATATGGTATTGTGGTCTGGTGTTTGATGTCATTCTCTTGCAAATATGTTTCAAAAGCATGTGAAGTATATTCTCCTCCATTATAAGTCCTTATAATACGAATAGTAAGTTGTGCTTCATTTGTTATCAAGAGATGAAATTTCTTAAACACATCAAAAACTTGTGATTTTTCTTTAAGCAAATAAACCCAACACATCCTTGAATAATCATCAATAAAAGTGAGTATGTATTTATTTCCATTTGCAGTTGGTACAGGCATTGGACCACATAAGTCAGAGTGTATGAGACTTAATTTTCTTGTAACTCTAGACTTAGAATTCTAAAAAGATTGTTTGTGATGCTTGCCCAATATACAAGCATTACATGGGGTAAATTTTCTAGGAACTGTTGGAAGTCCCTTAATCCCCTGTTGTTTCATAATTCGAATACTTTCATAATTAACATGACCGAAGTGTGCATGCCATAATAAAGAGGATGATAGAGTATCATTTTGTTGAACCAAATAAGTTGTGTTCAATGCAACAGACGACATACCATGCAACTTCAATAATTTATCTTCTTCCACACCAGACATTATAGTTTTATTGTCAATTGCTCTTCTAATTTTTACTTTACCATCAAATATGTGAATGGAATGTCCCTGTTGTCTTATTTGTATAAGAGATAACAAATTTCTTTGGAATTGCGGAATGTAAAGAACATCATTCAAAATATAATTTGGAAGTCTATGAATTTTTAACTGAATTGAACCAATCCCTGATGGTTTGATTTGGGACTTATCAGCAAAATACACTACTCTGTCAATATTATCACTGAATTGATCAAACAAATCTCTTCAAAAGGTCATATGACACATGGCACCTGTGTCTAGAACCCAACTGTCATACCATGAAGAAAAAGAAGTACTAAAAACATCTTCCATGTGGAAATTAAAATGTGCGACAACATAATGTGCATTCTCAGAAGACTGTCCCCTGTCTGGAATTATATGATCTTTATTTTCAAGAAATTGTTCTCTTTTTTCATTAATTTTATCCCAGGGAATTTTTCAATTTGCAGTAGTATGTCCAAGTTTACCACATCTAAAACATTTTACAGCTGGTTTATCATAAAAATTCCTTTGTTGTTCATTCTGCTGTCTATCTCCTTGAATATTTCTGCCCCCCCTGCGTCTATGGTTCTTCCTACCTCGACCTCTATTACCTCTAGTATTTATGAAAGATTCCTCCTGAGGCTTTTGGTCTTTTTGAGCAAGACATAGGGTTTCGGTATTAGAACTATGTGATGCTCCTTTCTTGCCAAAAGCCTTTTCTCTTTCTGCAATTTTCCCTACTAATTTGTCAAAATCTATATCTTTTAATTGCCCACTAGCTTGGAGAGATTCCAAGTAGTGTGAATAACTAGGGAAAAGAGATTTTATAAAGGCAGTAAGCGACAAATCAACTTTAACTCTAGTACATTCAATTTCATGATTGACGGCTTTAATTTCAGAGGCAAGTTTTAGAGGATCATTATCGTTCATTTCCAGATTAAATAACTTTAACAATAATTGAATTATCTCCAATTTAGAATGTGAATCATAAAGCTCTTTTAGATTTTCTATGGCATCATAAGCTGTTTTACTCTGAGTAATGTATCTTCTTACCTCTTCTGAGACTGAAGCGGATATTAATGCAAAGGCATTCTTATCCTTACTTTTCCAGATTGCGAGTTGTTTACGATCATCAGGCTGCACTGGTGCATCCTCTCCTTCTCCTTCACGAACTCCATCCCATTGTTAGGGTCCCGTGATTTGGCTGATTGGCAAGCCAAATGACAGTGTAACATCAAAACAATCTTTGGAGCCCAAGGACCTAGCCTTCCTGGACTCAGAGAGGGCTCTCTCTATTTGTGTAAGGGATATCTGTGTGTGTGCTTATTGTGTTATGATTTTAGGCTAGTTATGAAGTAGGTTTTTTTGTTTTGTTTTTTAGGTTGTGAGGGATGAAACTGATCAAAGATATGAGATAGGTAAAAAGGATGTTAGATCAACTGGGCTATGGGGTCGAAAAGGTCTAGAAAGCTATCAGACGGTGATACAAGGCTGTTGAAGGGTTGATTTGATTCAAGGTAGAAAGGATCTCTGGGTAAAATGGAACAAAATGGATATCAAGTTCGGGAACAACAAAGGATTTCAAGCATAACTAGTTTAATAGCTGACATAAACATGGTAGGGAAAACTATTAATCATGAGAAATGTAACTATAAGCTAACCAATACATATAAATAAACATTCAAGCCATGCATAGAGATATATCACCCTCTAACTTTGGGAAATGGCTATCAGACTTCGGGGAAAACAACTAAGAGAGACAAAAAACTTAACTTACTATGCTGGAACGCCTAAACACAATACTTCAAGTTATTGGGCACTTTGAAAACAATATTTGCATAGTCTTAGACAAAGGGCTAGATCGGAACTAGGCCTCCTTGGTTCAACAAAATGATAATCTAATTAGTCAAAGAGAAATTTCATGGGTGGAACTATGGCTAGCCATTGGTAAGCAGGGCGTATCGTAAGTCATACTTAGCATGCATAAAACCATAAATGAAATAAGCAACAATATCCTTAAGTTATTAAAGAGCAATCAAGAATTATTTAATGTGGCTAAGGAAGAAGAAAACATGGAAGCTATGAAGAAACAGGAAATTTGAAGTGCCTCCAAGGGCATATCTCACATTTGTTCTCTACTGATCTATAGCAAGCAAGAAACATGTATTCATGAATGAAAACTAGAAGACACAACAAAGAAAGAGACACTACACCATTCTATCAAGTCATGGAATCCAACAACAATCCTCTTTCATCATCCAAGAACATCCAAGAGACTATCCAAGAGCATGAGACAAGTATTTCTTCCAAAGCTTATATGACCATATATTGCTTCTATCATCAAGTTCAGCCTTGTTTACAATGAAAGCCTTCGGAATAAATAGGCCAAGTGAGGAAAACCTCTTAGCTCAATTTGCATTCTCATTGGCCTATTCAAAATATCTAAACTTGTCCTTGAGGCTTTGCAAAGCCCAAGGCACAAAATATCTCATAAAATATCTAAAAAATGCTAAAAGAGGGAATTAAATTGACTTTTCATAACTTCTCATGTGCAAAAATAGCTAAACGCACATGAGGAAAAAGCAGTTTTTAAAGGTTCAAATTTTACAAAAATACTCAAAATTTACATCAGCAAAAGGTCCCCTGACTTTCCGGCAACATTTGGTAGCCTTCCCGGTGTCGAAACGAGGCTCATGATAGCTCGTTGGAAAGCTCTGATTGTCTAATTTCTGGAACAACTGAAATTTTCCCAATCTGATGCATGGAAGTTCTCCAAAAATAGGACTGTGTGTAAAAAACCAGAAAATAAAGTTTGCTGATAGATCGGGCAGAGTGTAGAAAAAGTGGGCATTTTTCGCCATTTCGGAGGAGTGAATAATCTTCAAATGTCCTGAAAATCGCTGAGTGTGTGCTCCTAAAATTATGGCATCCAATGATACCATTCTCCTCCTTTGACGATCCCCCAAACTGAAATGGCGAAGCCCATGAGTTTTGGGCAAAAACCCAAAAATGCCAAAAAAACCAAAACATATCAAAAATCGCCCAAAATCAGTGAGCAAGTCCCTCAAAGATTTTTAGAAACATGTCTAGAAAATCGGGCCAAAATTCCAAGCCTAGAGGTGTCTTTCTCCTTTTTCCTCACCAGGCGCCTCTTTGGGCAGTTTTGAGCTTTTCTTGGTTTTCTTCTTTGTTGTTTGGCATTCTAGCTTTGGTGAAGAAGTCATGGCCCCTTGCCTAGGAGAGGCAGCTAGCACATGCTTTGGAGAGTGCCCTTCATGATCCATGTTTTGTATTTGCTTGCCCTCATCAGTGCTTGCTTGAGGGTTGCCTTGTTTATCTTTGTCACTTTGCCCTTTTTCTTCTTGAAGCTGCTGTCCTTGAGGAGGTTTCTGTGGCTGATGTGTAACATGCTGTGGCTGCCCCTGTTGCTCTGTTTCACCCTCATCATAAGTCTGATGTTCTTCATGCTGCTGCCCTGTCTCATAAGGCTGCCCCTTTCTCTCTGTATGCCAACCAACAAACAATCTTAAAAACAAGTGCACAATTAACAAAAGATATACACAGTCAAAATGATTTTCTGTGTTTGGACAAGGTCACAAGGTTCTGGTGTTTCTGATGTGAGCACAAAAAGACCTGTAGGAGTTTAAACAACAAAAACTCCTTTTAACCAAAAAATTTCCCTCCTTATACTTCTCTGTTTCTCATACCCAGTTTTTCCCTAAACGCCTTCAGATTGTTTTAACCATTTTACTCATTTGAGGTCTGCTTTATAGAGTAAAGGAGAAACACCAGTTTTTTGCCCTTTTCACCACACAGAGGAGACCTTTGAAATGACAAAAGAAAACCTTACACCATGATTACTGCTGTTTGATAATAGGCCCACTGTCTCATTTGTTCAAAACCCTGTCTCTGCTTTTGGACACTGTTTCACACCTTTCACTACTGTTTGAGGGCAGTTTATAGGTTTTTAGACATTAATAGGAACGAACCCTTCTTACTGTGTTCATCTTGAGTAACTCGAAATCACAGCAAATCTTTGAGTTTAGACCAAAAAATATTTCTCTCTTAAAACAACTCAGAACTGAGATTCACACCGTGAGTTTCATCACTTGTACATCACTTAATAGTTTCGAAAAAAGCAAGGAGGCACTTTGAATACCTTTGAAAAATGATGATGGCGCTTTTTGAGGAGTTTGGTCTGCTTCAGGATTGATTTGGGGGCTTTTTGGACGTTGAACACATGCGCGGCACGTTTGAATGAGAGAGCACTGCGGAAATCGACTGTCGGGTCACCTGTCGGGCCGACCTGACCGGAGCCTACAGGCGTGCTGCGCGACTTTGTAACCCTGTGTAAATTGTTTGCCTGAACATGCCGCGCAGTTTTACAGGCGCACCGCGCGTTTCTTCAAGCCCGAAAAACAATGAAGTTGCCCAAAACTCATCTTCAGACTTTTGAATAGCGAGAGTGGAGTTTTTCTCATGGTTTTGAGAGTCTTGAAGGAGCTTGCAACGGTCCTTAATCCCCTTGAAAGCGAAAAGTAAAAATACCTTTGAGTTTGTCTTGAGAGGGTTTGGAGGACTCTTGTTTCAGCCAAGATTTTTCTTCCAATTTAAACCACTGCCTCGTCCATTTGAAAGGAAAACAAAATGACTGTGAATGTGTTATGAAGGGCCCACATTTGAATAATGTTGGCAAAAGGATGCATGCTTCTAAACAGTTCTAATAGGACTTGACTCATTCACTTTATATGAAATATTTAAGAGGTCAAACTCTATTCACTGTGTTCATATTTTTGAAAAGTAACTTCTGCCACTGCTGACCCTTTAGTGATACCTCTAAAATGGGAAAACTGCTCAAAAGTACACCAATGATGATGAAGTATTTCTTGCCATTTGCAAGGAGATGAATTTAACCTTTTGAACTTTAAACTAGTAACGTCTGCTCCAGATGCTTTAAAAGGTGATACTGCTCACTGTGAAACTGATTTGGCTGGCAGGTGATGATTTAACCTTTCTCATGACTGTGAGTGCACAAATTCAGTTTCATTTACTCAGGCTTTACTCATCTCTGTTTATTTAAAGGGAACTTCTCTAAAACCTCTCCTCTTACTTAGAGTGCAGCAGTAAGGTACCTTTGACCCCTTTTAAGGAAAATGCCTTTCTTTGGAAATGGTGACATGCCCTATTGGCTTTGAATGCTGCTCCAGAGCTCCGAAACTTATGCCATAACCTTTTGAAATACAATCATCATCATTGGCCTGTGTCATGACCTGTCCCTTGATCATCAACAAAGTTGTTTTAATTGGGCTCCAGATTGCCTTTTTTGAAAGAAACCTTGATAAGAGACAAGTTTATCCTCTTGGATCACAGTGGTACCCCTGCTTTCCTTCTTTGTCTTTTTACATCATTTCTCTGTTTAAACTGTCTCCTATTGTGTTTAGAATTTGTCTATCAGTCAGTGAATATTCTAGAATTTATCACTGCTCTGGCCCTCTGCTTATGAATGAAGGAGGCCCTTTACTTGAAAAAATGTCTGATGTTCTTTCAACCTTCTGTCTCAGCCATAAGAAGGCTGTCTGATGAACATATTGATGGTGTTTCCTCTTATACATGATGACAGAAGTTAGTTGGCGCCCAAGACTATTTGACTCCTTTGGACATCTGTTTTAACAATCTTTCTTCAATGATGTTGAACCAATTAGCTTCTTATTGTAGCTCAAATAATAATGAAACTCACGCAAACAGCTCTTTGAAGCGTGCTGCTTTACCTTTGCTTTTAATCATCATTTTCATGCAGAGAATTTCATTTGTAGTCTTACTGTGCTTCAGAGTTTATCTTCTCAGTTAGTGAAAAGCTTAAAAAGCAGACTTTACCTTTGGCCCTCTGCTTATAGATGAAGGAGGTGCTCCAGTCTTCAAACCCTCTGCTTATAGATGAAGGAGGTTTTTCAGTCATGTTATATCATCAGCCCTGTGACAGTGCTATTTTTCCTTTACTGTCCTTTCAGGCTTTGAATGTGATCGCAAGAGCTTAATGAAAAAATTCTATGCTTTGTGGCTGCATCCCAGGCTCAAGATCACATTGAGAAGCAGCTGTCTTCTCATGTGGAGCCAAAAATTGTCTTCTGAGATGCTGGTATGTCTTTGTCCTTGAAAGATCCATTTAAAACACTGTAAAAAACACCTAGAATCAGTTTGATTTATGGTCCATGTATTGTTGAGACTTGAGGGTGTATTAGTGGCACGACCTATGGCTGTAACCAACCTTTTTTGCAGAATGGGAAGGTCTGTTATGACTGATCAATAGCAGATGGAGGTTCTTTGACTCTTGGATAGTTCGCCAAGGGAGAAATGCCTAAAGCGCCACTTCCTAACTTAGGGGAGACTGTTTGGATAGATTTGGATTGTTTCTTTAGGGCTGATGGGCAGACTAGTATGGGTGAGGTTAGGTAGGATTTGATAATGAGGTTTCAGCTCGTCATGGGCGGACTGAAAGGTAAGAAGGAAAAAAAATTTATGGGTGTTTTCCAGCTGGTAAATTTAACAAATTTTAGATCAGCTGCTAGAAAACTTGGCTGTTACAACTAGTCATCACCAACAAGTGAAAAATATTGATGACTAATAGTGGCTCCATTTGGGGAGGGTAGCTCCTTTTCAGGAGGTGTCCAGAATTTTAGATCTTTGGCGTATGAAGACCAGTGCTTTACCCATTGGCGCAAAATTCATTCTTCCTTGATGTTACTTCTGAAAGGTGACAGCATGATTAGCATCAATGATATTTCTACCTACCCTACTATCTTTCCTAACATTTTTTCTTCTTTTTGGCGCATTTGGACTAGCAGCCTTTTGACAATGCATATTTTTTTTCTTTGTGGAAAATGAACCTATCTAATTCTACACTTATATCTCCTGGGAGTTCAGATTAAACTGATGAAATCCTTCATTACTCTACCTATGCTAGATCAACTGTCAAGATTATGCTGTTTGACAGGATATTGTTCTCTAATTTAAAACATGAAATTGAAAAGATGATCAAATCAGGGTTAGACAGTCTGATTTGTCATGCATTTGCGACATGAAAGACAAGCTACACACAAATATTATTTTGAATAAAAAGGAAAATAGGAAAAGCAGGGCTAAGATGCACAATTTGTTTTTCATCCCCGCTTCCCTCTTTGGTTCTGTTTTGGGCATGTGGAACCAGTATCTTTTCCTAATCTACTCTTTTTGATAAGTCAAGCTTACACAATGTTGACCATCTTTTTCACTCACTAAATTATCAACAAATAAATTTAAACATGTTCAACTATGATTAGACTAGATAGCTGAACAAGACATTTGAGTACTAGTAGCGGCATTTAGACTTGCACGCTTTTTGAAGGACTATTTTTTGGAACATGGGGCCTTTATCTATTTTTCAACTGCCCTCTTTTCTATTCTTCTATTGTTTTTGATTTTTCTGTTTTATCTATTTTTCAAACAGTGGTATATACAATGATTGAAAATGCCCCCTTTTTTTTAAAAATTGGAGCTCCTGACAAAAATAATGCTTTAGTGTCCTGCCATTCACAGGACCCCCAAAAGCTTCAGTCCCATCAGGTTCTTGCAAGAAAAAGGCATTGTTTCCACTAACTGAGCTGATGATGAAAGGCCCCTTCCATAAGTTTTCAAACTTACCATGTTTACCTTTGTTTTCTATTCTAGAATCCCATTTTAGTACTTTGTCCCCAATCTGAAAATCATTTTCCTTGGTCCCTCTATCAAAAATCTATTTTATTTTATCTTGTGCTAGCTGAGCCCTTTGGTAAACTTCTTCTCTGGTTTGCTGTAAATGGATAGCCTTATTTACCCTTCTTTGCATGTCATTTTCTTCTATTTGAACTTCCTGCAATAGCTTCATTACTGGAACCCCTAGAGATGTTGGGAAAATGGCATCTATGCCATAAACTAGCTGGTAAGGAGACATACCTATGGATTTTTTGGTGGTTAGTCTATCGGCCCATAGTGCGTGTACTAGTTTTCCATGCCATGCTTTTTGATTTTGTTCAAGAAGTTTTTTGATGATGTTGACTAGGCTTTTGTTAGAAGACTTGACTAAACCATTACCTTGAGGGTAATAAGCAGTGGAATGTCCTAATGAAATGTGATATTTGTAACAGAAGTCAACCATTATTTTGGAGGAGAAGGCAGCGGCGTTATCTGTAATGATCTTTCTGGGACAACCAAATCTAGATAGGATATTGGTTTCTAGGAACTTGATAATGACTGAATCAGTGGCATTCCGGGAGGGTATGGCTTCTATCCATTTGGTAAAGTAATCAGTGGCTGTGAGGATCCATTTATGTTGAGCGGATGAGGAAGGGTGAATTTCCCCGATAAAATCTAGACCCCATTGCTGGAAGGGTCCTTCAACTATGATGGGATGTAAGGGCAAAGGAAAAAGCTTTTTCTTGCCATAAAAAATTTGACACTTATGGCATGTCATAACTAGTTTGTGAGTGTCAGGGAATAAGGTCGGCCAATAATAACCGGCTCTAAGGATTTTGTTCGCTGTGGTTTTCCAGTAAAGATGGCCCCCACATTCCCCTTCATGCATTTCATGCATAATTTTCTCTGCATCAGACTCAAGCAAACATTTAAGCAGCATACCAGTGGGATTTTTCCAATACAGAAGACCATCTATAATGCAAAAATTTCAAGACTTTTTTTTAAGAAATCTTGCTTTTGTTTTTGATAAAGTTGGAGGAGCATTTAGATAAGATAATACATAAAGAATATCTGCATACCAAGGCAAATCTAAAAACACTTGTTCAACATGAGGGGCTTCACATTCTTCCTGTTCTTCTAAGGCATCAACAAAATTTATATCCAAAGCTTGGAGGTTGGTTTCAGCCATTAGTCTTGCAAGTCCTTGTCCTTTAATCAATTTGGTAGGTCGGATTTCTAAGTCATATTCTAAGATGATAGCGATCCATTTTCCCCTTTTACCATCGGGATCTTGGTTTAAAATGTCCTTGACGACAGCATTGGGGACAAAAGCGATGACATGAGAATGCAAGATGTAAACTCGGAAATCTTTCAGGGCTTTTACCAATGTGAACGCCTGTTTTTCCATGATATTATATTTCAAGGGAGCATCTCTTAGGGATTTGCTGAAAAAGGAAATGGGTTGCTCTTGCCCAGCTGCATTTTTTTGCAACAATACAACAGCTATCGTGTGTTCCGAGGCAAATGAAAAAATGTAAAAATCTTTGGTGAAATCAGGACTTATCAATACTGGGGTTTCGGTTAAGGCCTTTTTAACTAATTCAAAAGATTTTTTGGCTTCTGTAGTCCATTTAACCCCGACCTCTTTCTTCAACATATTTGTGATATCTTTCAGGAGTTCGGCAAGGTTTGGGATGAATCTTCTCAAGAAATTTATCTTTCCGATAAAGGACTGCAACTCCTTTATGTTTCTGAGGTGACCTATTTGCAATATGCCTTCGATTCTCTGGGGGTCTATTTTTATTCCCTCTTCCGAAATAATGTGACCTAGGAGTTTTCCTTATTCTAGACCGAAAAGTGTTTTCTTGGGGTTTAGGGATAAGCCATATTTTCTACATTTGTTAAAAACCTTTTTTAAGTGTACCAGGTGTTCTTCATCTGATTTAGAATATACCGTAATATTGTCAAGATATATGACTATGAAAACACCTATGTATTCTGAGAAGGCGATGTCCATGGCTCTTTGGAACGTAGCACCGGCATTCATGAATCCAAAAGGCATTTTAACGTACATAAAAGTGCCCCAAGGTGTGGTGAAAGATGTTTTGTGTTGATCAGTGGGGTAAACCAGCACTTGGTTATAACCGGAAAAACCATCTAGTAATGAGATCCTTTTAGCACCTACTACCTTTTGAAGTATGTGGTCCATTTTGGGCAAGGGATAGTTGTCTTTTAAACAGGCCCTATTTAGGTTTCGGAAATCGATACAGAGTCTGATTTCTCCGATATTTTTTCTAACTGATACTAGATTTGAGACCCATTCAGAGTATCGGAGAGATACTATTATCCCAACATCATACATCTTTTTGATTTCCTTTTCAACCAAGGGTAGTAACACTAGGTTTATACTTCTTAACTTCTGTTTGAAAGGCTTCTGGTTTTCTTTGAGGGGAATCTTATGTTGGATGATGCTTGTGTCGTATGATTTCAAATCTTGGTATCCCCATGCGAACACATCTTTAAACTCTTTAAACAACTCGATGTATTTATGTTTTATGTGAGGCGGAAGGGTTTTGGATAGTTTGATCATTCTAGGTTCCTCCGAGCTTCCTATGTTATATTCTTCTATGTCGACCTCAGTAGATTCCATTTTTGGCTTTTTGGCCACATCGTTGAAATCAAACAATTCCTCTAGAGGTGCAATCCCTCTGGGTATGGTGTCATTTTCACAATGTAAGACTTCGAGTCCTCTTGGGTCAATGTCCTCTCCTATCTTAGTTGCATATGAATGATCTATCAGGTTTAGATTCGTCCAAGAAGGCGAATTTGGCTCCTGGTCTTGATTTTGGCAGTATTTCTTTCCTTCATTTTCTAATTCTGTTTTGGTTACTTAAAATTCATTCCTAGATTGTAAGAAATCATCAATTTGATCATCATCTTTGAATATTTGCCAATGGTCAATATTATCTAGTATTCTAGGGTGATGTTTGACCTGAATACTATATTGCTCACTCAAACATGGTATTTGGCCATTGCTTGCAGCAAAGGCGAGCTCATTTGCCAGACTATTTTGAATCCTAGGAATATAAGTGAGTTCATACTTCTCGAAGGTTTTGAGGATGTTTAAAGCTGCATTTATGTATTCTCTTAGTCTTGGGTTTTTCGCTGAATATTCGCCTTTGATTTGCCTGATTACAAGTTCTGAATCTCCCTGGGCTGATACTTTTTTCGCGCCTAAGTCCTTAAGTATGTGAAGACCAATGAGAAGGGCCTCATATTCCGCAATGTTATTAGTACATTGGAATTATAATATGAAAGAATGACCTTCATTAGTATTGTGTATCCAGATACCAGCCCCTGAACCAGTTTTGCCACAAGAACCGTCAAAGCTTATGCTCCAAAGAGCTTCTTCTTCATATATGATACTAAGCTGTTTTTCAGGCTTCTTGGAGTTTTGGTCATTAGTATCTGCATCTAGTAATGGGAAATGTGTTTCGGATGGTTTGAAAATTTCTTCATTTTCCATTATCTGCTTGTTTATATCACTTTCATTGTATAAGATAAAAGAATCTAAATTGGAATGAATGGAATAAATGGGAGTATTTTTTGGCTTATCCCGGTTTCTAACCATGTATTTCATGTGAGTCTCTCGGTATAATCTCCTAGTTTGGTTGAAAACTGGGATGGTAACAAATGACATATCCATATGAAGATTACCTTGTATTTTGGCAACCCATGCTCTTGATAGTAGCATCCCATACTTAGGAGGAATATTGGCCACTACTACGTCCATGACTAGGTTTTTTGCTGGTAGTTGTGTTAAAGTAAAACCTAGATTCTTTATTAGACCTAAACATTTGACCTGACTTGAGTCAAAGGAGTACAGGTTTTTGTAAGGTTGAGTTACTTCTAGTCCCAGTTTTTCCATGATTGCTCTAGGCATGAGGTTATGGGAGGCACCAGAATCTAACATGGCATTATGTAATATCTTGTCTCGTATGTTCAAACTTACATAGAAAGGAGAAACAGTTCCTTCTTGGGATTCACCTTCTATTTTGGGGCCGAATAAGAGTTTGGGTTTGTCATCAGTTAGATTTAAAGTATCTGCCTCGTTTCCTATATCAAAAACTTTGAAGATTTGAGATCTATACCTGTCTACAGTTATTAGCTCAGTAACGGGTATGGTTATCTTTATTTTGGAAATTTCTCCTTCGAAACTAAAAGGGGTTTGTAGTTTGGATAGATTTGTTTCAGCTTTTTCGGACATGACCTTTTCTATGCTCTTAATTTGTTGATTTTGGTTTGGGAATTTGTTTGACATAATCACCTCGGGAGTCTTTGTGGAGGTAGTAGGAGTATCTGAGCCAAGACTTGTTTGAATAGCTTTATCTTTGTTTTGGTCAATCTTCTTGGCCACAATTTGGTTGCTATCCATGGATTTTTTATGGATGGTATCAGAGGATTTAGCAGTGTCAGGGCTACCCTTCTTGGGGTGGTCTTGGTTTTTCCTGCTTCTAAGGTTATACTGCCTGTGAGCTTCTATAATGGCATTCTGAAAATATATGGCAGGGTCTTCGAGATCTTCATAGTTGGTTTCGTCCTGACTCGGAGAGCTTAACTCTTTCTCTTCAGCTGTGAGGTAAACCTCACTCTCGTTATCAGAACCTATGAGGTTCCAATGATTTTTATCAACAGGTTTAGTATCCTTATCCTCTTCATCAATATAATTCTCACTGAAGGATGGTCTGATTTGCTGATCATTTCCTCTTGTTTTATTTTGAGACTGGTCTTTTCTAAAGCTTGGTTCCGGTTTTGAGGGTTTGGTTGGTTGTCCCTAAGAGGTACTTTTTCACTCATTTTTTCCCACATCTTTGTCATGGATTTGACCAGGCCATCTATTCTAGGATCTAGGGAAGGAGATGAAGTGGAGACCTCATCTTTATATGTGGCTTTTCTTTCAGATCTAGTCCTAGCTCTTTTTTCTGCTAAGTTGGCTTATGCTCTTATGGCCACTTGTTGCATTTCCTCTAGGGTAGGGGGGTCCTTGTCTCTTAGCTGATATGTCATGTATGGATCAAAACCCTCGGGGAACTTTGCCAAGGCTGAATCAAGTGGGGGTTTGAAGTGAGGTGGGAGGGCGTTATACACACTGTTGAACCTGGTGCAGTATCCCTGGACACTTTCCCCATTTTCCCGTTTTAGATTGTTATATTCTGATAGGATTTGAATGGGGTTCCTTCGGATTTCCCACTTGTTTATGAAGGTTTGGTAGAGTTCCGGGAGGTCGTGGATGTTGTTTGGAGTTAAGCGTTTAAACCATTTTTTGGGTTCTCCGCCCAGGCTTTGGGCGAACATTCTCATTCTGATGGTCTCGTCTTCTACTTCCAAGTAATCAAAGGTATCGCTAATCCTATTTACATGCTGTTGAGCTGTGGTAGTCTCTTCTCTGGTAAAATGTGGGATTTTGGCTTGATATTTATGTGGTAAGGGAGCCAAGGGCTGTGGCAACACCAAGGGTGTGTACCAAGCTGCCATGATGGGAGCTAATGGATGATGTACAAGATGAGGGCTTGTGGGATGATCTGAGGTGGTTCGAACAGTAGTGGTTTGGATGGGTGTGGCGGATCTACTTGGACTTGTGACCTGGTTTTGAGCAGACCTGGGATGGTATGAGCCAAAGTGATGGAGAAGCTGAAAATCGGGAGGTGTGGTAGGTGAGGCTTCTCTACTAGGACTCTGTGGAAGATCTAAGGGCTCAAGATCGTCAAAGTCTATCTTACTTTGTGACTTGCTTCTAAAAAGAGTTTTTGCTGATTTTAAGTCAAAGGGGGAATCCTGCAAGGCAGTGAGATGTTCGGGTACCGATCTTACTTTACGGATGGACCTATCGGTAGCTAAATCTCCAGTCTGGGAAGCTTGCCACAGAATCTTCTCTGGGTCATCTACTATGATAGGGGGATTTGGGTCTGGATGAGATCTGGTGTTTATTCTTCGTGAAGCCAGATTTCGGGTTTAGAGCTGAGAGAGGATGGTATTTGTGGAGGTTTTGGATGAATGGCCTCTCTAAGGTTTTACTAATGTGAAGAATGGTCGAAAAATAAAGATGGACTAGTGGAGTCGCCAGGTGGATTTTTATGAGAACTATGGTCCACCACCAACACTATCAAAGATTCTTGGAAAAAATTTTGTAGCAAACTTTGAGATGAAAACTTGCAAAGAAGAGTGATTCACTTGGTTTCAACAGTTTGCTAGGCTGTATGGACAAGCTAATGATTCTCTTGGCAAGAAGGTTTCTGCTGATCTCCTATGTTTAGGTGAGGTTTTTCTGAATCGCTAAGTTATACTTAGTTTGTCATTGATTGCAGAGCTTCTACCCTAGTTTTAAGTTTTTGGAAGGATGAGTTAGCAGAAGGGTATGGTTTGTGAATTTTTTGGTCTTTATGGAGTTTTTAGGACTACTGGAGGCTAGTGGAGTCGCCAGGTGGAATTTGGTTGTTTTTGAAAAGATGTAGCTATGGTCCACCACTAGTAACTAGGGAAAAAACCAATCTGGGAATGTTTTGGGGTTTTTCTGAGTTTTATGTGCAGCCTATGGTTTACTTAAAATATTCTAAACCTGTCTCATCACTTTGCTAGGGTGGCGAGAACAAAAAGAGTTTACTCTAAAATGATTCTATGGACTGCTTGGCTGTTTAAGTTTTGAAGACTAATGAATCTACAAGAGTTCGCTAGACTGTCATGTACTCGATAAGTCCCACCGTGATCGCCATTATGTTAGTGAGAGGTGGGATAGCTCAATCGGATAGTAGCCTAGAGTTTAGTAAAGTAGTAAGGCCTACTGGAGGCTAGTGGAGTCGCCAGGTGGATTTTTAGTTGTTTTGAGGTATATGTGTATGGTCCACCACCAATACTGTCAAAAACCAATCTAAGGGAGTTTTTTTTTTTTTGGGTTTTTTCTGAGTTCTTATGTGCAGCCTAGTATGTAAGAGTGTTATAAACCTGATTCATCACTTTGCTAAGATGGTGAAACAGAGAGTTTAATCTAAATGATTCTAAAGGCTGATGGTCTAAGTTAAATGTTGAAGGACTAAAAAGTCTATAAGAGTTTGCTAGACTGTCATATACTCAATAAGTCCCACCGTGATCGCCATTATGTTAGTGAGCGGTGGGATAGGTCAACCAGATAGTATTCTCAAAAGTCTCTAAAGATTAGGGAAACTAAGTTTGTTTATCACTTAGAGTCCCACCGTGATCGCCATTATGTTAGGGTCCCATGATTTGACTGATTGGCAAGCCAAATGACAGTGTAACATCAAACTAATCTTCGGATCCCAAGGACCTAGCCTTCCTAGACTCAGAGAGGGCTCTCTCTATTTGTGTAAGGGATATCTGTGTGTGTGCTTATTGTGTTCTGATTTTAGGCTAGTTATGAAGTAGGTTTTTTGGTTTTGGTTTTTAGGTTGTGAGGGATGAAAATGATCAAAGATATGAGATTGGTAAAAAGGATGTTAGATCAACTGGGATATGGGGTCGAAAAGGTCTAGAAAGCTATTAGACGGTGATACAAGGTTGTTGAAGGGCCGATTTGATTCGAGGTAGAAAGGATCTTTGGGTAAAATGGAACAAAATGGACATCAAGTTCGGGAACAACAAAGGATTTCAAGCATAACTAGTTTAATTGCTGACATAAACATGGTAGGGAAAACCATTAATCATGAGAAATGTAACTATAAGCTAATCAATACATAGAAATAAACATTCAAGCCATGCATAGAGATATATAACTCTCTAACTTTGGGAAATGACTATCAGACTTTAGGGAAATACACTTAAGAGAGATAAACAACTCAAAACACTATGCCAGAACACCTAAACACAGTACTTCAAGTTATTGGGCACTTTGAAAACAAGATTGCATAGGCTTAGGCAAAGGGCAAGATCGAAACAAGACCTCCTCGGTTCAACAAATGACAATCTAATCTGTCAAAGAGAATTTTCATGGATGGAGCTATGGCTAGCCATTGGTAAGAAGGTCGTACCGTAAATCATACTTAACATGCATAAAACCATGAATGAAATAAGCAACAATATCCTTAATTTATTAAAGAGCAATCAAGAATTCTTTAATGTGACTAAGGAAGAAGAAAACATGGAAGCTATGAAGAAACAGGAAATTTGAGGTGCCTCCAAGGGCATGTCTCAAATTTGTTCTCTACTGATCTATAGCAAGCAAGAAACATGGATTCATGAATGAAAAATAGAAAACAAAAAAAAGAAAGAGACAATATACCATTCTACCAAGTCATGGAATCCAACAACAATCCTCTTTCATCATCCAAGAACATCCAAGAGACTATCCAAGAGCATGAGACAAGTATTTCTTCCAAAGCTTATATGACCATATATTGCTTCTATCATCAAGTTCAGCCTTGTTTACAATGAAAGCCTTTGGAATAAATAGGCTCAAGTGAGGAAAACCTCTTAGTTCAATTTGCACTCTCATTGGCCTATTCAAAATATCTAAACTTGTCCTTGAGGCTTTGCAAAGCCCAAGGCACAAAATATCTCATAAAATATCTAAAAAATGCTAAAACAGGGAATTAAATTGACTTTTCATAACTTCTCATGTGCAAAAATAGCTAAACGCACATGAGGAAAAAGCAGTTTTTAAAGGTTCAAATTTTACAAAAATACTCAAAATTTACATCAGCAAAAGGTCCCCTGACTTGCCGGCAACATTTGGCAGTTGTCCTGGTGTCGCAACGAGGCTCATGATAGCTCGTTGGAAAGCTATGAGTGTCTACTTTCTGGAACAGCTGAAATTTTCTCAATCCGATGCCTGGAAGTCCTCCCAAAATAGGACTGTGTGTAAAAAACCAGAAAATAAAGTTTGCTGATAGACCGGGCAGAGTGTAGAAAAAGTGGGCATTTTTTGTCATTTCGGAGGAGTGAATGATCTTCAAATGTCCTGAAAATCGCTGAGTGTGTGCTCCTGAAATTATGGCATCCAATGATACCATTCTCCTCCTTTGACGATCCCCCAAACTGAAATGGCGAAGCCCATGAGTTTTGGGCAAAAACCCAAAACTGCCAAAAAAACCAAAACATGTCAAAAATCACCCAAAATCGGTGAGCAAGTCCCTCAAGGCTTTTTAGAAACATGTCTAGAAACTCGGGCCAAAATTCCAAGCCTAGAGGTGTCTTTCTCCTTTTTCCTCATCGGGCGCCTTCTTTGGGCAGTTTTGAGCTTTTCTTGGTTTTCTTTTTTGTTGTTTGGCATTCTAGCTTTGGTGAAGAAGTCATGGCCCCTTGCCTAGGAGAGGCAGCTAGCACATGCTTTGGAGAGTGCCCTTCATGATCCATGTTTTGTATTTTATTGCCCTCATTAGCGCTTGCTTGAGGGTTGCCTTGTTTATCTTTGTCACTTTTCCCTTTTTCTTCTTGAAGCTGCTGTCCTTGAGGAGGTTTCTGTGGCTGATGTGTAACATGCTGTGGCTGCCCCTGTTGCTCTGTTTCACCCTCATCATAAGTCTGATGTTCTTCATGCTGCTGCCATGTCTCATAAGGCTGCCCCTTTCTCTCTGTATGCCAACCAACAAACAATCTTAAAAACAAGTGCACAATTAACAAAAGATATACACAGTCAAAATGATTTTCTGTGTTTGGACAAGGTCACAAGGTTCTGGTGTTTCTGATGTGAGCACAAAAAGACCTGTAGGAGTTTAAACAACAAAAACTCCTTTTAACCAAAACATTTCCCTCCTTATACTTCTCTGTTTCTCATACCCAGTTTTTCCCTAAACACCTTCAGACAGTTTTAACCATTTTACTCATTTGAGGTCTGCTTTATAGAGTAAAGGAGAAAACACGAGTTTTTTGCCCTTTTCACCACACAGAGGAGACCTTTGAAATGACAAAAGAAAACCTTACACCATGATTACTGCTGTTTGATAATAGGTCCACTGTCTCATTTGTTCAAAACCCTGTCTCTGCTTTTGGACATTGTTTCACACCTTTCACTACTGTTTGAGGGAAGTTTATAGGTTTTTAGACATTAATAGGAACGAACCTTTCTTACTGTGTTCATCTTGAGTAACCCGAAATCACAGCAAA
The DNA here is from genome assembly GCA_034641835.2 of Pinus albicaulis. Taxonomy (NCBI): domain Eukaryota; kingdom Viridiplantae; phylum Streptophyta; class Pinopsida; order Pinales; family Pinaceae; genus Pinus; species Pinus albicaulis. The sequence continues at coordinate 64,191 of JAXQQM020083328.1, forward strand.
TCTTTGAGTTTAGACCAAAAAATATTTCTCTCTTAAAACAACTCAGAATTGAGATTCACACCATGAGTTTCATCACTTGTCCATCACTTAATAGTTTCGAAAAAAGCAAGGAGGCACTTTGAATACCTTTGAAAAACGATGATGGCACTTTTTGAGGAGTTTGGTCTGCTTCAGGATTGATTTGGGGGCTTTTTGGACGTTGAACACATGCGCGGCACGTTTGAATGAGAGAGCGCCGTGCAAACCGACTGTCGGGTCACCTGTCGGGCCAACCTGACCGGCGCCTACAGGCGCGCCGCGCGGCTTTGTAACCCTGTGTAAATTGTTCGCCTGAACGCGCCGCGCGTTTCTTCAAGCCCGAAAAACAATGAAGTTGCCCAAAACTCGTCTTCAGACTTTTGAATAGCGAGAGTGGAGTTTTGCTCATGGTTTTGAGAGTCTTGAAGGAGCTTGCAATGGTCCTTAATCCCCTTGAAAGCGAAAAGTCAAAATACCTTTGAGTTTGTCTTGAGAGGGTTTGGAAGACTCTTGTTTCAGCCAAGATTTTTCTTCCAATTTAAACCACTGCCTCGTCCATTTGAAAGGAAAACAAAATGACTGTGAATGTGTTATGAAGGGCCCACATTTGAATAATGTTGGCAAAAGGATGCATGCTTCTAAACAATTCTAATAGGACTTGACTCATTCACTTTATATGAAATATTTAAGAGGTCAAACTCTGTGCACTGTGTTCATATTTTTGAAAAGTAACTTCTGCCACTGCTGACCCTTTAGTGATACCTCTAAAATGGGAAAACTGCTCAAAAGTACACCAATGATGATGAAGTATTTCTTGCCATTTGCAAGGAGATGAATTTACCCTTTTGAACTTTAAACTAGTAATGTCTGCTCCGGATGCTTTAAAAGGTGATAATGCTCACTGTGAAACTGATTTGGCTGGCAGGTGATGATTTAACCTTTCTCATGACTGTGAGTGCACAAATTCAGTTTCATTTACTCAGGCTTTACTCATCTCTGTTTATTTAAAGGGAACTTCTCTAAAACCTCTCCTCTTACTCAGAGTGCAGCAGGAAGGTACCTTTGACCCTTTTTAAGGAAAATGCCTTTCTTTGTAAATGGTGACATGCCCTATTGGCTTTGAATGCTGCTCCAGAGCTCTGAAACTTATGCCATAACCTTTTGAAATACAATCATCATCATTGGCCTGTGTCATGACCTGTCCCTTGATCATCAACAAAGTTGTTTTAATTGGGCTCTAGATTGCCTTTTTTGAAAGAAACCTTGATAAGAGACAAGTTTATCCTCTTGGATCACAATGGTACCCCTGCTTTCCTTCTTTGTCTTTTTACATCATTTCTCTGTTTAAACTGTCTCCTATTGTGTTTAGAATTTGTCTATCAGTCAGTGAATATTCTAGAATTTATCACTGCTTTGGCCCTTTGCTTATGAATGAAGGAGGCCCTTTACTTGAAAAAATGTCTGATGTTCTTTCAACCTTCTGTCTCAGCCATAAGAAGGTTGTCTGATGAACATATTGATGGTGTTTCCTCTTATACATGATGACAGAAGTTAGTTGGCGCCCAAGACTATTTGACTCCTTTGGACATCTGTTTTAACAGTCTTTCTTCAATGATGATAAACTAATTAGCTTCTTATTGTAGCTCAAATAATAATGAAACTCACGCAAACAGCTCTTTGAAGCCTGTTGCTTTACCTTTGCTTTTAATCATCATTTTCATGCAGAGAATTTCATTTGTAGTCTTACTGTGCTTCAGAGTTTATCTTCTCAGTTAGTGAAAAGCTTAAAAAGCAGACTTTACCTTTGGCCCTCTGCTTATAGATGAAGGAGGTGCTCCAGTCTTCAAACCCTCTGCTTATAGATGAAGGAGGTTTTTCAGTCATGTTATATCATCAGCCCTGTGACAGTGCTATTTTTCCTTTACTGTCCTTTCAGGCTTTGAATGTGATCGCAAGAGCTTAATGAAAAAACTCTATGCTCTGTGGCTGCATCCCAGGCTCAAGATCACATTGAGAAGCAGCTGTCTTCTCATGTGGAGCCAAAAATTGTCTTCTGAGATGCTGGTATGTCTTTGTTCTTGAAAGATCCTTTTAAAACACTGTAAAAAACACCTAGAATCAGTTTGATTTATGGTCCATGTATTGCTGAGACTTGAGGGTGTATTAGTGGCGCGACCTATCGCTGTAACCAACCTTTTTTGCAGAATGGGAAGGTCTGTTATGACTGGTCAATAGCAGATGAAGGTTCTTTGGCTCTTGGATAGTTCGCCAAGGGAGAAATGCCTAAAAGCACCATTTCCTAACTTAGGGGACATTTGGGATGCATTTGGGTTATTTCTTTAGAGTTGATGCAAGGGATCGAAAGGTAGGAGGAAAAAAATTATGGATGTTTTCCTAGCTGGAAAATTTGACAAATTTTAGATCACCGCTAGAAAACTTGGTCACATGGGCTAGTCATCACCAACAAGTGAAAAAATACCGAATGACTAATAGGAGGCTCAGCACACAATATCACCTAGATGCCCTAGGGATAGAATGTAAAACTGATGGTAGAGGGAAAACAACCAGAGGATGGAGGTCAAACACAATCAACAAGGACTTCAAGGCACTCCGGCAGTCAGAAAAGAGACACAAAAACAAAAAATGAGACTCATAGGGCTCAAAAACAAGTAAACCCTAACACCAAACAGGTTTGGCGCGACTGTTTGGCTATATCTGGCGCCAAAACAGGGTTGGCGCAGGGGCCTAACTAGCAACAAGTGCCAGTTGGCATGACTGTCAGGCTAAAAAGCGCGCCAATCGAGTTTACTAAGGACAGAAATAAAAAAGAGCAAACAAAGAGTAGAACAGGTATGGTGGGGGCTGAACAGAGGTTTTACACCAGAAGGAGATAGACCAGAAGAGAAAAACAAGCAGACAAAATCCAAAAGAAACCAAAAGAGACAAGACTAACTCCAATCCACTCCGCAGTGGAGTCGCTAGTTTGTTGGAGAGGTAAATCCCCTCTGCAGACAGAGGCGATCCCTACTAGCCCAAATCGGGTCTAGCAACAATCAGTCATGCAGTTTCACAGGTCTCTAGTTACAAAACAACAAGAACGTAACAAGTTTCCTACCTCGTGCCCTACGCAATGGTCGTTGGAAAAAGGATGACACTTCCCATCCTTCGCGTTGGTAGATCACGATCCTTCCACTTAACACGCCCGAACACCTGCACACATGCGAAGAAACACAATGATACACAGCATAGAATCTAAATCTTGTAACCATACATCAGTCAGAGAGGATGTAATTCATTGCATTAAAGACAAAGACACATGAATGAAACCATAATCAAAGTTGCTTATCACTAAAAATAACAAAAGAAAGATACAACCCAAAACTCTAACACTGCATCTTCCTTCGGCGGGGCTGACAGTGGAGCACGTCTCAATGAAGCTCATCCAAAATGGGACAAAGCTTCAGATTGGCTCTCAAAGGTTGTCTGGCGATAGTCTCCTTGCTATAAGTTTAGCTCTTCTATAGTGCTATCAGGACTACTAGGACTACTAGCTTGCTAAGGGAAAATGGAAAGCTTATATAGATGGTGGAAGGGGATTTGGGATCCCTACAATTGTGGGATTGGCCCTATCCTTAAGGAAGCTTCCATGATAGGTGGAAAACCACCTCCCATCCATGGAGATCCGGAGCCAAACCTCCCAACTCGTTTTAGAGACTTGTTCAGGAGTTTGTTGGAATCAAACTTCTGCCATTTATTTTTTAAAAATAATCCTTATTAAGTTTGGCGCGAGTGAAACACTGGGACAAATCGCCAGTTGGCGTGCCCTCTATGGTGGATTTTCCCCATTGGCACGAGGGTTGAACTGGCTAGTCACGCCAAGGCCAAAAGATCAGTTTTTAGGGTTTTTCAAGGGAAACTTTCTTCAGAGGAATGATTGTCCTTGTCAAGGGGGATGCCATGAAAGTGGTTTCAGGTTGTGTCACTGCTCACAAGTCATAGGAAAGGCCCTCCAATGTGCGAGATGGGGAATTTCAAGGACGGTGACAAATTACTGTGTAACACCCTCTTTTCCCAACTCTAAGATGAGGAGTGTGCATAATGGATTTATTATTGTAAAAAATTACAAATATTGGATTATCTTGAGGTTTGAGTGCTTGAAGTGGTTGCCTCAACCTAAAAATATTTAAAGGAACTATATTTTTTTCAATTAGACCCTTGTGGTCAAGGAGCTACAAAAGAGTAAGGAATTATCATAATTTTTAGGGGGTTGGCCTGGGCTCACCTATATATTAACTTCTTTTGTCAAATGACAAATGAAACTTTGGTTATTGTTGCAAGAAACTAAATTTCTCTCTTATCACTTGTTTATAATGTATATTATTGATCCCAAAAATTATATCATATGATAAGAAGCCTCTACTTTAAGGGTTTGGAGCAATTGTTCAATATTATAAAACTTTAGAATGTTTATCTTTGACTAACTTGCTCATGAAAAGGGTCTTTCAAAGTATTCTAAATAAATACCTGGAACAATCATTGCCAATATTATGTGCTCCCTCTTTATTGACATCCATGGAGGAATGTTATTGTTGATAACAAAAATAGGCGCCACTTAGTAAGTAGATTTGATATCTCCAAATGGGTTGACACCGTGAGCTACCAATCAAAGCCTAATATTATAGAGAAAAAAATGACCCATAAAACACTAAGGAAGTGATGGGATAGCACCAAATTCATTCAAGGAATTTAGCTATGGTTGGTACTCCACTTAGGGTTTCAAGTTGGCAGTTTAAGATTCCATGGTCCTAATGAGCATAACATATAGAGAGGAATACTTAACCCATTTCTACAAGAATTTGATCCTTGTTCTTTAGGGGATCTATGAAGAAAAAACCATCTTAAATGAGGTGGATATCATCTCCAACAACTTGGTCCCTGCAATAGGTAAGTTCAAGAATCATTTCCTTGGTTAATGTTTCAAAATATTTATGTTCTCCTACCTATTGGATTGTTAACTATGTTATTTTAACCCATTCCCTAACATCTCCTTTGGGATGGTTCTAGAATGTATCTTGCAATAAATGTATTTTTGCTAAAATATTTATAATTTGAAGCATATTCACTACTACCCTAGGATTTGTAATGAATTTATTGCCCCATTCTATATTTATATTTGAGAAGGAGTGCCTCGGGTTCTCCTCCACAATTGTGGTTTCCTTGGAGTTGATTGGTAATAGATATATAATTAAGAATGGAAGCTACATACATGAATATGGAGCTACTAAGCCTCATTGTTCCTATCCAAATAATACTTTGGATATGTTATTTCTAAAATAAATCACCTACCAAACTAATCTATATGGCCTCAACATTACCATGAAGATTAGGGTGAATAGATAATGCCCATGTGATCTTAATTTTTTTAGTGCACACACCTTCCATGATTTTGGTCACATCATAATTTTGGTTAGAGGGAAAAAATATTATCATCTAGATATGGAACCATCCAAAATCCATGAACTATTCTTGCATCTATTTAATTTTTTTTTAAATGTTAATGATATTTCTAACATGAATTTGTTGAAATGTTGACATTACTAGAAACAAATTGAATCGATACAAAATGACTCATTCTCTCTTGCATATGCAACAAAGGAAGATGCCATTGCAATATTTTTTGGGCCTAAGAGGAGGGGTAATGTACATGGGGTTGGCTTTGAAGTCACTCCAACTAAATTGTTCAGAAAAGAGCATGCTTACAAGAAGAAATTGCATAATACAAAAGAGAAATTGAGATAAAAAGACAAGGAACTTGGAAGATAGAAAGCAGTTGTTGAATAATTAATGAAATTGAATGTTTCCAGGGAGACGCGAAAATAAAATAGCCAAGTTGATCAAAAAATAACGAACAATTTAATAATTACATGTGTAGACTATTTTATTTTTTATGTATGCCATATTTTGAGATTGGGATTTTAAAATCACAATGTCAATATGAACATGATTGTATTGTTGTAGGATGTGTAATAATTGAAACATTATTTTTTTAGTGTAATGCTTCATCTTTTGATTTCATGGTATTCATGTAAAATATTCATTTTTTATTTAATGTATACCCTTGCAAAAATGTATACAAAAAAATACCTTAACGAAGGTATGTCAAGGATGTGTTTTCACCCCACCGAAGTCACCATTCTTTGTTAAGATATTATTTATGTTTGAAGCAAAACCTGTTGGAAATTTAATTCTTATAACAACCTCTTTTACATCATTTCTTTGTTGCTCTGTTAATAACCATGGAATATTATTATAATTTCGACCTCCATTATTATTTGATCGGTAGATCACATTTCCCATTGCATGATTCAATTTCTCAATGTCAACACAAATTTTGACAATTTTATCTCTATCATGTGCACCATCTATGATTCGCCATAACGTTTCTATCACATTCTTTCTGATATGCATTATATCAAAAAAATGAGATATTTTTAGATCCTCATAGTAGGGCAACCTCGTGAATTGAGAAGGATAACATTTCATTCTAGGTGGAAGTACAATATTAGTACCTTCAAGATGATGACCTTGATATTAAATATTAAAATAAATCAGAACAATAAAATAAATTCAATAATTAAAACAAAAATTCAAAACATTACATAAACAATTAATATATATATATATATATATATATATATATATATATATATATATATATATAGACAAATTACATACCTTGATGATTATTAATTTTGTTATATTCCAACTTCCACAATCGACGTGTCATTCTTCGTGGTTTTAATCCAGTTTCTTCTTTATCATTGAAAATATGTTTTTCAGTAGTACGACACTTATGGTTCCTAGAGAGAAAGTGCCTATACTCATCAAACATCGTCTTTCCTAAATCTGGCGAATGACGATACTTCATCCTAAGGCCACAAATTGGACATGCAAATATACCCTTTGTTTGAAGACCTGTAATAGATGGACCAATGACAATTATACAATGAGATCATTTTAAAAACATGGAATATGGTATATCTAATTTAAATAATTATATATTATATTAAAGTGCAATGAAATATTACATACCACAAAAATGTGTTAGTCTTGGGGAATCATGAATTGTCCATACAAGCATTCCACGACATTAAAATATCTTCTGCTTGATTGGTTTAGTGATGTCACACATAGTGACGTCACACCATAAATTTATTAGCTCATCGATAAGAGGCTCGATATATACATTCATATATTTGACCTAGTATTTACGTAATTGTTCAAAATTACGGTACATAATTACTACCATGATATGTATATATAAGAAAGTAAATAAATAAAAGATATTATGCAAAAAACGAGACAAATGAAAATGTTACATTTGAAAAAATAATGTATCAAATACCTGGAATAATCATAGTCAATCAACTTTATTTGCTCCCACTTTATTGACATCCAAGGAGGAATGTAATTGTTGATAATGAAAATAGGCCACACTGAGTAAGTAGACCTAAGCTCTCCGAATGGATTAACATCATCAGTTGCCAATGAAAGCTTGACATTACAAGGTTCATTTTTAAAATCTAAATTATATTTTTCCTCAATTTCCCTAAATGTAGAATCATCTGTAGGAATTCGAAGAACGCCCTCTCCACTTCTATTATTTAAATGGTAATCCCTAAAATGTTCTATGCTCTTACACCTGAACATTCGCTGCAAACATGGAATTATAGGAATATGATGAAGAACCTTTTGAGGCACCTTTTTTGTTAGTTGATCTGTTCGATATCTACTGGTACCACATTTCGGGAATTCTGTTTTTTACGCATGTTCTTCGTAATATATAATATAATCTTTAGGACATGCATTTATAGTGTTATATTCCAGTCTAAATGCTTTCATAATAGCACGTAAATCTCAATATATGTGAGGTAAAGTATTTGGCAATCGTAACAAAAACTCACCCAACAATCTACAACATAAACAAAAACTACTTAATGTAAAGTTTATTAATCATATATAAGTATTGAATTATTATTTTACACATTTATTACAACTAAAAAAAAGGGAAGATAATCAACATTTACATATATGTGATCATATATACATATTTCATACCTTAGGATCTATGTCATACATCTGTTTGACAAATTATTCATAACCTTTAAGTTCACCAGCAACATGTAACAGAGATAAGAGTTGCATTTGAGTGTTCAAAAGGTTGTTTATTTGACATTTAAATCAAAGGTACATCATAAACACCATCATTCTCTCCACCATCATCATCTGACTCACCATACAAGTCTTGGAGCATTTGATTTGTCCCATCATTATGAACTGTGTCATTATTGTCATCATCTAACTCCATGGGATCATTAACATCATATTCATCATTTGCTTCATGTTCTTCACCTTGTACAACATCATTTCTAGTACTACTATTTGTTGCAATATTCTCTTGTGTCACAACATCATCTAATCTACTACTGTTTAGTTGTGGAAGGTTTTTCAAAAATTTGGGGGGAAATTGTGCCTTTATAAAATTTACAAACAATCATTAAACGTTAGTGTGTATATAAAAAATATTAAAATAATATAAAATTTTACTATATAATCAAAATGAAGATAGATAATGAATATATATATATATATATATATATATATATATATCTAATTAATTACCATGGGACGATAGTCATTCGATCCACCATCAATGTGCCCATATTTCTTACAATGTTTTGTTGTTGTTGCTATTAAAACTCTAACATTACGTCTCAAACAACATTTGTTTCAAGGGAAATAAACTTTACCATCACCCCTTTCACCCTCTTGAATTTTTTTTCTGCCTCTAATGTTTTGTGCCATTGATGCAAATTATCCTATAAAGAAAAAGAAAAAAATTATGTTTTTGAACAAGAAAATATACCGTATACCCTTTTTGAACTGTTGCTACTACATTAAAATTTGTTGCTATTATAGAAAATTTGTCGGAAAACATATTTAAAATGGGCCCTATATATTTAAAATAACTCAACGCTATTTGACCAAGTCAACTTTGACTTTTTCAAAGGGAAAGTGACCGTTCCACAATGATCTTTTCATATTCGTCAGTATACTGACGCACATAACATGGACGTCGCTATAGTGATGTTGTCTTCTATTACTGTTGCTATTGCTGTTGGAAAAATACTGAGGGGGGGGGGGGGTGAATCAGTATTTAATGTAGATAATAAAACTTTTTACTTTTCCTTTCTAAAAACCCATATGCGACTTTTCAGAAGCCAACTAGAGTATATACGCAGATATCCTTTACAGAACTCGCGTATTCACAGAGATCTAATTATGCATTAAATTCTTTACTCAGATCATTGCATTCTTCATTTATCAGATATTTCAGGAAACAGTAAATAGGTGCAGAAAAAACAGAATAATCATCACACATAGGCAACACACATGAACACCAGGATTTTTAGGTGGAAACCCAAATCGGGAGAAAACCACCGCTGCCGTCGTCTCAGTCTTCAATATTTATTATAAGGAAAAACTTCTTACAATCATGTACTGGTGCAGACTTATACCAGCACGCAGGCACCCACCTGCAGAAGGCTACAACCTTCTCTCATTTACCAGCCTCACCTGGAAGGGAGCTACAACCCCCTGCTCTCATTTACCAGCCTCACCTGGAAGGGAGCTACAACCCCCTGCTCTCATTTACCAGCCTCACCTGGAAGGGAGCTACTACCCCCTGATATTAGCACTAGCCTCTGCTGACATAAAGCTTCTACTATCAGACTGAAGGCTTCAACCCTCAGATCCACTGCAGACCACGTTTCATTAATTTTCACACTGGATCAAACAGCTTCAACACAATTCTTCACTTAACAACAAACATCCATTTTCATTTCATCAGTTAGAACAGTGAAATCAATATAACTAGAATATCAGAAATAACCCATACTTCAGAACAGATATGCAGAACCTCAATTATCTTTTGAGCAACCATCAACTCAAATACCATACGCCCTTTTCCTTAAACAGACCCGTGTATACACGCGCTTTTACTGAAGCGAACCCGCGTATACATTTGTGCAACTTATCAGAAAAACCCTAACAGCCCATACGCGCTTTTGTCTGAATAGAGCCGGGTATACACACGCTTTTCATGAAACGAACCTGCGTATAGATCTATAAAAGATAAATTTTGCAGATCAGATCAGATCTATGAACTTACTAGATTTCTTCAACTTCTTCAACAGATTTGCACCAGGTCTTCATCACTTCTTTTCAGATCATCCAAGAGATTCACCATTTCAATATCTAGAGATCTTGAACCTTCATTATGTTCATAGATGCATCATACAATCAGATCTATCAATTAAGAGCAGAGTTCAACCATGTAGATATACTTCAGAGTGAAGTATTCATTAAAGCCTAGACACTTGCACACTCTTTGCACAATGAAATTCTTCTCCTTATATAGATTTAGCCTTTTTTTCAATACCTTGAGTCAAAACCACATTACTTCCGATGGTTTTCCTGGACGGGATCAAATAGACAATCCAGCGCTCAATACAATGGGTCAATACCATGGTAATGCCCCTTGGTATTCTAATTTTGGAGCGCAAAAGACCATACGTGACTTGGCATGTACTTTTCCGTGTGCATACGCGCTTTCTCCTTGACAAACCCGCGTATGCCTTGAAACACACATTTTTCATTATTGCTTTGGCCCTCACTGATATTTCCTTCTCTGGTACTTCTGAGCTACTTGTAGAACATCATATTTACATCATTAATAAACTCATCAAGCATCAAGAACATCTTAAAAAGAGGTTGCCATCATCTTCATCAAGTGGGTTGCCATCAAGGACAATTTTTAGCATCATATTGCCAACAATTGCGACACCCTAGCCAGGTGGGTCGCAATAGAGACACTTTTTTGTAGTGTCGCAAGAGTGACAACATCGCCATCGGGGTCACAAGAGCGACACCACGTAGCGGGATTAAAAAATTTGAGAAAAATTGGGGAACTTTTCGACAATACGTCAAAACTGTCGGAATTAAAGTGTCACAAAATTGACCATATGTACTAGCGGTTAAACTCTTTTTTATCCAATAGTAGATTGAATTAAAAGATAATAATCTTTCCTATATTTGGATTCAGTGCCTTGGGATTGGAACATTCAAGTATTTTCATCTTTTAGAGTTTATTTACCTTGATTCTATCTTATGTGGGATACTTGAAGAATGGTGTTATGTACGAGAAAATTTTGAAAACTATCTTTTCGATATTTCGATAAATTTTGTCCTATTAATTTTAAACATAGATAATTGCTTCTTCCCCGTGTGTTGTCATTGTTGTGGCAAAACAACAACCCCCATTTTTTCCTTATTATCTTCATAATAATAATGAGGACCATCCATGTAATTTTGGGCTAAATCGCTTTTATTTTGTTTGGCTTGGTTTATTTTGTGAAATTTTCATTTTTCTCAGTTTTACATTTTGATTGCTTCGTTATGTGCAGTTTCTCACTAGCTTCCTAATGACTCTAATTTTTCTGGTTTTGGACTTACAATTTGTAAATAACACTTATTCAAAGTTTCAGTGGTTTTCATTGCCTCAGCTTAAATATGTACACATTGTATTTTACATTTATTTTTATTATAATATTTAATTAACTTGCTTAATTAAAGTTAATTAGTTGGTTAGTAGTATTATTTAATTAATCTTAATTAATTAAGTTAATTGTGTTTAGTTTAATTAATTTGTAAATATTAATTTTTAATTATTATTTATTTGATTAACCATCCTAAAAAAATCACTGAATTCAAGGAACTATTGTATATATTTGTGTAACTATGTAATTAAATTTTTACATTTTTTTATTTAATATTAAAATATTTAAAAATATATATTTTTTAAAGTTCCGAGAGGGCTCAACAAAATCTTAATTTCAAATTTTTAACCCTTAAGAGCTTTTGGGCTTCCAAACCTTTTTCTCATAAAAGTGGTTGTAGTTTATTACGTTTAAGTGATTGTAATTTATTTTTGGAAGAAATTTCCTTCCCTCCTCTCGCAATGTAGGTAGGTGAGGTATCTAACTCGAAGGTAGGTATCCAACTATCTTGATACTTGATTTGGAATATTTAAATACATGGAGTTTTTGGAGCAACATATGTATCTAATGATTTGTAGTCTTTGAACATACACAATTGATTTCATTTATTTCAAGCAATTCATTTTACAACAAATTGAATTAAATTTGGACAACTTCTAGAAATAGGGAAGTTGTTCTAAGATATCAATTACTACTAGTAACAGGTACCAATTTACTTACAGATGCATGGATTTTGATTAGCCTTATATTTCCTTTTAGTATCTACCACAAGCCTATGTAACAGCTCTGGTGAAAATTCCATGTAATAAAGTTAAAATAATAACCACGGTTAATGGGACACTTATTCCAAGTTGAATGTTGGGAAAAACATCCTAGCGGGTGTTCATTCGATTTATTATGGCTAAAAGAAATTGGCAAAGGCAAAAGAAAAGGCTTTGGAAAAGCATGAGGCATTAATTGGCATTTTATTTATGAAAATAATGGAAATTAGGAGAAAATGGAAATGAAAGGTCAAGGTTGCATGTGAAGAGGAAATTGAAGTAAAATAATGAAAAATGAAGAAGATAGAGCCCTCATTAATAAAAAGACTTGTGAAGATCAGTTGGCAAGATTTTGGCTCAAGCTTTGGGTGTGTTGGGGTTCCCATGTTTTGGCCAGGTTGACAGAGACCAAAAGATGAGACAACATAGAACCACTTTGGGACCTTAGGATCTAGCCCTCCTAGGTCCAGAGAGGGATCTCTCTATGATAGTCAAAGGTTATGTCTTTGAAGCTCGGGTGTTATGATTTTAGGCTAGTTGTAGGCTCAAGGTTGTTTGTTTTGTTGTTTGTGTTTGGTTGGAGGGAATCGGGAAAAGAAGGTCCAATATAAGACAAGGATGGGAAAAGAGGAAGCTTAGGCAGAGACAGATAACTCAAATAACATCAAATCCATTGGGCTATGGAGTCAAGAAAGGATTTACTTGTAGTCAATGTGCAAGCTTTCAATTGGGCTAGTCGTCTAGAGTGTTTGGATCTTGAAAGATAATTGGTGGAATGGTACATTAAGGACAGAACATGAGAGGAAGAGAACCAACCAACTCTGTCTATAGATCAGACCAGAGGTCATTTAACTCCAGGTCTTCTTGGACAAAATCAGAGGTAAAACAAGGGATCATGGGAAGGTTTAATTAGGATGAAAAGCTCCTGGTGGGGCAGATGCAAGATTCTAGACCTCACAGGTTCTTAACACATTCAACTAAATCCTACCCAGAACATTTAAACATGGATTTCATTAACTCATACATTAGAGAGCAGGCAATAATCATCCACTACACTGGTTAAATCAATTGAAATCAATATTCAGATATACACATAAGCATAAAAAATTGAGGTAGGGAGAGCAGGAAACATAGGGCACCTATCAAGGGTGAATCCTATATTATAATTCTGTTGCCTACCAGCAGAAATGAAATGAAATGATATGGAATTAGACACAAAGAGAAGAAAACATCACCAGCTGCTTTAGATCAGGATCCAAAGAAACACGCTTGTCATATTAAAAACAACACCAATCAGGTACATCATAGCCCATAACTTGAACATTCAGTGTGAATACATCTAGCCTCAGTCTATCTTACAATTTACACAGAGAACTCATCTCAAGAGGAACAATGCTTGCGCTTCACTGATTTCTCATCAACCCCCATTACAATGTTCCCTCATGTGCTTTATAGCAAAGGATGATCCTAAGATCGACTTGAGAAGGTAGGTGAAAATTAAATGTATCCTTAAACACAGTAATGAATGCAGGGCTGAGGCCCATTCTGCTTGATAATGCTGCATATTTAGTTTCTGTCACCTTCCTAGTAAGAGAACGATCTGATCCAAATCTGATCTTGACATTTTGGCTTGTTGTACTCCAGGTGATTTGAACAGAAAATGAAGTGAACGGATAGGTAGGTTTGTCTCATAAATGCTCCGGTGGTTTTGAACTGTAGTCTGGCGGAAATCTCTTCAGAGTCATGGTGTGTAATAAAAGTTGTTTGAGCGCCATGTAATCGAGGAATAAAAACATTCTGCTGATGAAAACCCTGATGTTACCTTTTGCCTGCGCTCAGGATCTTTTAATAGATCCTCGGGGTCTGTAATCTGCTGCTTTTCCTTCGAATGCACTGATCTAGGGCTCAAGATCTTCATTAACATGTCCTAACCTCTGTTGCTTGTACTGGATGACTCTGCCTTCTCATTTTGCCTCTAACAGTGGTAGCTCGGGCTTTTAATGGTTCTGAAAGATTTCCACCGATCTCGAACCCTGTTCTTTGAATAAACGACCAGTATCCGCCTTTACGGGCCTTCTTTATTAAATGTACCGAAGTACAGAGCTTTCCTGCACCTTTCGGCCGCTGCATGGGCGACTAGGCGATCATGGTAGTCATTTCTTTCGAACATTCCTGCAAAAACACGAAGACAGTGAAGAGAACCATGAATATGAATGACGGAGGTGGCGGGTGATGTAGATGGGAGAAGGGCACGCCACTTGGTCTCATTGGGAGGGAGCGGAACGGAGGGCCGATGTGAAAGGGGGTGGAAAATATATAATACACTTTGATGGATTAATGGTGTAACTTTAGGCTTTGGAGAAACGCAACAAGAATGTATGAAATGAACGGAAATGCATATGAGGTGGGGCCGAGGCGCGCATCGCAAAATCGCAAATGGAGAAAATGCGATGGCAGAGATCAGCATCAAGCAAAACTGTGCTTTGCGCTATTTCGACGGGGCATACTTGCGATGAGCACAGATCGCAAAGTTGGAAAGTGCGATGAGCGCAGATCGCAAAAACGAAAAACGCGATGGGAGTTTAAAATAAAAACTGAAATCTGCGATCTGCGCTTTGCGCTAGGCGCCAAAGGGTTTAAAACTTGGTTCCAGGGTGCGGGCGTATGGAAGAAAAGGGGCTAAGGGCGCAGCGGAAGGGGCTAAGCCTTATTACAAGGTCGGAAAGTGGGTTTTGGCCCATTTAAATGGAAATTGAAGGCCAAGGAAAGGAGCGATAGAGGAGCAAGGGAGGAAAATGGCCAACAAAGGTTAGGGGAAGAATTTTAAGGGGATTTTGAGGGGATTTGAGAGGTAAGAAGGGAAATAGAAGGGGGAGACAAGGGGGGCTAGGAGAGAGGCTAGGTGAGGGTGAAATAAAGGGGAAAGAAGGCCTTCAGCATTTCTTCACAATTAAGAGGGGGTTTCATAATGGGAGTTAGCAAGAGGGGCTCTTATCACACAGACACAAAGAGGCTTCAAGGATGATGCTTCAGTAAGGGAAACATTCCTGGGGTTCAACAACAATCTTAGCCTCATGTTGACAAAACTTAGGGCTAATGCACTCCACATGGGGATGGCTTCTTCTTGAAGGAGTCAAGAAACCAGAAAATGATCTCTTGATGTAGGCCAGGTGCCTGCTGTCATGAGCCATCTTTCTTCTTCAATTTCAGTTGCCACAGTATGATAGAAACATCAGCAAAAATATTCCTCAGCCAACCTACCTACCCAAACTACAGTCCTAGCATCTTCCCTTGGGTGCATTTGAGCTAGCAGACCCTTTACATCATTTTATTTTATAGACAGAAAATAAACCTATTCTAAGTCTACACTTATTACTCCATGAGACTAGATTAAACTGTTGGCCTCATCCCTTTCTCTACCTAATCTACTACCCGTTGGGATTAAACTGTCCAACAGGTTTCTTCACCTACATTCTAAGACAGGAAATTTAAACACAGCCAAGCCAGGATTAGACTGTCTGACTTGCTGGGCAGAAACTTGTAGAAAACAAAACTGTGGAAGCATGGGGTTCTGCGACTGTGAAACATCCTCCTTTCTTTCTTGTGACCCAGGTTTTGAGCGTATTTGAGTCATCTCTTTTCTTTGCTTCAGCTCTGGTTTTGGGCATATTAGAGCTGATTTCTTCTTTTCACAGCTGGTCCAGATTTTGAGCTTATTAGGACCGGCTATTCTGCTTCCTTTTGGCTTAGATTTTGACCATGTTTGAACCTGTTCCTTCACATTTCAGAGGTTCAGGTTTTGAGCGTATCTGAACCTTCATTTTTTATTCTGTTTTGGAAAATTTTTCTATTTTTTGCTGAAAATAAAAGTTGCAATGGTATGTACAATGGAAATGAAATTGGAAATGAAAAAATAGCAGAAATAGTGTTTGAGCATCCTGCCATTGACAGGACCCCCAAGCAGCTCTGAACCATCAAGTTCTTGCAGAAAAAACACATTGGGACCCACAATAGCTTGTATGATATATGGACCTTGCCACAAGCTGTCAAATTTTCCGTGTTTGCCTTTGTCTTCTCTCCTTGAATCCCACTTTAGAACCTTGTCACCAACCTTGAAATCTGAAGCTTTGGTTCTTTTGTCGAACTACCTTTTTATGCTTTCTTGAACTCTGACCGCTCTGTTATAAACCTGTTCTCTTGTTTGCTGAAGATGCATTGTTTCATTGATTCTCCTTATCATGATGTCCTCTTCTTATTGGATTTCTTGGACGAGCTTTACCACCGGTATCCCCAGGATAGTAGGGAAAACTGCTGCTGTCCCATAAACCAGCTGAAAGGGTGACAAGCCAATAGATTTCTTTGTTGTGAGCCTGTCTGCCCACAAGGCATGTATCAATTTTTTATGCCATGATCTTTTGTTCTCTTCCAGCAGCTTCTTAATGATGGTAACCAGGCTTTTATTTGATGATTCAGCCAGGCCATTACCCTGGGGGTAGTAGGCAGTCGAATGTCCAAGTGCAATTCCGTACCTGTGACAGAAATCAACCATTCTTTTGGATCTGAAAGCAGCAGCATTGTCAGTGATTATTTTCCTTGGAAAACCAAACCGAGATAGGATGAAGTCTTCTAGGAACCTAATGATGACAGAGTCAGTGGCATTCCTAGTGGGTATAGCTTCTATCCATTTGGTGAAGTAATCTGTGGCAGTCAAGATCCATTTATGTTGTCCAGAGGAGGCCGGATGAATCTCTCCTATAAAGTCTAGGCCCCATTGCATGAAGGGACCTTCTATGGTGATTGGTTGCAGAGGGAGAGGAAGGAGCTTTCTTTTACCCTCAAAGATTTGGCATTTATGGCAGGCAAGAATCATTTTATGGACGTCATTAAAGAGTGTAGGCCAATAATAACCTGCCCTGAGTATCTTATTTGCAGTGGTTTTCCAACTCAGGTGGCCTCCACATTATCCGGCATGGAACTCTTGTTTGATTCTTACGGCTTCAGTTTCAGACAAACATTTCAGCAACAGGCCATTCGGATTTTTCCAGTATAGACTCTCATTCATAATGCAGTAATTTCTAGCTCTGAGTTTTACGAATCTAGCCTTTGTTTTGGGTAATTCTGGAGGCGCGTTGAGGTTATTGAGCACATAAAGGACGTCAGTATACCAGGGAGAGTTCTGAAACCGCTCCTCAATAGTAGGGTGGGGCAGTCCTTCTTGCTCATCTAAGGCATTCATCATGTTAATGTCCAAGGCCTGTAGATTAGATTCAGCCATTAATTGGGCCAGGCCTTGACCTTTAATCAGCTTGGTGGGTTTTATTTCAAGGTCATATTCTAAGATGGTAGCAATCCATTTGCCCCTTTTCCCATCTGGGCCTTGGGACAGGATATCCTTGACCACAATATTTGGCACATAGGCTATGGTGTGAGAATGCAGAATGTACACCCTAAAGTCTTTTAAGGCCTTAATCAGAGCATAGGCCTGTTTTTCCATAATGTTGTACTTTAAGGGTGCATCTCTTAAGGCTTTACTGAAGAAGGCTATAGGCTGTTCATTACCCTCTGAATTTTTCTGCAGTAAAACTGCAGCTATTGTGTGTGGGGAAGCAAATGAAAAGATCAGAAAATATTTTGAGAAGTCAGGGCTGATAAGGACAGGGGCCTGGGTGAGTGCAAGCTTCACTGACTCAAAAGATTTTTTGGCTTCAACAGTCCACTTGATTCCTGCATCTTTCTTTAGCATTTTGGTCATTTTCCTAAGATGCTCAGCAAGGTTGGGGATAAATATTCTAAGGAAATTACTCTTCCCGATGAAGGACTGTAGCTTTTTGATGTTTCTTGGATGTGTAATTTTAAGTATTCCCTCAACTCTCTGGGGGTATATCCTAATCCCTTTCTCAGATATAATGTGGCTCAGAAGCTTACCTTCTTGCAGCCCGAAAACAGTCTTCTTAGGATTTAGGGACAGACCATACCTTCTACATTTTTCAAAAACTTTTCTCAGATTTTTCAGATGTTCTTCCTCAGTTTTAGAAAAGACAGTCAAGTCATCCAAATAGATAACTATAAAGTGTCCAATCTCATCTGAGAAAGCAATGTCCATTGCTCTCTGGAAGGTAGCTCCAGCATTCATCAATCCAAAGGGCATTTTCACATACATGAAGGTGCCCCATGGAGTGGTAAAAGTTGTTTTGAGTTGATCTTCTGGGAGTACCAGAACTTGGTTGTAGCCTGAAAAACCATCAAGCAGGGAGATTCTCTTAGAGCCCACTACCTTTTGTAGGATATGTTCCATTCTAGGCAAAGGGTAGTTATCTTTCAGGGAGGCTCTGTTCAGGTTTCTGAAGTCTACGCATAGTCTAATCTCACCTGTTTTCTTCTTTACAACCACTAAGTTTGACACCCAATCAGAAAACCTTACGGGGACTATTATGCCTGCCTCATACATCTTTTTAATTTCTTTCTCTACTGCAGGCAATTGTCTCGGATTGATTCTTCGAAGTTTCTGTCTCAAAGGTTTCTGGTTTTCCTTTAGTGGTATCCTGTGTTGTATGATGTTGGTGTCATAGGCCTTTAAGTCTTCATAGCTCCATGCAAACACATCGATGAATTCCTTAAACAGGTCAATATATTTTTTCTTCATGTTTACAGGTATAGACTTCGCCAGTTTTATCATTTTGGGCTTATTTTCAGTGCCTATGTTGCATCTTTCTATATCTGATTCTGCATGTTCTATGGTGGGCTTCTTTGCTACATCGTCAAAGTCAAACAGATCCTCTAAGGGTGCTAAGCCTCTTGGTATGTTCTTATCTTTGGCTTGCAGCACCTCCATTTCTTCACTATCTGCGTTTTCACATTTTATGGTTGAATTTCTATTTTCTTCAGAAAAAGAATTTATTTCTATGCTACGAGGTGGGGATTCTTCATCAGAGGATTCCTCACTAAGGCAGTTGTCTTCAGATTTAGAGTCTGAACCAGAAAATTCAAACTCATTTCTGCCTGTTAAGAAATCCTCAATCTGTTTGTCTCCTTCAAAGACCTGCCAATATTTTTCATTGTCTGGCACTGCAGGTCTGAATTTGGCTTGAATGATGATCTGTTGTTCAGCTGGGGTCTTGGGATATGAACTAGCCAGACAAGCTAATCCGTTGGCAATAGCGTTTTGACCCCTAGGAACAAACACCAATTCGTATTCCATGAAGGTTTTCAATATATCCATGGCATCGTTCCTATATGCCCTCAATCTAGGGTGTTTGGCTGCGTATTCACCATTCACCTGTTTGATCACTAACTCAGAGTCTCCTAGGACAGTTATCCTGAGGGCTCCTAATTTCTTCAATAAATTCAAACCCAGGATGAGAGCCTCATACTCTGCAATATTATTTGTGCATTTGAAATGTAGTTTGACAGCGTGGCTTTCTGCATAATTGCTTTCTATGTTTCGTAGCCACACTCCTACTCCAGCGTTTTGCCTAGTACAGGACCCATCAAAGTTCATTTCCCACAGGGGTTTGTTTTTTACTTCGTCTTTATCTCCTCCCCTACAGCTGAATTCGCCATTATGTTGAGTTGTGAGGTTTGTGCTAGAAGAGGGGTCATTTTGTGGTTCATTATGGGCGTGGGGAGCAGGGAGATGGCAAACTTGATGTTTTTGCTCTATGTTGTTTTATTCAGAGTTACGTTTTCAGTGTTTTTCCCATGGTCTCCTTCATCGTATTCTTCCAGAGTAGTCATTATGTTGAAACCCATGGGCTGTATGTTGGTATCTCAATTATCTGGTCTAGGCTCTTCTGAGGATTGGTCATTGTAGAGAATGAAAGAGTCTAGATCTTATGTACAGAGTATAGTGGTGAGTTTTCAAGTTTCTTGGGGCTACTGACTAAAAATTTCATCTGAGATTCTCTATATAGTCTTCTAAGTTGACCAAATATGGGAATAGTGGCATATGAGCCGTCCATCTGCATTGTTCCTTGCAGTTTGGCTCCCCATGATCTTGACAACAACATGCCGTACTTTGGTGGTACATCTGCCACCACAACATCCATGACCATACATTTGGCAGGAATCTGGGTTAAACTCACACATAAGTCTTTGATGAGGCCTAGGCATTTTACTCTACTAGAGTCAAATGAGTATAAGTCTTTGTAAGGTCTGGTAATTTCTAAGCCTAGCCTCTCCATCACTACCCTGGGCATTAAGTTGTGAGATGCACCAGAGTCATGCATGGCATTATGGAGGATCCTGTCATGAATGTTGAGACTAATATAAAAAGGTGGAACTACCCCTTCCTGAAATTTTCCCTCAATTTTTGGACCAAAAAGCAGGGCTGGTTGATCATCATTCAAATTCACAAAATCATTCATTTCTCCCAGATTTAATGCTTTCAAAATTTGGCCTTTATATACATCCTGAGTGGCCAGCTCAGATAATGGTACAGAGATTTTGATTTTCGCAATCTCACTCTCTAAATTGAAAGTGGACTGCATCTTGGAAGCACTAGGTTCTGTTTTATTTGCCACTGTTTTGGTGGCTGAATCAGCTTGCTAACTCCCACTATGTACATGTGTATGAAAAGTTCTATCAAGAGTACTAACTGAAGTGCTAGCACTGTTGGTTGGTTGGCTTTGTTTTTTATTGTCTTGGTTGTCCTTCTCTTTATGTTTCCCAGAACTTACAGCTGTTGTTTTATTATCTACAGAGGTTGCTTTGGAAATTTTGTCAGGTATTTTCTTGGTGGTTACCTCAGGAGTCTTCGTTTTGGGAGTATCTTGGCTTTTCTTGCTCCTAAGTTCATATTGTTCCCTGACCTGTAGCATGGCATCTTCAAATCCTAGTCTGTAATCCTCAGTCTCTAACCATTCCCCCTCCCAAAATGAAGGTGAGGGCTGATCTTCTTCTGAATCACATTTAAGGACTGAGTCCTCTGCTTCGAACATGTTTATCGTATTCCCTTCAGACTCTTCAATGATTCCCTCGTCTTCATCTAAAAAGTTTTCTTGAAATGGGGGAATAATTTGTTGATCTGACTCTCTTTGTCTGTTGGGAGCAGCATTGTTTCTTATAATGTTCTGGTTCTGGTTTCTATTTTGGTTGTTGTTTTGGACAACCATCCTCTTAATCATTTGTTGCAGTTCTTCCACATTTTTGGACAGTCTATCATATTTGGGATCGGATGTGGAAGCTATGTTGTCATCCCTATAGGTTACCCTCTTCTCGGCTTTCAGTCTTGCCCTTTTTTCCATAAGGTTTTCTTTTATGGTTATGGCTCCTTTCTGCATGTCTTCTAGGGTGGTGTACTCTTTATCTCTAAGCTCATAGGCCATGTCAGCATCAAATCCATCCGGATATTTTGCTAGGGCCATGCCTTGTGGAGGTTTCATGTGTGGAGGGAGAGCATTGTAAATGCTGTTGAATCTAGTGGTGTAATCATGAACACTCTCTCCTACATTCCTCTTAAGGGACATGTATTCTGCTAGGAGCTGGCGAGGGTTGGCTCTAAACTCCCATTTGTTTATGAAGGTCTGGTATAGTGCGGGGAGATCTTGAATACTACCAGGAGGTAGATTTTTGAACCACTTTTTCACTTCACCTCCTAATCTTTGGGCAAAGATCCTCATTTTGATTGTTTCATCATCAATCTCCATGTAATCAAAAGAATCCTCCATTTTATCTACATGTTGTTGAGCTATTATGGATTCTTTAGCAGTGAAGTGCGGGATTTTTGATTGATAATCATTTGGTAAGGGTAAAAGAGGTTGGGGTAGAACTAAGGGTGCATACCAAGCTGCCATGATGATATTCTGGAGAGGCAAAGGGTTAATTTGAGCAACTGGTATTTGAATGATAGGGATATTAAGGCCAGCAGAAGTCTATTGAGAAGATCTAGGGTGAGAGAGCCCCAAGTTTTGAAGGAAGTGAAGGTCAGGAGGTGTGGAAGGAGGGGTTTCACTGTCCCTAGTGTTTGGCTGGTATGAAACACTGAATGACCTAGTTATAGGTAATCTGTTTGAAAGGTCTAGGTCGAAGAAAGGGTCTAATAGAGCTGCAAGGTCTTCCGGTGCAGAATTAGCTCTATGAATATGACTGGAAATAGCTGGTCTGCTTAGTGTGGGAGCTCTTCTGAGTATATTCTTTGTATTTTCAACTATTTCCGGTGGGTCAAGGTTGGGATAAGCTCTTGTATGAATGGTTCTGGAAGCCAGAATGTTGTTCCTGCACAAAGCGGCTTAACCTTATTGGTTATTTCTACTGTGGTTAATGTTGTCTCAGGGACTGGCCTCCCAATGGAGTCTTCATTATGTTTTGGGTCTGGTTTCCCAGTGGAGTCTGATGTGAAACCAAGATAATCAGCAGGCCTACTGATCACCAGTGGAGTCTTTTAACGTTTAAGAACAATGGAGTCGCCAGGTGGAGGGTTTAGGATATTTCTAAGGAGTACACTGCCCACCACAGTGCTCGGGCACCATCACCTTTCAGGAATCTCCTCTAAAGCAACGAGTTTCAACCAGAGATTGACCGGGAGGGCATTTACCAGATATGTCACCCCTGAGAAGAGGATGATATCTGGAGGCTACCTGGCCCTTTCCAGGCTCTGTCTAAGAGTATGGTGGATATTCAATACTGGAGGTTGATTCAAGAAAGGGGTGACTTACTGTCAACCTAACTAGAGCTCTAAGTTTCTGAGGTTTTTACGAATGTTTAAGGTGAATTATACTCAGAAATCCCTAGCGGAGTCACCATTATGTTGGGGTTCCCATGTTTTGGCTAGGTTGACAGAGACCAAAAGATGAGAAAACATAGAACCACTTTGGGACCTTAGGATTTAGCCTTCCTGTGTCCAGAGAGGGATCTCTCTATGATAGTCAAAGGTTATGTCTTTGAAGCTCGGGTGTTATGATTTTAGGCTAGTTGTAGGCTCAAGGTTGTTTGTTTTGTTGTTTGTGTTTGGTTGGAGGGAATCAGGAAAAGAAGGTCCAATATAAGACAAGGATGGGCAAAGAGGAAGCTTAGGAAGAGACAAATAACTCAAAGAACATCAAATCCATTGGGCTATGGAGTCAAGAAAGGATTTACTTGTAGTCAATGTGCAAGCTTTCAATTGGGCTAGTCGTCTAGAGCGTTTGGATCTTGAAAGATAATTGGTGGAATGGTACATTAAGGACAGAACATGAGAGGAAGAGAACCAACCAACTCTGTCTATAGATCAGACCAGAGGTCATTTAACTCCAGGTCTGCTTGGACAAAATCAGAGGTAAAACAAGGGATCGTGGGAAGGTTTAATTAGGATGAAAAGCTCCTGGTGGGGCAGATGCAAGATTCTAGACCTCACAGGTTCTTAACAAATTCAACTAAATCCTACCCAGAACATCTAAACACGGATTTCATTAACTCATACATCAGAGAGCAGGCAATAATCATCCACTACACTGGTTAAATCAATTGAAATCAATATTCAGATATACACATAAGCAGAAAACATTGAGGTAGGGAGAGCAGGAAACATAGGGAACCTATCAAGGGTGAATCATATATTATACTTGTGTTGCCTACCAGTAGAAATGAAATGAAATGATATGGAATTAGACACAGAGAGAAGAAAACATCACCAACTGCTTTATATCAGGATCCAAAGAAACACGCTTGTCATATTAAAAACAACACCAATCAGGTACATCATAGCCCATAACTTGAACATGCAGTGTGAATACATCTAGCCTCAGTCTATCTTACAATTTACACAGAGAACTCGTCTCAAGAGGAACAATGCTTGCGCTTCACTGATTTCTCATCAACCCCCATTACAATGTTCCCTCATGTGCTTTATAGCAAAGGATGATCCTAAGATCGACTTGAAAAGGTAGGTGAAAATTAAATGTATCCTTAAACACAGTAATGAATGCAGGACCGAGGCCCATTCTGCTTGATAATGCTGCATATTTAGTTTCTGTCACCTTCCTAGTAAGAGAACGATCTGTTCCAAATCTGATCTTGACATTTTGGCTTGTTGTACTCCAGGTGATTTGAACAGAAAATGAAGTGAACTGATAGGTAGGTTTGTCTCATAAATGCTCCGGTGGTTTTGAACTGTAGTCTGGCGGAAATCTCTTCAGAGTCATGGTGCGTAATAAAAGTTGTTTGAGCGCCATGTACTCGAGGAATAAAAACATTATGCTGATGAAAACCCTGATGTTACCTTTTGCCTGCGCTCAAGATATTTTAATCGATCCTCGGGGTCTGTAATCTGCTGCTTTTCCTTCGAACGCACTGATCTAGGGCTCAAGATCTTCATTAACATGTCCTAACCTCTGTTGCTTGTACTAGATGACTCTGCCTTCTCATTTTGCCTCTAACAGTGGTAGCTCGGGATTTTAATGGTTCTGAAAGATTTCCACCAATCTTGAACCCTATTCTTTGAATAAACGACCAGTCTCCGCCTTTACGGGCCTTCTTTATTAAATGTATGGAAGTACAGAGCTTTCCTGCACCTTTCGGTCGCTGCATGGGCGACTAGGCGATCATGGTAGTCATTTCTTTCGAACATTCCTGCAAAAAGACGAAGATAGTGAAGAGAACCATGAATATGAATGATGGAGGTGGCGGGTGATGCAGATGGGAGAAAAGGGCGCGCCACTTGGTCTCATCGGGAGGGAGCGGAACGGAGGGCTGATGTGAAAGGGGGCGGAAAATATATAATACACTTTGATGGATTAATGGTGTAACTTTAGGCTTTGGAGAAACGCAACGAGAATGTATGAAATGAACGGAAATGCATATGAGGTGGGGCCGAGGCGCGCATCGCAAAATCGCAAATGGAGAAAATGCGATGGCGGAGATCAGCATCAAGAAAAACTGCGCTTTGCGCTATTTCGACGAGGCAGACTTGCGATGAGCACAGATTGCAAAGTTGGAAAGTGCGATGAGCGCAGATCGCAAAAATGAAAAACGCGATGGGCGTTTAAAATAAAAACTTAAATCTGCGATCTGCGCTTTGCGCTAGGCTCCAAAGGGTTTAAAACTTGGTTCCAGGGTGCAGGCGTATGGAAGAAAAGGGGCTAAGGGCACAGCGGAAGGGGCTAAGCCTTATTACAAGGTCGGAAAGTGGGTTTTGGCCCATTTAAATGGAAATTGAAGGCCAAGGAAAGGAACGATAGAGGAGAAAGGGAGGAAAATGGCCAACAAAGGTTAGGGGAAGAATTTTAAGGGGATTTTGAGGGGATTTGAGAGGTAAGAAGGGAAATAGAAGGGGGAGACAAGGGGGGCTAGGAGAGAGGCTAGGTGAGGGTGAAATAAAGGGGAAAGAAGGCCATCGAGCATTTCTTCACAAACAGAGGGGCTTCATAATGGGAGTCAGCAGAGGGGCTCTTATCAAAGGACAAAGACACAAATAGGCTTCAAGGATGATGTGTTTGCAAGGGTAATGCATTCCTTGAAGTCTCAACAACAATCTTAGCCCCCTGTTTTGCTTGTCAAAAATTTATAGGGGGGCTAACAGGTTCCGGTTGTAAAACTAGATGGCCCTCATCATCAATAGGTGGGAGCTCCATAGTGGCAGCGAAATGTTTTCCAATGGCCTTATTGAGGCTGTTGATCAGCGGTTGTCATTGATGTCAACCCAAGCAACACTAGGGGCTAACCCAAAATTGAATGGGAAGTTTTACCTATCAAATTAATATATTTTGGGTCAATAATTCTTTTGATGGTTTCTACTTGTCGAGATGTTTCCGTTGATATATGCCATGCCATGTAATTCTTCACGGTTTGAGAGATATTCATGTTTGAAGTTTGTACCCCAGTTAGTGGGCTAAAACCCCATGGGGTTGGAGCATGGGTCATTGAAAATTCATAATTAATATTTTTTATGCTCCTAAAATCCATCTCATGTTCACTTGTTGAATCCCCTCTCAACTTAAGCATTCATATAGATTGTGATCTTTATTTCCTCCTTAGGCAAGGGATTTGACCATCTGAAACAGTTCATCGTGGAATTTTCGCTCTAAATTTTTTTCTACGAAGGCTCAAAAGCTGAAATTTTTATGAGGTGAAGCCAAAATCTTGAGGAAGCTGTAGAAAAAATTTCATATCAAGTTGCGCAATATTTTTGGAGATATGATCTGTGGAAGTAAGGGTTTTTGCAGTCTCCTGAAATTCATCTCAAAGAAGTGACCTTGGTAAATTCGTCATAACTCCCTCTTTGAGTATCGGATTGGAATGCTGTAAAAAGCGACGGATAGTGTACAATATTTACTTTGTGATCTATCAATGTTAGAGACAAATGAAGAAACGATGACACGTGGCATGCCATACAAGTGCGCTCTACTGAAACAGTGCATAATTAGGGCAGTGTGAGAAATTGGGTATAACTCTCTCTTGGAGAATCCAAATTGGGTCAGACCTGTGGCATTGGAAAGAAGACACAGAGGACTACTATAGGACCAAAAATCAGATATTGAGGATCTGAAGTAACAGAGATACACCAGATTCAATATCGAGCTCCTAGAAGGCAAGAAAAATCTAGATCATGTGTTGTCAAGGGTTGCAAAGGACCAGGCTTTCTACCGAAGCAAAGCGAAGAAAGGTGCAGCAGAGAGTAGCATGAGAAGAGCAGCAACCAAGGTGCATAACAGCAGCAAGAAGTTCATCATATGAAGTCTTCAAGTGGGCAGCACTGCATACAATCATTGTAAATGTATCATTGTGCTTAGTTATTGTAAATACATTATTGTACAAATTGTACTAGTGTCTATCTACCAAGGGTTGAAGAGGCATTGGTTGTGTCAAATTTGGGGTTATGGTCTAGTATATCTTCTTCTTCCACATCATTCTATATCATTGTAAAGTGGACCATTTTCTCTGGTACGAGAGTCCATTCTTATTTTATTCTTCTATAGGGTGGTGGGGTGGTGCTAGGGTGAGTTGTAGCTCATTGGGTGTTGGTGCATCCGTTCAGTGACTACTGAAGAATCTCAGGCGTTGGAGCGTCCATCCAGTGGGAGATGGAGAAGAATGCTTTTCTAGATTCTAGGAAGTTGGATCTTTATTTTCAATTGGAGTTGAAAAGAATTATTAGAAAAGCATTAGGTGGTTTTTGTCTCGGAGTGGGTTTCCACTTTAAAAATTGTGTGCATTTGTGTTCCTCTTGTTTGTTGCTATAATTGTACAAACACTGATAATAATTGAAGATTAACTAATGCTCTAATTGAAAGAAATACTGATTCACCGCCCCTCTCAGTATTTCCAACAATTGGTATCAGAGCTTGGTTCCTTCAATAGCAGTTTAAAACCTGGAAGGAGGTCATGGAGCATACCAAGAATGGTGTACCTCTATTCAGTGAAAATAATTATGCACTTTGAAAAGGAAGAATGGAGGTCTATCTCTTGGCGCAAGGTTACGAAGTATGGGACACTATTCAAAATGGATTTACATCAACCACGGATGAACAAGGTAAGAAGAATTTCGTAAATGATGTAAAAGAAAAGAATATTATTATCAGTGGACTTATTGAATCTTCTTATCATAAGGTGTTGGGTTGAAAAACTGCCAAAAATGTATGGGACAAGCTTGAGAATATATATGCAGGTGACTCAAATGTCAAAGAAGCAAAGCTTCAAATCTATAGAGAAAAATTTGAGCAACTCAGAATGAAAGAAGATTGCAACATTGCTGCATACTTCCAATACTTTGATGAAATAACCAATACTCTGGAAGGATTGGGAGAGCCAGTTGACGAGAAGACTATTATATGGAAGATTCTTAGAACATTACCAAGGAGATTCAACCCAAAGGTATCGGTCTTAGAATACAGTGCAAATCTGGACAAACTCAGCAAAGAGGAATTACATGGAGTTCTCATAGCATATGAAATGAGACTTGATGAAGAAGAGGGTACTTCGCATCTAGAAACTGCGTTCGTTGCATCTAATAAAACCAATAAGGATAAACAACCTTCAATTGAAAAGACATGCACCTGCAAGTGTGAAGAAAAGGGAGATGATGAAGAAGGTCTTTCAGATGAAGAATATGCTTACTTCACGAGAAAAATACAAATTGGTAAGGGACAATTCAAAGGTAAACTTCCATTGATATGTTTCAGTTGTAATGAGGTTGGGCATTTTGCAGCAAAATGTCCAAACAAAAGTAATGGAAACTCAAAAAGAAAGAAAGGCTTTAAGAAATTCAACAAGCAAGGATCCAAAAGGAACTTTCTCTCTAAAGAGGATAGCTCATCATCCGATGAAGACAATGATAGTGAAGAAGAAGCCAATGAGAGAGTATTGTTTATGGCCAAGCACAATAAACCCAAGCACAATAAGCAAGAGGTATCAAACAACGAAGAAGAAGGATGGACAATAGACGAATTTTATGAGGAAGCAATCAAGCTTATAAAAGATCTCAAGGCGGAGAAGATCCGTTCCAAAACTCTTGAAGAAAAAGTTCAAGGTCTCAAAATTGAAGTTGAAGAACACAAATGCATTGAAGAGTCACTTCAAAAGAAGTTGGAAGAAAGTAACCAAGAAAGGGAAGAATTAGAAGCCCAAGTAGTCTCGCTGCGTGAGGAAGTGAAGAAAGGAAAAACTATCCAAAACTATGCCAATAGCTCATGGGCATTGGAAGAACTCATCAACAATCAACGATCTTACAATGACAAAACTGGCATCGGTTACAAAGAAGAAGAAGCAGGACCTTCTACAACAAAATAAAATGAAACTATGAGATCTGACATGCATGAAGACTTCATTGGACAAGATTCGCAAGAACAACCTTGGAAGACAATTCCTCGACGAAAATTTCCATCCAGGTACCAAAATATTTTTTATGGCTACTGTTATTCATGTGGAAAATTTGGTCATAAAGCTGTAGAATTTCGCACGTACCCTAGGAACGAATATAATTCCAGGAGATCTGACAAATATGAACCTCCCAGGGCTCAGCGAAATATCAATAGATTTGAACATTTAAGAAATAATATTGAATGTTACAAATGTCGAAACTTTGGACACATAACCAAAGATTGCAGACTTGAAAATCCTCCAGAAGAATCTTCGAAGCCACAGAATGAACGAACATGGAATAAGAAGAAGAATGATAATTGTGCTCTCGCTCTCAAGGCTCAAAAGAACAAAGATGTGTGGTATGTTGATAGCAGTTTCTCAACGCATATGACTGGAGATAGAAATAAATTTGTATCTCTGAAATAGAATAAGGATGGAACCATGTCCTTTGGAAATGATGGATCTTCAAATGTTATAGGATTAGGTACTGTCACTCTCGGAAGCAAAGATTCTCTAGCCAATAATGTTCTACTAGTTGAAAACATGAATCACAATCTGCTCAGTGTTGGAAAAATGTGTGATCAAGGACACACAATACTATTCAACTCCACGAAATGTGAAATTAGGAAAGGCGTGTATGGTGAAATTGTGACTACAGCAAGTCGAGCTACAAATGACATATATGTTCTGGATGAAACAACTAAAGCATGTCTAATAGCTAAAGAGGATGATACAATAATTGGTAGCAATGATGATCGACTAAGAAAGAATATTGCTACAAAGGTGCAAAGTGATTTCGAGATGTTTTTACTTGGTTGCAAATTGAGCATAGATGACTCATCTAAGGATGTGGATCAAAGGTTGTACATGTCTATGATTAGTAGTCTTCTATATGTAATAGCCTCCTGACCAGATGTTATGCAAGCAGTTGGACAAGTAGCAAGATTCCAAGTAGCACCAAAAGAATCAAATATTAAATATTCGCCAGCATTGGAATATCTTCGCCAGAAGCTTGGGATTCTCCCAATTTCTCATTAGATTTTCCTTTTTCAGAATATAAAGGGGGAGTGGAAGTGTGTGCAAGTCTGCAAGACGGTTGTGTGTCAGCGCGAGTGGAAGTGTGTACAGGTCTACAGGATAGTTATGTTTCAGGGGGAGTTACCCTTTTGCCATTGATGTCAAAGGGGGAGAGAATGTTGTAGGAAGAGGTGTCATGATCGCAGGGGGAGTGCTTGTGTTTCCAACAATGCCAAAGGGGGAGATTGTTGATCAGCGGTTGTCATTGATGTCAACCCAAGCAGCACCAGGGGCTAACCCAAAATTGAATGGGAAGTTTGACCTAAAAAATTAATATATTCTGGTTCAATAATTCTTTTGATGGTTTCCACTTGTCGAGATGTTTCCGTTGATATATGGCATGCCATGTAATTCTTCACGGTTTGAGAGATATTCATGTTTGAAGTTTGTACCCCAGTTAGTGGGCTAAAACCCCATGGGGTTGTGGCATGGGTCATTGAAAAGTCATAATTCATATTTTTTATGCTCCTAAAATCCCTCCCACGTTCACTTGTTGAAGCCCCTCTCAACTTAAGCATTCATATATATTGTGATCTTCATTTCCTCCTTAGGCAAGGGATTCGGCCATCTGAAACAGGTCATCGTGGAATTGTCACTATAACTTTTTTCCTACGAAGGCTCGGAAGCTGAAATTTTTATGAGGCCAAGCCGAAATCCTAAGGAAGCTGCAGTAAAAATTTTAGATCAATTTGCGCAACATTTTTGGAGATATGATCTGTGGAAGTAAAGGTTTTTGTAGGCTTCTGAAATTCATCTCAAATAAGTGACCTTGGTAAATTCGTCATAACTCCCTCTCTGAGTATTGGATTGGAATGCCGTAAAAAGTAATGGATATTGCATAGTCTTTAATTTTTAATATATCAATTTTAGAGACAAATGAAGAAACAGTGACACGTGGCATGCCATACAAGTGCGCTCTACTGAAACAATGCATAATTAGGGCAGTGTGAGAAATTGGGTATAAATCTCTCTTGGAGAATCCAAATTGGGTCAGACCTATGGCATTGGAAAGAAGACTTAGAGGAATACTATAGGACTAAAAATTAGATATTGAGGATGTGAAATAACAGAGATACACTAGATTCAATATCGAGATCCTAGAAGGCAAGAAAAGGCTAGATCATGTGTTGTCAAGGGTTGCAAAGGACCAGACTTTCTACAGCAACAAAGAAAAGAAAGGTGCACCAGAGAGTAGCATGAAAAGAGCAGCAAGCAAGGTGCATAACAGCAACAAGAAGTTCATCATATGAAGTCTTCAAGTGGGCATCACTGCATACAATCATTGTAAAGGTATCATTGTGCTTTGTCATTGTAAATACATTATTGTACAAATTGTACTAGTGTCTATCTACCAAGGGTTGAAGAGGCAGTGGTTGTGTCAAAGTTGGGGTTATGGTCTAGTATATCTTCTTCTTCTACATCATTCTATATCATTGTAAATTGGACCATTTTCTCTGGTACGAGAGTCCATTCTTCTTTTATTATTCTATAGGGTGGTAGGGTGGTGCTAGGGTGAGTTGTAGCTCATTGGGTGTTGGAGCATTCGTTCAGTGACTACTAAAGAATATCGGGTGTTGGAGCATCCATCCAGTGGGAGCTGGAGAAGAATGCTTTTCTAGATTCTAGGAAGTTGGACCTTTATTTTCAATTGGAGTTGAAAAGAATTATTAGAAAAGTATTAGGTGGTTTTTGTCCAGAGTGGGTTTCCACCTTAAAAATTGTGTGCATTTGTGTTCCTCTTGTTTGCTGCTATCATTGTACAAACACTGATAATAATTTAAGATTAACTAATGCTCTAATTGAAAGAAATACTGATTCACCCCCCCTCTCAGTATTTCCAACAGAGGCATGAGACATGAAAAATATTGTGGATCTTACTCCCAATGGGGAGCTCCAACTCATATGCTACTTCCTCAACACGGTGGATCACCCTCTATGGCCCATAGAAATGGGGCTGAAGCTTCTTAGCCCCCTTCTCCTTCAATGTAGATTGCTTGTAAGGTTGAATATGTAGATAAACCAAATCATCCACCTCAAATTGTCTCTCCACTCGACCTCGATCTGAATATAAATTTTGTTGATTTTGGGCTATAGCAAAGTTATATTTAAGAGCAAGGAGTATATCCTGACTCTCTTGGATCCAATATTTGGCTCTAGGAGCCTTGCTTGCTCCAAAAATAAAATCAACAAATGATAGAGCATCATAACCATATAGAGCCCAAATTGGAGACATACCGATTGAAATATGAAATGTCCTATTGTAACAATATTCTCCTAGGTGGAGCCAATGTAGCCATGCTCTTTGATACCCCGAAACATACTTTCTCAAGTAGCCTCCCATTCCACTTTTTTACTATCTCTGTATGCCCATTTGTCTAGGGGTGATAACTAGTACACGGTGTCAACTCACTACCCACCAAATGGAAAGCTCCTACCAAAAGCCATGCATGAAGCAGCGATCTCTATCACTGACTATGGTCTTAGGAAGACCATGAAGTCTGAAACCCACTCTAAAGAAAATCTCAGCCACTTTTGAAGCAGTGTACCGTGAGGAGATGGAAAATAAATGTGAATAATTTGTTAGTCAATCAACAACCAAAAATATACAATCCTTTCCCTGTACCACTGGAAAACCAGTAATGAAGTCCATATAAATTCTCTCCCATTTCCCCTCCGGAATAGGAAGTGGTTGTAACAACCCAACAAGATGGTTGTTATCTCCTTCATTCCTCTGGTAAACTACACACTCCTTGATATTCTAGAGCACATCCTCCTTCAGACCCTTCCATGATAATCTCTCTCTGATGGCTTGATATGTCTTTGTGAAACCTTGGTGGCCTAAGAGCGATGAATCATGTGTTTCATGCAAAATATTCTCCTTGAGCTTAGAATCTCTAGTCAAGAAGATCTGGTCCTGATAGTAGATGACCTCATCCATTACTCTATATCTCTCATCGGTCACCTACCCATCTAGTATCTCACATGTAAAGTAGTCTCAAGAATACTCCACCAACAATTGGGCCTTCCAATCTAAATCCAAAATCATCAAGGATAGTGTTGTTGGTCTCCGTGATAAGGCATCACCTACCACATTGCTCTTCCCTTTGACATATTCAATTTCAAAGTCATATGCCTGAATTTTTCTAACCCATTTTTGTTGCCTCTCTTACAGCTGATTCTGCTCAAGAAAATACAGAAGACTGTTGTGATCAGTCTTTACTCGGAATATGTTTCCTACTAGATACTTCCTCAATTTGGCCAATGCATGCATAATGGCCAGCATCTCCTTGTCATATATCAGATACAACCTCTCATGTGGCAGGAAATTCTGACTTTCAAAGGATATCAGATGGCCCCCCTGCATCAAGACTGCACTAATACCCCCCCCTGAAGCATCGCATTCCAACACAAAAGGTTGGGTGAAATATGGCAATACCAATGCCGGACAAATGTGCATCACCTCCTTGAGACTATCAAAGGCCCTCTGCGTAGTGTTTTTCCAACCAAAGCCTCCCTACTTGGTCAGATCTGTAAGTGGTGCTACTAGTGGGAGAACCATTTGACAAACTTTTGGCAGTAGGTGTAGATGCCTACAAACCCCTGAAGTTTTGTTACATTCTTTAGCTCTGGCCAATCCTGAATGGCCCAGATCTTCTCCTCATGGACCCTTACTCCATCCACTCAAATGATGTGGCATAAATAAATCATATCTGTGAACTCAAACTCACATTTGCAGAGCTTGGCATAGAGTTTCTACTCTTACAGAATGTGCAATACTGCCTCAATATGCTGTATATTCTCTTCCCATGTGTGGCTGTAGATGAGAATTTTGTTAAAGAAAACTAACACAAATTTCATCAACTGACCATGGAATATGTGGTTCATACAAGAATGAAAAGTAATGGGAGTATTGGTCAGCCCCAAAGGGCATCACCAAGAACTCAAAGTGGCCATAATGACATTTAAATGCTATCTTGGGGATATCCTGATCCCTTACCTTGATCTGATGGTACCTTGGCCTCAAATCAATCTTTGAAAAGAACTTTGATTCTCTCAGCTCATCCATCAGTTGATCGATCCTGGGAATCGAGTACCTATTCTTCATTTTCTTCTTATTCAAGGCTCTATAGTCAATGCACAACCTTAAGGTACCATCATTATTCTTCACCAAGACCACAAAAGAAGAAAACACGTTGGTGTTGGGTCGGATATGTCATAAAGCCAAGAGATCCTGAATATCTCTCTCAATCTCATCCCTGTAGGCTTTGGGGTGCCTATAGGGTGTGGTGATTACTGCTTGGATCCCTTGCTCCAACTCAATAGTATGTTCAAACCCCCGGTCTGGTGGCCTTCCTGGTGGAATGTCCCCAAATACTATAGAATAGCGGTCTAGAATAGACTGCACATTAGAATGGACTAATTTGTCGTTGTCACCTTCCTTCAACATACGCAGTTCTACTACCCATTATATGTCTCCTCTGTGCAAAAAAATCTCCATCCTATGTGCTGAGACTACTTGAGGTGGATAGGTATGCATGCCCATTATCATTTGGTGCTTACCACTCTTATTATCCATCCATTCCATCTCCAAGGTCTCCTAATCAGCGGTGACCTTTCCCAGTGTGATCAACCACTGTACACCCAATATTACATTGGTTTCAGGAATATTGACCACAAAGAAGTGATCTATCAATGTGTATTTCCCCAAAGTTATAGTCAATTCCAGAACATACTTCACACACTGCATGGTTCTAACTCCTGGAACCAAAAATGAGAATCCTTCAAAATAATCTGTCAGTATGCTTGTCCTCTGCACTAGTTGGGTATCAATAAAATTGTGGGTAGCCCCACCATTTATCAATACTGACACCCATTGCCCCTAAACTGTGCCTTGAAATATCAATGTCAGATACTTGGGAACTCCCCACAAAGCTTCAAGGGTCGCTTCGGTTGGAGAAAATGCTCCATTTCCACCTCCTGGGAGTGGTGGATCCTCTCCTGGTGCCACACTGCTGGTGTCTCCTTCCAACTCCTCTTCTTCTTCCTCTTTAGTATCGGAGAACACCCGAATATAATGTGCCTTTCCAACAGCACATAGATGGCCTGGTGCCCATGGTTCTTGGAAAGTGAATAAAAGCTTCCTACTCCTCAAATATCTCTGGATATCATCACTAAGAGGTCCTTTGCCTTGGTTCCCTTTTGGGGGTGGAACCTTCATATCTTTCCCCTTTGACTAAAATGTGGGTTTTTGCTAGAATTTAGCTCTTGCCCTTGGCAAAGCATATTTTAACTCCCTAGCCTGCTCTATGACATATTGGAGCGTAGCTGGTCTAGTGGACTTTACTAACCCATGCAAAGGTTCCGTTATTCCATCAATGAACATGTATACCCTCCTAGTCGTGGACAGATCTGGCACCATGACAGAAATTTTCAGGAACTCTGAGATATAAATCTCTGGGTTTCCCTACTACTTGAG
This sequence comes from Pinus albicaulis, assembly GCA_034641835.2. Lineage (NCBI taxonomy): Eukaryota > Viridiplantae > Streptophyta > Pinopsida > Pinales > Pinaceae > Pinus > Pinus albicaulis. The sequence goes on from JAXQQM020083328.1 coordinate 99,911, forward strand.
CTTAGCTAGCTCAATAAAGTGTGCCTCTTGATCTCTTCAGTCAAATCTCTCTACCAATATTCGGGTGAACTCTACATATGTAGGGACACCTGCATGTCCCAATGTAAACAGTTCGTGGAACCACCATTCATATGCTTCACCTTCAAGGTGCAGCATTGCTATCTTAATAGCTTTAGTCTCTGATACTTGGTTTAGCTAGAAATAAATGTCTAATTTTTCCGCCCAAGCCTTTGTCGTGCATTTTGATGACCCATCAAAAGTAGGCAGAAAGAATCTACCCATGTTACATTGCAGATCATTGTTCCACATGTACCCTCCACCATTATTGTTGTTATAGGGTCTTCTGTTGTCTTTGATCTGGAAGAAATCTTGGAAGTTTAGATGTTCTTTGAATGTTTGAGACTGAGATTTAAATTCTAGAAAATAATAACTAAGAGCCTCCTGCTCTTGTGGTCCTCCAACCCCATTTCCTATTGTTACGAAGGTAGACATAGTGGAGCATTATGAAACTTGCTGCATTGCCGGTTGCTCATGCCAATGATGTGAAGTACTAGAAATTTCTCCATTTTGCAACCCTCTTGGGGTTTCCCTTTGTCTTTCCACTCTCATCTCCCTTATTTCTTTGGAAATATCTTGCATAGTTTGGAGAAGAAGTTTCAGAAGCTCTTTCTCATCCATTTCACCCGACATTGGAGACTTGCCTTTATCTTCTATTTATTTTGAGATGTGGTCTTCTTTGTTGGTTTTATAATCAAATTTGCGACCTCTATTAATATATCACTTCTCCCACTCTGTAAGAGGTTCTTCTTCTTCAGTTGTCATAGATGTAAGTGCCCCACAGGCTGAGACAAGATTATGCTCTGATACTATTATAATATCCCAAAATAGAATAAACATGAATATTGAACAATAAAACCGAAATTCCAATAAACATCATTACATCAATCATATGAGCATATCAACTAAGTAATTTTTTTATATTCAACAACAGAGATGAAGTACAAAGTGCTTGAAGAAAAGACACTCAAGCTAGAGAGAAAAGCCAAAAATGGCCCTAAACCTCATCCCATGATATATTGTGGCTGCAATAATTGTTGGAATGCTACCACTGCATAGTCCTGCTAGAACATACAACTGCCGGAAACTAGGAATACATAGATTTGCTTATTTGGTGCTCAGAAATAGCCGGTATCAGAGGTCTGGGATTTCTAGCACTTTTCAAGGATAACCCATAAAGGGTTTCCAGAAATGACAATAACGGGAAAATGTAGCCCTAGGGCTGATTTACACACTACAGTTGGGAGACTACTGGGAGGTGGCTGAACTGATGAGAAATCTTCTGTTAATCCTCTGAATCAACTTCTCGAATGAAGGGCTGCTCCTCTCACTGGATGCCAAGCTAAGAAACTTGGGTTATTGCTCCTCCAATAGATATGCCCTCCTAGATTGCGCAATTCCTGAAGGAGACTGCACTACTGATAGTGGCTGAAGATTGGCATAATTCTTGATGATGAAATGAATCTCAAGAAACTTTCCTAAGTTGGCACTCGAAGTCCCCCGAGGATAAGGGTGGGATTTCCGCTCAGAAACACCCGTGTGCTAAACAACACAACATACTTAGCTAAACAACTGAAGCATGTAGAAAGTCATAAAAGCCAATTCATAAACAATATTCATAATGTTTTCTATGGCTGCCATTCCCTTCCTTATATGCTTGTGAGCCCTCACCTCCTTGGCCCCACACAATAATGATTCTACACACATGGCCACTAACCTCCATTATGATTTTGGTTTCCTCCATTCTCTCAACTACCTCCATGACTACACGGTTGATTTGGTGAAATTGACCCCATCCACATGCACTGAACCTCTTTCACACCAAGAAGTGGTTTATTCATCTTGATCCTATCTAGATGCATTGATCCACATTCAGATTAAGAAGTGTTTTTATTCCTACTAAAGGGATTTATGGGTCCCTCTACCCTCTTATTCATTTATATTTTTGACAAAACCCAAATTAATATTCTAATTACCTAAAATATAATTAGGAATATTATAATTATCATGTGGGGAGTTATGAGGAAAAGTACATACAATTGAATATGTTGCGGCATCAAAGGGATCAAAATGTGCATGAGATGACGAATTTGTTTCATACCCTGTGCACAAAATTTGGTATCAAAGATTCGGAGAAACATTTGGTGCTAAAGTACTGCAAATATCTGCATAGATACATTTAGGAGGAAATGTATTTCCTCGACATCTCCGCACTTGGTTCAGCATACTGATATGCTGCCAAGATTGAGTAGAAGTTCAAATAGAAGAAACGATACTTTGGATATGTGAATCAGAAGCAAGGGAAAGGTGCCCCCAAACCACATAATAAAGGAAAAATCCACGGCGGGGAAGCCCGGTATAAACCGCCAAATCCGCAAGCAAATAAAAACACCGTGAAGCCAAAGAAGGACATAGGAAAGTGGTGTGAATTCCATATGAGCTCGAATGAAAACACAAGTGAGTGTCAGGCCAAGTAGTCACTGGTGAGTGAGATGAAGGCTTTTGAATCAGATGCATGCTCTAACTCTGAATCATAACCCAACAAGGGGAGTGACAAAGGGAAGAAAATTATTGATGCGGAGCCCAACACCACCGCTGCCACCATGAAGATCTAGAAGAAGGAATGAGAAGATCCAGAGGAGGAGGAGCGCGTATTCCATTCCAAGGTATAGGTAAAGGGTTCCACGATGGAGTTAATTGTCAATAGTGGGAGCCAAAAAAGCCTCATTTTAGCAGAGGTCATGAAGTGGCTAGGCTTGCCGACCACATCACACCCACAACCATATATAATCAGGTGGCTTCACCAAGGATGGGATCTCTGCGTCAACCAAAAATGTTGCATTCCCTACAACATCAAGCCCTTCACAGATGAGGTATTATGTGACATAACCCCTCTTGATGTTTGTGATGTATTATTAGGTGAACCATACTTGTGGAAGTGAAATGCTGATACGATTCGCGGCCTCGAGCTGTTATTATTACTTTGGGGAATAAGGTGTACAAGATACCAGAAGTCGCACCACCTACCACCATCTCTTTGGTTACTGCAAAACAATGCAGTAAGCTCAATTCCAAAAATTGGAAAATTATTTTCCCAATGATCTGCCCTTAGGGAAAGAAGAAGAATATGGACACAACCTCTAGACAAGGCTCCTTCACACGAAAACAACAAATGGACAAGGTTGTGGAGGAGTATAGGGACATCTTCACCTCACCCACAGGGGTGTCTCTGCACTGTCAAGTCAAGCACCCCATAGATCTGACCCCAGGTGCGTCGTTGCTCGATGGACTAATATATCGGTGCTCTAGTATGGAGAACTATGAGATCAAGAGGTACATTCAGGAGCCACTGCAGAGAGGTCAAATTCAGCCGAGTTCATCACCCCATGGGAGCCTGATCGTGTTGGTGCAAAAGAAGGACAGTACTTGGAGACTCTGTATTGGCTATCGGGTGCTGAACAAGATCACTATTTGGAATAGGTACCCGATCCAACAGATTGATGACCTTATGGACCAACTTAAGGGGGAAAAATATTTCAGCAACATAAACTTGAAGTCTGGGTATCACCAGGTGTCAACCGAACCCTTCAATGTGTCGAAGACTGCCTTCAAAGAAAAAGAGGGCCTGTTCGAATGGCTGGTCATTCATTTTTGGTTGACGAATTCTCATGAAACCTTCATGAGGCTCATGGATGACATCTTGCATCCATTCACTAACTCATTTGTAGTAGTATACTTGGATGGCATCCTGATCTTCAACTAGAATTAGGGAGAGCACCTCCACCACATCCGACAGGTCCTCCAAAGACTGTGGTAGCACAAGTTGTGTGCTAATTTGGAGAAGTGCACTTTTCACATGACCCAGGTTCAGTATTTGGGATACATTATTGATGAGAAGGGGGTGCATGTGGATTCAAACAAGATCCAAGTCATTCGAGATTGGCCATCGCCAACCACTCTAATAGAGCTCCACAAGTTTCTAGGTATTTCTAATTTCTACTACAGGTTCATGTTGGGATTCTCTCATATCATTTGGCCCTTCAATCAAGTCACCAAGGGAGGAGCGAAAGAAAATTTATTTTGGTCTGAATCTCAACAGAAGGCATTCGAAGAGTTGAAAAAAATCCTTTACTCTGATCTAGTGCTCACATTACCAGACTTTCAACAACCATTTGAGATCCAGACAGATGCCTCTGACTATGCTATTGGGAAATTTATTACTCAAAAGGGGCATCCAGTGGCATATCACAGTGAGACACTGTATGAGATAATCCAAAAGTATCCCACTTATGAAAAATATATGTATTCCATTATGTAGGCTTGCCGACAATGGAAGCATTACATTTTGGAGAAGGAAATGATCATCCACATAGACCATTGACCCCTGTAGTTCATAAAAACACAAGGGAAATTGCAGAACGATCACCATTAGAAGTGGTACACATATATTCAAAAATTTCATTTGAACATCAAGTACAAGAAGTGTGGTACCAATAATGTTGTAGAATACCTCAGTCAACCACCGATCATGGTGCTAAGCACCTTGCTCAACTCTTGTGGGCACGACACTTCTGATTGGCTACTTCTCTACAAGGGCAATCCAGAATTCGGCCACACATACAAGACACTCTTGGAGGGTAACTGAGTTGCAAGTTTTCACCTCTAGGATGCACTGCTATGTCACCTGGGACACCTTTGTGTTGCTTCAAGCGAGTGTGCCAAGATGATTTTGGAATCGCACTACAGTCAGGTCACTCAGAATTTCGGGGTTGAGAAAATAGTAGCAGTACTGTAGAAGTATTTCTTTTGGCCAAGCCTTAAATAGGATGTCGCAAAGTACATAAGATCCTACACTGCCTGCACCATTTCCAAACCAACCATCAAGAAGAAAGGCCTTTATACTCAGTTTCCTACACCTATTTGACCTTGGGAATCCATATCCATGGATTAAATGGCAGGCCTTCCTTCTACTAAGCATGGAAACTACTGTGTTTTCGTGGTCGTTGATAGATTTTTGAAGATGACCATTATGGTAGCCTGCAAGAAGAATATCACAACAGAAGGCACTGCTAACCCTTCAGGTGGCCTTGGGATTCTAGCCACTATGTCCCATTGACATAGCCATGCCATTTCCAAATACTCAAGATGATTTGGCTGATGTCCAGTATGATGCTTCCAAGGCAAATGACTTCATTGAGCGCATTCAACACATCTGCCAATAGGTTCATGACATATTTGATAGAGCCAATGCTAAGTATAAGTAGCGACATGATCAGAATCAGGTGCCAAAAAAATTCCAGTTGGGTGACAACGTGTCACTACATTTGTGGAAGAAGCACCTCCCTGGACCCCACTGCAAGCTTTTCCCGCTTTGATATGGGCCATACATCATCACCAAGGCTATAGGGGAGAATGCATTTGAGCTCAGTATTCCACCATTCCTTGGTCTACACTGAGTGTTCAATGTCGACCGCTTATTGGTGGCCACATGCCTATTCCACTTGGACCCCCACCATTGTTTCTTTTAGTTTTTTAGTTTCCTTAATTGTAGCACAATTTACTATTTTTGGAAATTTTTCAGGTTATGAACTTCCGAAGCCGTTTGAGGCCCTAAATGACATTTTTGGGCATGAAAGTTATAGAGAATATGAGTCTTCTAGACTCAATATTATTTATCATAAGTTGTAATCTACGGATAGATCTTTCTAATGATGTATCATGTGCATCAAATGGAGATAGTATGCCAAAGTTACGACCCCGAGAAATTGATGTACTATTTTAACCCAAAAGGGCCCACAGTTTGGCGTTTCATATCCTAGGGTAATGTTTTTGGATGTTTATGGTTTTCCATTGTTTCTCAATAATAAATAGGCCTTTGAGCCTCATTTTAACATAGTTCGGAGGTAGGTAGCCGCCGCATCTCTTCTCAGAGATAAGCTACTAACGCACTGACTAGTTTATTTCCATTCTGTTTGTAAGCATATTTAAGTTATGAGATATTACTGAAACGAAGTCTTATTTTTATTGCATCTTTGTGTTTATGTGTATTTCTGTATTTTATTGTGTTCTTGCATAAATTCAGATGAGTGGTATCAGAGCGGTCTTCTCTTTCTCGATCCTTCTTTGCACGTCCCCAACGAGGTCAGGGTATAAGGGGTTAGGGCTTGATATGGTTGAACCTTTGCAAGATCAGCCTCACAAAACATGACGGCTGCCCATGGGGGATGAAAAAAAAGACGAGGTAGTAGGATCTTCTACCAAAGTGTTGCTTGAGGAGGCCCTCAAGAAAAAAAGGAACACGATAATGGATAACTTTGCCCAGATTCCTCAATGAGTGCCCACCGATGGTACACCTGAATCAAGCAGCTACTCAGGAGACACAACTCCTTTTAAGGTACAAGTAAAATTTTACATTCCCATATTTGAGTGCCAAATAAATGCAGACATCATAGATAGATGGTTGAATCTATTATAAGGGCATTTCTTGGTTCATGGCTTTTCTAACTGGGAAAATATTACTTTTGCACTCCTAAAAAATGCCCCCCATGTCAATGACTGGTGAGAGACCTACTGTGAGTAAAAGGAAGAGAGGGAACCCTCTTTGTTTTTGGACACACCCACTTTGAATTATTTTCGAGATTCCATCAAGGAACAATATTATCACTTGGGGAGCTATGAGGAAAAGTACATACAATGCACTTCGATACGGCAACAAAGGGATTAAGATGTGCATGAGCTGAAAAATTTGTTTCATAACCTGTGCACAAAATCAGGTATCAAAGATACAAAGAAAAATTTGGTGCTGAAAGACCGCAACTATCTGCATAGATACATTCAGGAGTAAATGGAGTTCCTCGACATCTCCTCGCTTGGTGCAACATATCGGTATGTTGCCAAGATTGAGCAGAAGTTCAAACAGAAGAAGCAAGACTTTGGATCTGTGAATCAGAAGCAAGGGAAAGGTGCCCCCAAACCACATAACAAAGGAAAATTCCAAGGCAGGGTGGCTTAGGATAAACAGCCAAAGCCGCAAGCAAAGAACAACACCACAAACCCAGAGAAGGACATGGGAAATTGGTGTGAATTCCATAAGAGCTCCACTCACAACACAAGTGAGTGTCGGGCCAAGCATTCACTGGTGGTTGAGCTAAAGGCTTCTGAATTGGATGCATGCCATGAATCTGAATAGAGCCTGACAAAGGGAGTGACAAAGTGTTGGAGCGGGGTCCACTAAGTCTGACCATTTTGCGATATTTTGTAGTAGTTTAGTCTTGTGCAGGGGTTTTGCGCAAGTCAAAATACCTCATGAATTGTAATGGGTCAAAGGGTAGATCAAGGGGCCGCAAACCACATTTTGTGGACCATATAGTAGCACAGGGTAATAGTATAAATAGATGGATAGATTGGGTTTAAGAAATAATTTTTGTGTAAGTCTGAACATATTGATAGATTTTGGATATTTTGTGTGGATTTGTCTGGGTAGAAGGTTCCTGCTAGCTGTGTGCACGGAGACCTTAGTCCTACTGTGTGGGGACCCTGTTAGCTTTGTGCATATGTTTTTGAAGTGTTTTGTATGAAGGATATGTCTAATAAGTAATAAAGGAATATTGTTGCGGATATTTGAGTTTTATATGCATCTTTTGTTTATGTTGTCAATTTTTTTGCATCTTATTTCTGATTTCTGTATTGTCTATTAATAGATCTCTTGCGCAACTGTGGTTGGGTTTATATGAATGCTTATTGGATGGATTTGATGGTATAAGGCTATGACATTATGTCTTAAGCGTTAGTACTTGATTTATAGTTATTGTGTTAACTTGCGCAAGATATTCTACATATGTGACCTAAATATGTCTGAAAGGGTTTACTGGTTAGGGTTGTTATTCTGAAGGCATTTTTATGGTTATTTGGGATCCTTAGGCACCCACATCATTCAAACCTCTCCAAGGGTGTAGAAACTTGGTTCCAGCACCCCCCATACTGCTTCAGGTGAGACTTTGACTTGCGCAAGCAGGTCACTACCGAAAGGGCCAGTAGTAAGAGGGTTTTGTTGGTTAAACTCAATTCCAAACCTGGGTTAGGACCCCTCAAGCCAACACAAAGGGAAGAAAATTATCGATGCGGAGCCCAACGACACTGTTGCCACCACGAAGATCCAAAAGGATGAACCAGAATATCCAGAGGAGGAGGAGCACCTATTCCATTCCCAGACATGGGTAAAGGGTTCCTTGCGAGCAAAAGAACCTCATTTTAGCATAGGTCGTGAAGCGGCTAGGCTTGCTGACCACAAAACACCGAAAAACTTACACCATCGGGTGGCTTCGCAAAGGACGAGATCTCTACGTCATTCAATATTGGCGCACCTCTGGGAAATATTGGCCCTTCCAAACCTTAAAAATGGAGTGATTTATTGCAGTTTTAGTATGTTCATTGAATTTATCCCTTTAATAAAGCTCGAAGGCATACCAAGACAATGACTGGGCCATTAAATTCTAGTTTTGAATTGATTTAGCTATAATGTCGAGTTCATAAATCACACCCATTGGCTCAATTTAAAATTTTGAGTGGGGGAATACATTACCATTGGTAATTTCCTGGTTTTTTATGCCTTACCTTAGTCCAATTGTTCCAGTTGACACCCAATGATGTGAGAATCACAGTTGAATGGTGGATTGCAAGTGAACCAAAACATATTGATAAACACCCCTTCCCTAAAAGTACAGAAGTGTCGAAACCTTTTATTTTACATTTGGAACTTTTAGACGAGGGAGATAGAGCCAAATGACAAGCTGCTTTTTTGAGGATCCAACATCACATCCTTGGATGTCACCTTCTCGTGAAAATTATAATTCCATTCAGAACGGGGAACCCTCTGAAGAAGGGATAACTATTCCCCATCTATGAAGCATTCAATTGTCACATCTTAGTAGATTCCAATAAAACTAAGAATCTCAAATAGGATGGGTAAACTTTTTAATTTTTCTTTGGTTTTGACCGTTGCTTCTCTCTTCATGGTATAAATGTGTATGTCAGATCAGCCAATCTTCATTATCCTGATGATGAATTACAGTTGGTAGTTCGAAACGCGTCGCTTCCTAAATTTTTTATGTGATTTCCCAGAAGATTTATATTTTAAAAAGGATGGGTAAAGCTAACAATGAATCCTCCATAATTATGCCAAGAGAAAAGAGGAGGTAAAAACAAAGGAATCATATCATAAAATGCTAAAAGTAATGACATATTGTGTTTTCAATGTTGGAATATGTAATTCCTACTTGTCTCAGTTGTGACTTTCTATGTAAGGAGTCTATTCCTATTCCATAGGAGTTAGCTAAATCTATGTGTTCCTAGTTTGGTGTGTGGTTGAGATATTATCTCAACCAACTTACTATGTGTCCAAGATAGTTTCCCTATCTTGAGACAACACTTCATGTATATATGTAGTTATATTTGATTAATAGAATAGAGAGTGCATGCTCATATTTTATTTTCAATGCTATGAAATGTAGTGAAAAAATTATATTTAACTTATCGAGAGAATCAGTAGTAAAAAGGTGTAGGTTTAGAAGACAAGGGAAACGAGCCAGTTTTGTAATGTTTCAATATTTATGGAATCAAGAAATGTTTGAGCCATGTTTATGGTATCTCTGGATTCATGATTTGTCTTATCTCTCATGTAATCATCAATCTTAGGTGCATAATCAATAGTTAGAAACAATGATTTTTACTTGAGATGAACCTCGAAACAACTTTTGATGATTTGTCACTCAAACATCTAGCTTTTTCTTCTATGAAAATTGATGTTGGTTGTGTTGTTAGTATTGGTAATCTAGATTTTTTATATTGAAATAAATGAGAGAAGTTGATAACTATTTTCCTGTAGATTAAATACTCTTTTGCTCTGATTAAAACTATTCTCACAAATATTTTAAATGAACAGTCCACTAATTATCAATATTATATGTTAATAGTATGTTATGCTTAAATCAATCATGTATTACAAAATTAGATTCAATATTTTTAAGCGACAAAACTAAACCCAACTTGTTGTAAAAACATTTTGGGGGTATGGTAGAGCCATAGTTTCCTTTATGTAAGAATAACCTTTCTCATGATTCATCCATTCCTAATATTATACTGCTACTTCTATGTTGTAAAGGATTGTACCTAGGAATTCATGGGGTTGACTCCCTTGTATTAGCTAAGATGGTGTTGAGGTATAAAAGTTGTCTTTTTAATGCCTATTTATCCTACATTAATTATAAATCCGGGAACGACTTTTTGTTTCAAGAGTGTACTCAGTCTGAGGCAACAATTTATCCAATAGTAATGCTCTTCAATATGTAGTATAGTGTTCTAAATGCAAGAGTAAATGGATGCTTGAAAAATAAATCTAACTACAACAACATAAACTCAAATGCTCTGAAATCCAACTTATTCACTCAGCAAACATCAATCAAGGATACAGTAGCAATAACTCATTCCTCTAGAAATTGATGCAATTGAAATCAAACTAGAACAAGAAAATCAATCTGGGAACAAGGAAGCAATAACCAATGTTCTATACAGTTGATAGTCCTGCTTTAAAGCAATTAAAAGGAAATAGAAATTGAAATAAAACTGCTACTGAAAGTAAACTAGGAAAACTCTTTAAAAGCAAACTCTTTTCAATTAATCAACAGAAATGAACATCAAAGTAAATTGAACCATAATGAAAATAGAACAGTGAAGCTCTTTTAGGGTATTAACAAGATAAATTATACAGTGTTGAGATTTTTTATAAATAATAAAAGAAAAACATGTAGAAATTTGAATAATAGATGAATTATTCACCGAGATTATCGTGATTACACACTATTTGAGCTTCATGCATAATACATAATCTCTTCTACCATTGATCATCAATTTGCGGAATTAGAAGCAGTCGCATGCGCACATTAAAACATAATCAAGCACACATATAACACAGTATGTAATGGGGAAAGCTTACAGCTGAAAACCCCCAACTATCTGTATATTATAATGATAGAGAACATGTACCAATACATAGCAAAAACTCCTCACAAGCTCTCAGCACTATCTCCAATTGTTACACACTAACTAGCTTAGATATGAACAAGTCACAAGTTCAAATCTCCTCCACCTGTTAGCCTGCCTCTACTATGCAATCCAAGATGAATAATGATGAGATCCAAGTTGGAATCCCACTGGATTGTACTACGAAATCCTCATTGGCAATCTCAATCAACGTGTGTGCAAATCTCATGCACAACTATAGTCACAACTGATAGTAGACTCACCCTTTCACCCACCTCTAACACTGGTCTCCACTAAACTGTCCATGCACTGCAGTTAACTGATATATTCTTTAGTTGATTTATGAGTTAATAATTAGTGAATTAATTAATAATTTATTCACACCGCTCATCACTAGTGTATTTATCAGTTAGACTAAATACAACTAGTTCAACTAAGTTAAACTGAACATAACTTCATCAACTGTCTCATCAACTCCACCAAACTCTGCCACATGAGTTCTAACTGAATTCAACCATGAAATAGCTCAAATAAACCATAGGAATAGCGTAATTCCTTCTGTCAGCTGCATGTGCCACATCCGTAGCTCGAACTGAAGTGCTCCAAGAGGATAAGATAATGTTTATAGTCCAAATATTATTAAGAGCTAATAATATTCGACTGATCTATTTTTAGACTGGCAGTCTAAAAATAGACTCTGCCCAGTATGTCTAAAAATAGAGATCCATATATTTTTACCAACTTGACCAAACATCCATAAATAACATCCTACAACTCATAAACCATGATCCATATGTCTAAAAATAGACATATTTTAAAAATAGACTTTGCGCCAAAAATAGCTTGCAGGCCCACTTAGTGAAGGCGACTTCTTTTCACTAAGCTCCATCATCTTGTTGCATTCTCAACACTCCCTTTCAACAAGATATGGATTATCTGCAACCCCTATCCTGCCTCTGTGGTATTCGAATTTTCTCCTGGTGAGCGCCTTCGTCAAGATATCAGCATCCTTATCCTCCGTGGGAATGTATGAAAGTAACATGATCCTTCGCTACACACAATCTCTGATATGATGGTACCTGATGTCGATGTGTTTGGATCTATCATGAAATAATGGATTAGCCGAGAGTTTAATGCAACTCTGGTTATCACAATAAATCACAGTAGGCTCCAAGTGCGACCCGAACAATCTGACGAGGATCTTCCTCATCCAAATAGCCTCGCATGCGGCTAAGCTTGCTCCATATACTCGGCCCTCGCGGCGAGTGCCACGGATCTACGCTTCCTGCTGTACCAAGCTAGCTGTCGACCCGATCTTGAAGATCCCTAAATCCCTCCGGATGTGCACTTTCTGGTCGTTGGGCTCCACTGCCCAATGCGCATCAGATGAAGCCACATAGCTACCTCATCCTCCTGAATGTACCACAATCCATATCCCGATGTGCCTCTAAGATAACACAATACATGCTTGCCTGCCTTCCAGAAGAGCTTGGTTGGCTTAACCATAGCTTGTGAAAGCTGGTTAACAGCATAGCATATATCAGGTCGTGTATTGACCAGATACATAAGTGACCCCACCAACTGTCGATAAACAGTGGCATCCACTACCTCCACTGAAGTAGCATCCTCCTTCCTCCAACCTACAGGAAGAGGAGTATCAACAGTCCTGCAGCCATGCATGTTGAACTTCTCCAGTATCTCCCGGTCATACTTACCCTGAGAGACAAATAGTCCATCACTGCGCTGCCAAATTTCCAATCCCAGGAAACAATGAAGGAGGCCCAAGTCCTTCATCTCAAAATCTCTAGCAAGATCCTCCTTGCACGAAAGTATCAACAGCTCATCACCTGTCAGAATCAAATCATCTACATAAAGTACAATGATCAGCAACTTACCCTCCACCACAATCTGGTATAGGTTAGGATCCGCCTCACTCTTGGAGAATCCAAGTCCTGTGAAATAATTGTCTATCCGTGTGTACCAAGCATGAAGTGCTTGTTTCAACCCATACAACGCTCTCTTGAGCCTGCACACATGCGACTCGCTGCTGAAGATCTCGAAACCTTCGAGCTGATCTATGTACACCTCCTCCTCAATCAACCCGTTGAGGAACGCAGTCTTCACATCCATCTAATGAATGTGCCACCCCATCTGCGCTGAGAGAGCAAGAACCATCCATATGGAAGAATACCTTGCGACAGGTGCAAAGGTCTGCTCATAATCGATCCCCTCAATCTGTGAAAAGCCTCGAGCAACAAATCTTGCCTTGTAATTCTCCACACTCCCGTCAGCTGCCTGCTTCAATTTGTAGATCCATCTCGAACCCACCACTTATTTACCCTCCGGCCTCGAGACAATCTCCCATGCAATGTTTCTGACAATCGAATCATACTCTTCCACCATGGCATCTACCCATGCAGGATCCTCCACAGCTTCCTCGAAAGAGGATGGCTCTGTCAAGATACACTTGCTCATAAGATCCATGTATCCAGTATACCAGTCAGGTGACTGTCTTTTTCTGCGCTGTGATGTAGGTGCTCCTACAACCTTCTCTGCATCTTGAGCCAGTCGCTCAGCTTTTGTAGTGCGCTTCCGCCCTCTGATGGTTGGCGCTGCTTGAGTGGTCTCTTCCACTCCATGAACCTCATCTTGTGGCTGATCCACATCCTGAGACTCATCCTTAGGAACTAATAGCTCCTCATTTGCATGCAAGTGTGGCTCCCTCTCAAGCGAACACTTCATGGCTTTCTCCTCATGAAATTTGATATCCCGTCGCACAACAGTCTTGTGACTGTCTGGAAAATACACACGATAGTTGTGGGGCATATCAGTGTACCCCAAAAATATCCCAACCTCTGCGGTCGGCTCCAGCTTCTTCCTGGCATCCTTCGTCACATGAATGTAAACAGGTGAACCAAAAATCCTCAAATGGGAAATATCAGGCCTCTTACCAGAAAATGCCTCTTCGGGTGTACTCATGCCAAGTATCTTGTGAGGACAATGGTTCTGCACATATACTGCAGTATTTCATGCCTCTGCCTACAAGTGAATGGGTAGGCCCTGATCATGAAACATCACCCGTGTAGCACCCACGATTGTTCTGTTCTTCTGCTCAGCAACCCCGTTCTGCTGTGGGTTATGAGGTGCTATGAGCTCTCTTCGAATTCCTTCTGCACTGCAAAAGTCCTTGAATTCGCCAGAGATGAATTCACCACCATTGTCGCTCCTAAGAGCCTTCACCTGCTTCCCCGATTCCTTCTCCACCAGCGCCTTGAACTAACAGAACTTTTAGTATGTCTCACTCTTCTTCTGCATGAAGAAGATCCAACACTTTCAAGAATAATCATCAACAAATATCACATAGTACCCGTGCTTTGCTGTCGAAGCTGCTGAGAAAGGTCCACACACATCTGTGTGAATTATCTCAAGGATCGTCGTGGCGCAACTATCCTTCTTGTGAAAGGTGGCTTTCACAAATTTTCCTAAGGTACATCCCTTGCACTGATCTGACTGCACAAGAGTGCCCTTAGGAAGCCCAGTAGAAATCTGCTACAATATCTTCAAAGCTCCATGGTGAAGGTGGCCCAATCTCCGGTGCCACAGCTCACCATCATCCCGGCTCACCACTCATTTTGCCTTGCATGCCATTGCTGCGCAGCCATCTACATGCAATTGATAAAGGTTTTTAACTCGAACCCCTATCTTTCGGGTTTCTCCAGTTGTCTTACTGCACAGGAAAGCCTTTCCCTCGCTGAAGACAACATCATATCCCTTGTCTTCCAACATCACCACAGAGATAAGATTCTTCTTCAATCCTGGAACATGCATCACTTCCTTCAATACGAAGGGTTTACCAGACTCCCTCTCAAAGGAAATGGTACCGATACCGGTCGCACTGTATCTACCATCATCGTCCATCTCGATGTGCACTCCAAGATCTTTCTCATCCAGATCAGTAAACAAATCTCGATCTCATGTCATGTGAAAAGACGCACCACTGTCCAAAAACCACACTAAACCCATCACACTTGAGACCAAGCATGCGATCAGCGAAAAATCCAGCTCAAACTGCGAGGCTAAGGCCTCTCCAGCTGCAGATCCAGCAGCCTGCTTATTTTTCTTCTTCTGCGGACAATTTGTGGCATAATGTTCGTGTTGGTGACAGTGAAAGCACTTCACCTTGGACATGTCCTGCTTCTTGCCTTTCGCACCGGAATGAGAAGCTTTCTTGCTCTTCCCCTTCTTTGCTTTGGTAGCCAAAGCACAATTTTCTTCATCAGATGCCTTTGATGAAGATCCGTCCCTGGTACTCCACCTTATCTCCTCTTGCACAAGATCTGACCAAAGTCGCTCCCATCCTGGCAATTTCTCCCGACCATTGATAGAGTCCTGATAGGAATGCCAACTCTTAGAAAGCCCAAGGAGAGCCAAGCTCACCAAGTTCTCATCATCTATAGTCACCCCCACACTTCCTAGCTCATCCCTGCATTGGATGAACTTCGTGAGGTACTTGGGCATACTGTCGCCTTTCTCCATCTTTATGTTTCCAAGTTTATCCTTGAGCGCCAACTTCCTCTGGTCGCTCTTGCTTTGGAATAAATCTGTCAATGCTTTCCACATTAAGTATGGAGAAGCTTTTCCATGAAGGCTGGATACAATGTGATCCTTCACGCCCTCCAACAGAATCCTTCGACATTTTGCTGTCTTCTTTTGCCAAGCCTCAACTTGAGCAGCATCAGTAGGCTTTGGGACTTCAGCATCTATGAACTCCTTCAGCCCATTGTCATCTAACACCGCCTCCATCCTTTCCTTCCATGCAATATAATTCGAGTTGCCCTCAAGGGCATACTCCAATCACAATCCGTTGAAAGAAATTTTGACTTCGACACCAAGAAAACACTGCTGTAAATTCGAATTCCACCAGCTCAAAACTCAACCGCTTCTGATCTATGAGAAAAAAGTATTTCTAGCACAAAGATCGACCGTAGGGGCATTTACTGGATTTTTCACCTTTCAAAGAAAGGATGAATCCAGAGGCTACCTGGCCCTCTTACAGACTCTGTCTACCGGAATAAAATGTAATCACTGTAATAGATCTGATGATCAACTTAGCGCTCTGATACCATGTATAAAATTGAATAATAGATGAATTATTCACCGAGATTATCCTGTTTACACACTATTTGAGCTTCATGCATAATACATAATCTCTTCTACCATTGATCATCAATTTACGAAATTAGAAGCAGTCGCATGCGCACATTAAAACATAATCAAGCACACATATAACACAGTATGTAATGGGGAAAGCTTACAGCTGAAAACCCCCAACTATCTGTATATTATAATGATAGAGAACATGTAACAATACATAGTACAAACTCCTCACAAGCTCTCAGCACTATCTCCAATTGTTACACACAAACTAGCTCAGATCTGAACAAGTCACAGGTTCAAATCTCCTCCACTGTTTGCCTGCCTCTACTCGCAATCCAAGATGAGAATGAATGAGATCCAAGTTCGAATCCCCTTGGCTTGTACTGTGCAATCCTCATTGGCAATCTCAATCAATGTGTGTGCAAATATCATGCACAAGTATAGTCACAACTGATAGCCACACTCACCCTTTCACCCACCTCTAACACTGGTCTCCACTGAACTGTCCATGCATTGCAGTTAACTGATGTATTCTTTAGTTGATTTATAAGTTAATAATTAGTGAATTAATTAATAATTAATTCACACCACTCATCACTAGTGTATTTATCAGTTAGACTAAATACAACTAGTTCAACTAAGTTAAACCAGACACAACTCCATCAACTATCTCATCAACTCCACCAAACCTCTTGCTTACACAGGTTCTAAGCAAAGTCAACCTTTGTATGAACCAAACCCCATTACCCCACAGGAATAGCATAATTTCATGTAGCTCGCAGGCCACATCTAGTAACATGAACTGAAGTGCTCCAAGAGAATAAGATAATGTTTATAGTCGAAATATTATTAAGAGCTAATAATATTGATCTAAATTTAAATTTGGCGGTATAAAGCAACTACTGCCAGTATCTAAAAATAGAGATCCATCTATTTTTTATATTGACCAACTTCATCCATAAATAGCTTCTATAACTCACAGACCATGATTACATATGTCTAAAAATAGACATAGTCTAAAAAAGACTACTGCATGAAAATAGCCCCTACCAGACTGATTAGTAATGACTTCTTTTCACTAAGCTCCATCATCTTGTTGCATTCTCAACACAACAACGCGATTCGTTAATATAACACACTGATATCAAAGCAATCAAACAACAAACCGATTAACTTGCAAACTATAGTAAAAGAAAATATGAACTATCTCACAAAAATAATGAAAAGGTAAAGATACAAACAACGGATCGATCCACCAGGGCCGGGCCCTCAACCACCAGTGAAACACCGCTGAGCTACTGCAGAAGTAAGAAGTTAAACGTCAACACGTTCTTGTATTAATCATGCATAATAGTGTTTACAAACAGTCGATCTCTGTTTAATCAATGAGAGTCGATGAGGAATTGTATAATTACAACAAGAAATCTCTCCATTTCTCATCCATCCTCCCCCAATACATAATACATGCTCTCCTTTTATAATCACAAAGAGGAGAAAATAAATAGTAAATATGATCTCTTATAACAATATTGGATTTTTCCTAACTAATTGATCAACAAGAAAATAGATTTCCATCCATATTTCAACAAGAGAAAGTCGAATTTGGATTTGCAGCTAAGATAATTTGGAGAACGCCCGCAATAGCAAATCTGAGAAAATCGTGCTTAAAGAACCCTGTGTTTCTCTCAATACAGGCCAAATTTGGGCAAACCGTTGTTTTCTAAAGTTAATTTTGTCCTTTCTGGACAAAATCTATGTTCCGGATTTTCTAAATTCTTCTTTATTTGCCCAGAATCTCAACCGCAAAACTGTCACTTCTTATTCCAACGAATTTCTGAGTTGGAATATTTGATGATGATTTGGAGATCAAATCTACAATCTGACAAATATCTTGGATGCTAAAATGGTAAGTTATGTTACAAAATATATTATCAAACCATCATTGATAAAATTATGCATAATAATCATCAATTTATTAAAAATAAATGAGAAGAAATAACATTCATCCATAAGAGCATAAATCATTATAAAATGGATTTATATAATAAATTATAATAAATGATATGATAAAGAATAGTAAAAATGGATGAAATAAGTGTTAAAAAGTGGTCGTATTTACGGCCCAACATACCCCCAAACTGAATATATTGCATGTCCTCATGCAACCCAGAACTGAATATATTTCATATCCTCATGTAACCCAAAGACAAAACCCATGTGTTAACCAAACAAAAATTGCTCATCCCAACTCATGAAATGGATGGAACAAATGAATTTTTCCACAAATAATGAATATTCAATTTTAGCAATCTTGATAAAGGCATAACAATTTTTACATTTGACGTTCAACTATATGTATATGAAGTTGCAGAAAAATGTGACATAAGTAACAACAAACTTCATTAACCATTTTCTCAAAAATCAGATCGTTTTGATGCACGGATCATGAGATATAAACAAAATGGTTGTAGGTGATAGTGCATAATTTTTGAAATTTTATGAACTAATTTAGCGTGAAATTATCTGGGTTTGTGTATAGTAATGATACCTCTTTGTTATCCAGAAATCACAAGAATTCAGTTCATAGTTTTAAAGATATATGCAAAACAATTTATGCACTATATACAAATGAAATTGTATGCCTTAAATGAGAAAGAAAGTGGAAACATCCATCATGTGTAGCAATTCCTCCCCCTAAACTGAAGAATTAGCATGTCCCCATGCGATGCTAGAAAACAAAGAGAGGTGCTTGCTACAATATGTTGAAATCTATGCTTGGTGTAAAACAACATGGAATAAGGAAGGTGTTGAGAATGAATAAGAATATCAAAGAAGATTATTGACATGGTCATAAGAAAGAAATGAAGGAAATCAACACTCCCCCAAACTGAAAGATGAGATGTGTCTAAAAAAATGGGAAGTGGTAAAGATGTAGAATGAATGATGATAAATAATGCTCAATGGATTTTCATGAAATTGTCCTAAATTCATAATAAATTAGAAAATTATGCTATTTTACCTCAAGTGTTACCTCCGAAAAAATGTGGAAGGACATGTAGGGACTGGCCTTTTTTGAAGCTGATGTACGCTGAGCAGATACTGAAAGTGATGCAAACGGTGGAATCCATGCAAGCACATCATGTCTGAAGAATTGTGCATGTTTGCAAGTTGCGTGAACCTTTATTATTAGTTGCAATAGTGGGGTCGTGCTGCGGATAGAATTTCCCCCCCATATTTGTTGTTCTCCTATAAACAAAGTACGATTCCGTATGCAATTTTCTTGAATCCACAATTTTTAGTTTTGAATGGCAACATATAAGATGCATGCAAAAAGTTCAATCAAAAAAAATTATGTAGAAATGCAGTATGAATATGGTGGCAAATAAAAGAGCAGCGTACTGCACAACAATTGTACAACATGGAAAGACATACATACTTATGATATGATCAACAAATTATCGCATTACTAAAATCAATGCATATTTTGAAATCGTGAGTAGATATGGAAATATTTATGTAATGATTCGAAAATAAGGGAAAAAGACAGCTGATGTGAAAAAAATACTTATGCAGTCATTATCCACATAAACCATTATGATCGATTTATAAATAAATTTCATGCATAAGCGCTTCCGAACAAAGGGTTTAGGGGCATACTCTTATTTGATATTAGATAAAGATATAAGAAAAGGGTTTATCATTACTATTGATTTGTGAAAAATATGACTTCAATACCATCAGCAGAGCTCTATTGCCCATAGGTGTCTATAACCTTGACAAAGTTGTTTTCTCAGCCTTGGAACCATTATCCTTTATTTGTGCCTAGGGAAGTGCCATGTGATGTCATGATGGAGGCCACTGTGCTGGGTTGGGGACCAGATGAATTACAATGCCATTCACCAGGAAGGAGTGAAAGGTGGGCAGGTCGGCTTGTGATGAGACCTCCTGTTCCAAGGACTTTTTATTTTTCTGAGTTGTCCATTGGATCATATCCCTGGTGTGGTGGCCATAATGAGAATGCCACTTCACTGATTCCTTATGATCATGGTAGGTTAGCTCTTGATGAGCCCCCTATCCTCCATCTGCCATATCATAGAATTGTTAGTAATCATATAACGATTTTTCTTTTTCTTTTTCTTTACATATAGCACTTCCCTATTTATATATAAAGGGTGGCTCAACACTCTTTAAGAGTAGGGATGGTGGAAGAAGTCTGAACATCTTAATAGAGAAAATATGCCCTTATTCTTATTTAATAAATAAAAATCAAAGAGAGTTATGAAGATTTGGGGAAGAACCAACATGATAAAGATAATCGATCATATTAATTTTAGTGAAAGTAAAGACAACAAAGTGATATAGATGGTTGTGTCTGTTCTTTTTTCTTATCACTACAAAACAATTTGTTAAAAATGAAAATTTCTCTTGATTTGCTGATTCCAGTAACCTCTAATTTGTGTATCCTTCCATAAATTGTATGTTTGCCTTTCAAAAAGTCATGAAAAATTCAAAAAAATCCTCAAAAAGATTTTCACAAACAAGAAAAATGCATTAAAAAAGTGTTGTTCCTTTGGAAAAGAACAACAAAAGTGTTGTTCTTTTGGAAAGGAACAACAAAAGTGTTGTTCTTTTGGAAAGGAACAACAAAACACTCACAACAATACTGTTATTCCTTTCAAAATGAACAACAAAAGTGTTGTTCCTTTGGAAAGGAACAACAAAAACACTCACAACAATACTGCTATTCCTTTCGAAAGGAACAACAAAAGTGTTGTTCCTTTGGAAATGAACAACAAAAATTCGCAGCAAGAAAAGTAAGAATGGTTCAAGAAATAGAATTTTATACAAAAAAAAAGCAAAGAAAAATAAAACAAACTTTATGTACAGGTTTCAAGAAAAAGTATCTATTTATTTATTTATTTATTTTACAGAATTGGTGCTACCGAAGAATTGCCTTTTGTAACTGAAACTTGCATGGTGGGGTCCTTCTTGTGCAATTGAAAATGGAACAGAAACTACAATTTGGAGGGATCAACGTCTGAAACACAAAAACATAAAAGAAATCAAAAAAGAAACAACACTTTATTAAGTTATAACAACTATGATTTTATTTCCTAAAGGAATATCAATCTGTTAATGGAAAAAAAATGATCTTTTTGAAAAATGTTTTAGCAGTAGTGACATGAATCTTCAAATGGAAACCAATTCTTCATTTCTTCTTGTTGTGAATCTATCAGGCAATGAAATGGATGAAATGCCCTTGTTTTACTAAAATTTCTTTCAAGAATCGCTCATCCATAAATTGACCTTTGTTCTGTTAAGACCTACAAAAACGAGTATCTACCCGCAATAAAACATTAAATCATGGAGAAAAGAGGTGCGCGGGCTCTCCTAATCCAAGAATTATGCAAAAAACTAACAAGTAGTTACTCTGTAGAAAAAATCCATGGAAAAAGAAAAATTAATTTATTACCTGCGGGAGAGCAGTGGCCAATCATGCTAACCAACAGTGTTTCAATTATAAATTCTTTGTTTTTCGTCCGATTTGAGTCATTCAAAAGCCAAATGAGAGCTAATTCAAATTTTTATCTCCAATAGAAATAGGTTTTAAAAATTCAATGCTATGATATGTCAAATTTTCTTAGAACAACCTGTATAATAGAGTCATTTTCGATTTTCTAACTTAGACCAACAGTTGATATTTAAAGCATAAATTTTTCGTTTGATGGCGGATTGAACCGATTCAAATTGGATATTAAATTAGATTAATTTATTGATCTCCAATAGAAACAGGTTTTGACGACAAGAAGAATTGATGGGTCAAATACGTTAATGAACAGCCGAGAAAATAGAGTTTCAAGAGTGCTGATTTATGGAAGACAGTCAGTATTTTGGTCATATATTCCTCATACGATATCGAAATTGAGTGATTCAAATTGAGTTGTAAATTATATTCATAGGTAAATCTTTCATAGAAACAAATTTTAAAAATATAGTCATTTAGGTCTCCAAAGACTAATTGTCCCAACTCTGTTGTTGAGTTGCCTACTAGACACCCTGTCAATGTTTTGGTTCTAACTTTTTTGTTTCAAATCCAAATTGAGTGATTCAAATTGTGTTGGAAAGTAGACATCAAGGGATACTTAGGATAGGAACATTTTTTAAAAATATTCACTTTTGGTCCCCCAAAACATGACTATTCCAACTGTGTTTTCAGAAATTTCATCAAGCCCACAAGCCAAAAAAATATGATATTCAAGAAATTTTCCATATTGATGATAAAAATGAATATAAGTGCTTGTGAAATTTTTATTTGCAATATAATTCATCTACATACACAAATAAATTAGAATATTTATCATCAATGTTGATTTCACAGCATGTTACAACAAATAAACAACTATTTTTACAAAAATAAAAAAAAAATGTGTTTGTTTTATTTCCTTATTTATTTTATTTTTCTACACTGGCCTACTCTGAATTGGAAAATGAATATTATTACGTATAAGAGTATTTCTAGTGGAACCATTTTAGAAATAAGGCCTCTAGTATGTACATACCCAAATTTGAAAAATGCGTGTTGATAAAAATTAGGGTATGTCCCCGGATGCGGGTGTCACAAATGCATATTAAATTGATGGGCTGGCGGGCTGCTCCTCACTGCCGCCATCTGCCTCAGGTGTACAACGTGTTAAATGGCATTATGCCCAATGCAAACATCCATTTATGCTTCCCCCATTCCAACGCTGCTCGCCCTGCAAATTCTGGCTCTCGCTCGTCTCCGGATGTGGTGAAGCATCCCTCCGCATGCTTGAGAGGGATTCACAGTATGATGGCAATCACGTTTGAAGACAGGACTCGCTTGGGAAGGACGGCTTGGGAGCCTGTGGTGATTCGGCGCTCTGTGGGTGGCATTCTCCCGCATCATGTTATAAACCTGCTCTCGGCTCCCACCATGTATCATTCTGTTGTCAACAATTGCAGCGTTTGCCGAAAGTATAGTGTCGACCAGCGCTTGCAGCATTTCAGTAAAAGTGTGGCTCGTGGTTTTCTCTGCGCCGGGTGGAGGGTTGATCAAGTGCTGCATTTGGTGTGTTTCCAGGACTACCTCGCGAAGGTTCGCTCTGCGGTTTGGAAGACTCTCAGGCTTCCGCTCCCTTTCAACATGCCCAGACTTCGCCATCGAATGAGAAGCAGTTGGGGTAGCTCGAGGAGCCGCCCTTCTCCTACCAGTCCCTCTCCTGACTCTTCTTCCTTTGGGGAAGGCTCAAGTCGTTATCCTCGCACTCGTTCTGGTCGAGGGAGCTCTCATGGCCACCGTCTGTTCTGGGGTCCTCACACGCACAGGCCTCCTGCTTCCTATGCCCCAACCACCGGCACGGCCAGGTTCACCTTCAACAGCAATCTCAACCGCCCTCGCATTACTGCCATCCTTTCTGTGGTTTTCCTTGAAGATATGGTTCCTGGGGATGACTCGCTTCCTTCGGCTCCGGCTGCGACTGTCTGTGCTCCGGACACTCAGTTTTCTGCCTTTAATCTTGAAGGGCGCAATCCTCAAGCCCCGCCTCCGTCTCGCCATGCTGATCCTGTCGTTGATGAAGAAATGCTTTCTGCCGAGAATGTCTCTCAAGCTGCTCCGACTGCTCCGGACGAACCTGCTTCAGGCCCGCACGCCTCCGGATGGTGCAGAATCGAAGAGGTGCCCCCGGAAGATTAAATGGGTTTGTTGTCTGGTCATCCCAATGTCTCTGTTTCTCCAACCTACGGGTTTTTTCTGTTCTGGAAGTTTTTGCTATGTTTATGGCCCTTCTTTGTATCTCTGGGATCAAAGTGTGTTACAGAAAACCGTGGTTATGGTCCCCTGCGTGGGCATCGACAGTTTTCAACACTGTTTTTTCTGATTTTCTGCCTCATGAGCAGCAGTTTCTGACTAGGTCTAGATGTAATTTTACCGCTTGTTAATAGATAATTTTACTTAGAAAAAAAAAAAAAATTAGGGTATGAGAAGCCAACTTCCTTTGAAAAGATGGTGACAAAAATTCTTGAAGCATAGAGTGATGTTGCAAAAAAATGATGGAGTAAAACCAATCTTCAAT
This sequence comes from Pinus albicaulis, assembly GCA_034641835.2. Taxonomy (NCBI): domain Eukaryota; kingdom Viridiplantae; phylum Streptophyta; class Pinopsida; order Pinales; family Pinaceae; genus Pinus; species Pinus albicaulis. The sequence goes on from JAXQQM020083328.1 coordinate 124,258, forward strand.
GTATCCGTTACTTTCTTGATTTCCCATAGCCATCGTATCATGAGGTTCTTGAGCTTTTAAAATGGTTTGTTGGTGAAAAATAGAAGAAACCTCATTTTCTTTTATAACTTATACAATTTTTGGATTTGATTCATTCTGAGTCTCAATGTAAGTTTTCTCCAATAGTGTATGTGAGATAGAATGGGTGGGAAGGGTGTGTAAATTTTTCAGTTCAACACTGTAAGCATGTTGTACTGGTTTACTATGGTGAGGCTGTGGAATGAGTTGAGCAGGAGATTGTGTAGGGAATGGATCCTCTTGATGATGTAACTGATTGTGTTGAGTGGATGATTTTGATGGGCAAGCAAGATATTGTGGAAGAGCTGGAAGATGTGTTTGTGCTACAAGATGAGGGAGAGTAGTCATGCAATCATAAGATGAAGAATGCCAAACTTGTAGACAAGATTGGTGGTGGTTATATTGAGATTGACATGGCTGCCCTAACATATGAGTATTCCATAATGGATTATGCAAGTAAGAGAATGGAGAGGAAGTGTTTTGAACCATATATGTTGACCTTGTTGTAGCTTCCCCATCTCTTTGATATGCCACTTCCAAATTAGATAAGGAAGAACAACCATCTATGGGATGCTCCTTTCGGTAATGAGGGAAAAACACTTCATCAAATTCTTGATTTTTCCGAACCTGCAAAACTTTCAATTGTGAATTTAGAGAGCTAATAAAATCATATTTAAAATTTCCAAATAAAACATTGATTTCATCTCTTATGTCTCTTATTCTTGTAGTAAATTTGGAAAAGAAAGAAGAAACTTCTCTAGAATTCTTACCAGCCTTGGAAATTCCTCTTGAATACCTTATGCACAACTCACAAACATCATCATATGATAACTGAAAAACATCACCTTTTCCTATTAGATTTAAGAGTTCTAAAAAATCATCTTTGATTCTTTTAAGAAGGAGTTTATTCAAGATCTCTTTTTCCAAATGCTTATGCTTTGATTTTTGAAGGTTGTATCGAAATCGCTCTACATAGTCCTCCAAGATTTCATCTTCCCTTTGTGTCATACCAAAAATATCTTCATTGGATTTGCAATAGTCTTGGTACTTCTTCAAGAATATGTTCTTCATGTCCTCCCATGTTTTGATGCAGTTCCCACCTAGGCTCATGAACCATCGGAGAGATGCTCCTTTTAGAGTAAGAGGAAACACTTTCAATCTTTGATCATTAGTACAATAATCATATCCTCTATAAAGTATTTCAAACTCAAATAAGAATGTATCTGGATCTTCATTTGTCAAACCATGAAAATTTGGTAGAGACAATGGGGGAATTATGTGCATTTGTGTCACTCCTCCTAGATCCTTGATAGGGAATTCGAAAGTTGCAATGTGAGCCATTTCTTACCATAATAGAAGATTTTCTTCATGTGTTTCTTTAAGGATCCTCCTTCCAATGTTCCTGTCAATTGGTTAGTGAAATGGGTGGTGCTTACATCACCACTCGAGTGGAATTACAAGATTTTTTTTTCAAAAATTATACCTCTAAAATTCAAAAAAACGCAAGAATTCATTCCTACCTTAAGCTTTCACTCAATTCTAATGTGAAGCGGGCCAACGAAAAAGTATGTTCCTTGCTCGGTGCACAGGTTCTTACCTTCTGTCTTTAATACCCAGTTCTTCCAAAGTAGAAAAAATCAAATATGCATCACTCTTTCTAAAAGACATACACTCTCCCCGGCAATAGTGCCAAAATGTTGACATATAAAAGGTGTTTTTTAATGCCTATTTATCATACATTAATTATCAACCTGGGAACGACTTTTTGTTTCAAGAGTGTACTCAGTCTGAGGTAGAACTTTATCCAAGAGTAATGCTCTTCAATATGTAGTACAGTGTTCTAAATGCAAGAGTAAATGGATGCTTGAAAAAGAAATCTAACTAAAACAACATAAACTCAAATGCTCTGAAATCCAACTTATTCACTCACCAAACATCAATTGAGGATACAATAGCAGTAACTCATTCCTCTAGAAATTAATGCAATTGAAATCAAACTAGAACAAGACAATCAATCTGGGAATGAGGAAGCAATAACCAATGTTCTCTACAGTTGACAGTCCTACTTTAAAGCAATTAAAAGGAACGATAATGGAAATAGAACAACGAAGCTCTATTAAGGTATTAACAAGATAAATTATATAGTGTTGAGATTTTTGTTAAATAATAAAAGAATAGCAACGCAATTTGTTAATATAACACACTAATATAAAAGCAATTAAACAACAAACCGATTAACTTGAAAATTGTAATAAAAGCTAATATGAACTATCTCACAAAAATAATAAAAAGGTAGAGATACAAACAACGGATCGATCCACTAGGGCTGGGCCCTCAACCACCAGTGAAACGTTGTTGAAATACTGCAGAACTAAGAAGTTAAACGACAACACGTTCTTGTATTAATCATGCATAACAGCATTTAAAAATAGTTGATCTCTATTTAATCAATGAGAGTCAACGAGGAATTGTATAATTACAATAAGAAATCTCCCCATCTCTCATCCATCCTTCCCCAATACATAATACACGCTCTCCTTTTATAATCACAAAGAGGAGAAATTAAATTGTAAATATGATCTCTTATAACAATATTGGATTGTTCCTAACCAATTTATCAACAAGAAAATAGATTTCCATCCATCTTTCAACAAGAGCAAGTCGAATTTGGATTTGCAGCTGAGATAATTTGGAGGACGGCTGCAACAACAAATATGAGAAAATCGTGCTCAAAGAACCCTGTGTTTCTCTCAATATAGGCTGAATTTGGGCAAAATGTTCTGTCATAAAGTTAAATTGGTCCGTTCTGGACAAAACCCATGTTCTGGATTTTCCATATTCTTCTTTATTTTCCCAGAATCTTAACTGCAAAACTATCACTTCTTATTCTAGAGAATTTCTGAGTTGGAATATTTGATGATGATTTGGAGATAAAATCTACAATTTGGCAAATATCTTGGAGGCTAAAATGGTAAGTGATGTTACAAAATATATTAATGAACCATCATTGATAAAATTATGCATAATAATCATCAATTTATTAAAAATAAAGGAGAAGAAATAATGTTCATCCATAAGAGCATACATTATTATAAAATGGATTTATATAATAAATTATAATAAATGATATGATAAAGAAGAGTAAAAAGGGATGAAATAAGTGTTAAAAAGTGGTCATATTCACGGCCCAATAGATGGATCGCCTGTTGGGAAAAATATTGAGAGGGGGGGTGAATCAGTATTTAGGGCATACTTAAAACTTTTTACTTTTTCATGCTCTAAAACCCATACGCTACTTTACTTCATCAGACTCGCGTATATACGCGGATACCCTTTACTAAACTCGCGTATGTACAGAGATCTTAATATGCAATTAGTTCTTTACTTAGATCCTTGCATTTATTCATTCATCAGATGTTTATATAGCAGCAGACATGTGCAGTAATAACAGAATAAATCATCACACATAAGCATCACACATGAACACCAGGATTTTAGGTGGAAACCCAAGTCGGGAGAAAACCACCGCTACTGTTGCTCAGCCTTCAATATTTTATTATAAATAAAACATCTCACAACTTATGTACTGGCGCAGACTCATACAAGTACGCAGGCACCCACCTGCGCTCGTTTACTAGCCTCTCCTGGAAGGGAGCTACGACCCCCTGCTCTCGTTTACCAACCTCTCCTGGAAGGGAGCTACGACCCCCTGCTCTCATTTACCAGCCTCACCTGGAAGGGAGCTACAACCCCCTGACTGAAGGCTACAACCCTTAGCACCATCATGGACCACGTTTCATCAATTTTCACACTGGATCCAAAAGCTTTCTTTAGAGCACAACTTGCAGGCCACTTTTCATAATATTTTTAGATTGGACCCACTCCACACATTTAAGCTCAATCATACATCAAAACTGATACTTATCATTTCAGACAACTCAGAACTGTAGAATACAGATAGCAGTAACACAACAGAACAAATCAGACATTTCATACCCCATACTTCAGCAAACCCTAGTTTGCATACGCGCTTTCCTTTCACTGATACCGCGTATATACGGGCTTCCATTCACATCAACCCGCGTATACATCTGCACATTACAGAACAGCCCATATGTGCTTTCTCTCCATAAAACCCGCGTATATACGCACTTCCTCTGCGACAAACTTGCGTATAGATATTCAGACATTATAGGGCAGCATACTTCTTCAGATCAGATATTCAATTCAGATTTAACTCTTCACTTTAGACAGATGTTCGCCTCATCTCATATTTAAACATTCCACAAACAGATCTAGAAGATACAAATACATTTCAGATCTAGATTCCCTTATTCATCATTTTCTTCATAGGTGCATCACCGATTCAGATCTATCATCAAACTGTTACCCTTTCCATTCAGTCATACTTCAGAGAGAAGTATCCATTCAAAACTCAAACTCATGCACACCATTGCAAAATGATTTTCTTCTCCTTATATAGGTTTACCCTTTTTCAATACCATGAGCCAAAACTACATTACTTCCGATGGTTTTCCTGGACGGGATCAAATAAACAATCCAGTGCTCAATACAATGGGTCAATACCAAGGTATTGTCCCTTGGTATTCTAATTTTGGAGCGCAAAATCCCATACGCGACTTGGCACGTACTTTTCCGCGTGCATACGCGCTTTCTCCTTAACAAACCCGCGTATGCCTTAAAACACACATTTTTCATCATTGTTCTAACACATACTGAAATTCCTTTCATCATTACAACTGAGTTTCTCTGTAGACACATCATATCACATCAGATTTACATCATTACCAAGTCCATCAAGTTAATAATAACTTCATCAAGTAGGTTTCCATCATGTTCATCAAGTGTTGCCATCATCTTCATCAAGTGGGTTGCCATCAAGGACAACACTCTGCATCATATTGCCAACAATCTCCCCCTTTGGACTTGATGGCAACCACGATGGTGTTTGATCACCACAACAGATAGATACATTAAGCATAATGATATTCTTCCCTTATTCAAACACCATGTCACTCTCCCCCTTTGACATCAAGGGAAAAGGGCGGATCAAAAACCAACACAAGGTTTTTCTCCTCATGTAGAAAGAAGAGCGCTGTAGATCTGATGTGCATTGAAGTTACCATGCTCCCCCTGAGTTCATGCTGAATGTTCAAACATATTTTTCAATGAAGTACATGACTCTATGACCTTCCTATCACCAAGGACTCATACTTACATCAAAGATCCAACCAAGTGGATTTACATATGAGACTCAAATACCCAACCAAGAGGGTTTACACATTTTGACTCAACTACCCAACCAAATGGGTTTACAAATTTGAACAAGTCCTTACATGACTAAATATTACAATTTTACATCATAGGTCTCAACATGACCTTTTCATTACAAATATGACTTTTCATGACCAATACCAGAAAGACCTCAAGAGAGATCATATTTCAGAACCATCATAATGCCAACAATGCATTATACTCAGCAAGTCTAATGCTCCCCCTGAAAAATGTACATTCAAGCATCTTTTCCATATGACCAAGGCTCCTCCTTAGTTTGTGCATCCTGAACACTTTCAACAGCAAGTCATCAGCAACAATATCTGCATGATCTGTCCTTATCTCTGAATCATAATACTTCTATCTCATTCATGTGTGAAAGCAAGGAATACTCTTCAGCAAAGAACAAACAGGGCTCATCCATAAACTCATCATAATAAATCATGTATCATGTCATTATTATTTAGAACTGAGACATAAGCAGATACAATGTCAATAATGTAATCATTAGTAGTTAGACTGATGCTCCCCCTGAACCTGTGCTCCTGATCTTCAGCTGTTATACAAATTTTCTTATCATAAATGCATACGTGACTATGTCTGCTGGAACTCGCATGTATACGCGACTTTGTTTCATCGAACCCGCGTATGGAAAGTGAAATATAGAAAATTTCACACCTTCATCTCTCCCTGAATTTGTACCTTCTGTTCCTGTCTTTTCTTCACACCAAATGCACTGTCAGAAATACACATACCCAAAATTACCAAAAAAATCATGGAAATCACCATACATCGCTCCCCCTGTGATGATACATTACTAATCCCTATAATGTATCTCACATCACTTCTGCAATCATTAAGAGAAGTAAGCTTTAGAAGCGGATGACTGTAGTAGGGTCAGTATTCCCTACGTTTTTGACCGGTGCCTCTTCTTTTTCCAGCTTTTCTTGTCACTTCTTATAGTGTGCTGGAAATTCTACAATTTATCAGATCTGTTCATCATAATTATCCTGCAATCAGTAGCCTTATGACCAAATGAGTTACAATAGAAGCAACATCCATGAAAGTAACCCTTACCAATCAGATCCCTTTCTTTTGTGAAGTTATCATCTTCCATAGTGGATGCCATGAGTATTTGTAGACCGTGGTCAGAACCTTCTTCATCCTCACTAGGCACTTCATCATTATCTTCATTTGCATAATAACTCTTTCATTTTTCAAATTGTTTCCATTTACCATGTTTTTCTTCATAGGGACATTTAGCAGCATAATGACCAACTTTTCCACAAGTAAAACACTTGAAGGGAAGCTTACCTTTGAATCTTCCAGTTCCTAGTTGGAGTTTTCTCACAAAATTGGCTTCTTCTTCATCTGATATATAATCTGATTCCTTGACCTCTTCCTTGTCTTTTCCTTTAGCACACGCCTTCAAGGCAGCTTCTTTGATTTGAGAGGGACCTCCTTTTCTCATTTCAAAAGCAGTCAGAATACCATGTAGTTGAACAATATTCAGAGTTTACAGATCTTGCTTTTCTTCAAGAGCAGACACTTTAGATTCAAATTTTGAAGTCAAATATCTTAAGACTTTTTCTATTAGAGTAGTATTGGTTATGGTTTCCCCCAAATTTCTCATTCGATTTACAATATCATCTAGAAGCAAGAAGAAATTGGCAATAATCTCATCACTATGCATCTTCAAATTTTCATATTCAATTCTGAGGGTTTGGAGTTTTGCACTTTTTACCTTTGCATCACCTTCATAACTTAGGATGATTTTGTCCCATATTTCCTTTGCTGTATCCAGCTGCATGACTTTGACAAATTCGGATTTAGTCAAGCTACCTGTTATAGCATTGATCGCTTTTGCATTTGATTCATAATTCTTCCTTTCAGTTGGATCTGTTGGTGTAGCAGTTGGATATTGATATCCTTGTTCAACAATGGCCCATACATCTGCTCCCATAGACTGAAGATAGGATCTCATCCTCATTTTCCAGAACAACAGATTACTTCCATTGAATAGAGGTGGCCTTATAGAAAATATTCCTTCACGACTTCCCATTGCGACGGATCTCCTTCAAGCGATCAAGCTTCTGCAGAAGGACCTCCTCTGATACCAATTGTTGGGAAAAATACTGAGAGGGGGGGTTGAATCAGTATTTAGGACTTTCTCAAATTTTTTACTTTTTCACTCTCTAAAACCCATACGCTACTTTGCTGAACCAAACTAGCGTATACATGCAGATATCCTTCATAAAACTCGCGTATACACAGAGATCTAATTGTGCCATTAAATCTTCACTTATATCATTCCATCATTCATTCATTAGATGTTCAATAAACAGTAAACATGTGCAGTAAGAACAGAATAAACCATCACACATAAGCATCACACATGAACACCAGGATTTTAGGTGGAAACCCAAGTCGGGAGAAAACCATCGCTGCAGTTGCTCAGCCTTCAATATTTTATTATAGAGAAAACATCTTACAACATATGTGTTGGCGCAGACTTGACTAGCACGCAGGCACCCACCTGCGCTCGTTTACCAGCCTCTCCTGGAAGGGAGCTCCAACCCCCTGACTCGTTTACCAGCCTCTCCTGGAAGGGAGCTACGACCCCCTGCTCTCATTTACTAGCCTCACCTGGAAGGGAGCTACAACCCCCTGACTGAAGGCTACAACCCTCAGCACCACCATGGACCATGTTTCATCAATTTTCACACTGGATCCAAAAGCTTTCTTTAGAGCACAACTTGCAGGCCACTTTTCATCATATTTTCAGACTGGACCCACTCCACACATTTAAGCTCAATCATACATCAAAACTGATACTTATCATTTCAGACAACTCAGAACTGTAGAATACAGATAGCAGTAACACAGCAGAACATATCAGACATTTCATACCCCATAATTCAGAAAACCCTAGTTTGCATACGTGCTTTCCTTTCACTGATACCGCGTATATACATGCTTCCATTCACATCAACCCGTGTATACATCTGCACATTATAGAACAGCCCATACACACTTTCTCTCCATAAAACCTGTGTATATACGCGCTTCCTCTGTGAAAAACTTGCGTATAGATCTTCAGACATTATAGGGCAGCATACTTCTTCAAATCAGATATTCAGTTTAGATTTAACTCTTCACTTCAGACAGATGTTCGCCTCATCTCAGATTTAAACATTCCACAAACAAATCTAGAAGATACAAATACATTTCAGATCTAGATTCCCTTATTCATCATTTTCTTCATAGGTGCATCACCGATTCAGATCTATCATCAAACTGTTACCCTTTCCATTCAGTCATACTTCAGAGAGAAGTATCCATTCAAAACTCAGACTCATGCACACCATTGCACAATGATTTTCTTCTCCTTATATAGGTTTACCCTTTTTCAATACCATGAGCCAAAACCACATTACTTCCGATGGTTTTCCTGGACGGGATCAAATAGACAATCCAGCGCTCAATACAATGGGTCAATACCAAGGTAATGTCCCTTGGTATTCTAATTTTGGAGTGAAAAAGCCCATACGTGACTTGGCACGTACTTTTCCGCGTGCATATGCGCTTTCTCCTTAACAAACTCGCGTATGCCTTGAAACACACATTTTTCATCATTGTTCTAACACATACTGAAATTCCTTTCATCATTACAACTGAGTTGCTCTGTAGACACATCATATCACATCAGATTTACATCATTACCAAGTCCATCAAGTCAAGAATAACTTCATCAAGTAGGTTGCCATCATGTTCATCAAGTGTTGCCATCATCTTCATCAAGTGGGCTGCCATCAAGGAAAACACTCTGCATCATATTGCCAACATCGCCATGTAACATATTGCAATATCATAAATTTTCCAAAGAATGTGGATTGAAAAATGTAAGGAAAAAATTAAGAATTATTTTCTTGAAGAATTGAAGGTACAAAAATGCACATGTAGAGTTTTGTTTTTGTTTTTATTTATTATTGATGTATCGCATGTTCTTAGAGTAGAAGAATGTTATATTAGGGCGGGATGATTTATCGAGGATTGATTGTGTTATCACTTAGGGAAAACCTTTGCTGTAGGAAAAATTCCTAAGGTAAACTCAAACCACTTTTAGGTTGAAAGCTGGTCCTTCAACCCGAAGGGGGATCTCTCTGTAAAAATCAACTACTCTATGGTTAGTGTAGTAGAAGGTTTTCTACAATTGAGTTCATGTTCCCAAATTTGAATTTTTTGGATGATCTTCAAAACCTACCATTGGGCATGGAGTCTAGCTATCAACCAAATGATATCACAAATCTAATGAGAAAATTGTAGAAAGCAAGGGAGTAACATGTCCTTTGACTGTTTGGGAGATTTAGAAGAAAAGTGAACTGAGAGAAAACAAAGTTTTGTAAGTGCTGAAACAAAAAGTATTTAATGACTGATAATTTAATATAGCAGAATCAAATGAAATCCAATCTCATAAACTAACATTTCAGACGTGGAATAAACAATTAATAACAGAGAAATACTGGCAGGGAAATGTAACACATGAATTTCCTACTAACTGCTCATTAAACATTGAAAATACATTTATGATTTCTCAAACATATCGAGACTACCAATATGTTTTTCAATTAATTTCCAACCCTTCTTCATTCTTCACAAACTATTTTATAGAACTTACATAAAACTGTTTACAAAATAATAGTATCCATATTAATTACAATAATCTGAGATATCTAAAATATCTTCAAGTTCATGTATGTAAAAATTTCCAAGCCTATCTGCATCTGAAGATAATTCTTTTGCTAGAGTAATTGATGGATATAAGGAACAACACGTCAAATATTATGAGGTGGCATCCAAGTCACCAACTCTCTATGAAATTTTCCCTCACGAATTCCTGAAAAATAAGGTCCAATGATACCCTCGAAAATCTAAAATTGTGAGTTGTTAGAAAAATGAGGGATTTTTTGGTTAATGTGTCTGTTATGGAAAAAACCCTCTTTCGGTTTTCAAATGTGCATCCTCAGTTGTTCAGAAAATTATTTTTAAAACAATGGATAAAATAGGAAAAAACTAAAATTTTGAGAAATTCTAAAAAGTAGGTATCAAATATTCCTTAAAATATCCTAATAAATTATGCCTGTGTAAAAATTGAAAGAATATTTTTAAAATGAGCCTGTTAAAATAAAAGACCTCCTTTGATTTTTAAAATTTTGTCTCCAGGTGCTCAGAAAATGCACCCAAAGTTATTTCCTTTTACAGGAAAAACTGAGCGTTAACTGAAAATATTTTTGCAAAAATGTTGACAGTTGCAGTGTTAGCATTTTCTGAATATTTTTTTTCTTAATAACAATGTGATAACATATTTCCTAACCATTTTGTAATAATGCCACTTCTTCCTAGAAAGCAATGATCATCATAAGATGAAGTCATCAATAAGCAGCCCATTCCCTATGATGTCCATTTAACATAATCCCACTTCTTTCTAGGAAGCAATGATCATAAATCAAGACAAATTCATGAATAAGAAGCTCATGCCATATGGTGTCCTTTCAAGGCCTTTGGTTGACCTAAATGGGAAAAAACACATAAAGAAGTGAGAACTAAACATGCAAATAAAGAGGTAAGGGAACTAATTGCTTGGTATAGAAATTTTCTACATATTTAATATTCCAATGTGACTTATCTCCTTGGCTGTGACAAGTAAGAGACAGATGGATATGATTTTTAATACAACATGTGTTAAAAATTGGGTTTGTACAGTCTATAATTGTAAGTTCTATTTTTAAATGATTTTAAATGAAAATAAGCAATATAGAAAATTTAGTGATTGTTATTGTAAGAAAAGTTGTTATTATAAGAATAGTAGAATAAAACACATGGAAATTCTAAACTATTTTGCATTGATTACATTTTTGGTATTCATATTTTTCATCATTTAACATTGAACTATTTTATTTCTATTCAACTTTTTTTTCACAAAATTGTTGAATTATACTTCTAAATAACATTTTCTAAATAATACCTTATATAAATTTAAAACAATGACATTGAATTATCAACAAGTCTAAATCATTGGATTAGCTTCAACAATAAAAAGGTGTGGTTTCATTACATTGGTGAGAACGTTCTCCATTACTTGATCTAGGTAAAGGTAGAGGCATATTTCTAGTTGTACATGTCCAATCTACATACTCTTTATAATAATATTAATCTAAATGATGAAACTTAATTGAGGATACTTGATCTGGGCAAAGGTAGAGGCATATTTCTAGCCGTAAATGTCTAGTCTACAAACTCTTTACAATAATAGTAATCTAAATGATGAAACTGAATTGAGGATACTATTATGTACTAAGAGTCCATGTCTAAAATACAACTCAGTTGTCTTGAGAAATCATCGAATAAAGTATAAACATCTGCAACCAATCTCAATCCATCAAAAATCACCCATTTGTCATGTTGCATATAATCACTCTTTTCGAGAGTTTGCTAACATTCTAATTCCAAGGTATTGCTAAGAAAATACACTGTTTTTTTGCGTAATATTTTAAGACCAGATTTAACATTAGTGCACTTTTCAGGCTTAGGTACAAATTCATCAATGGAGGAACATGATGGATGTGAACACATTTTCTATCTTAAGGTTCAAGGGAATATTTTATCTTTAACTTCTTGAAATCTTCAACAATACAAATTTTTTGGTTTAGAAGACAAGGGAAACATACTTGTTTTGTAATATTCCGATATTGATGGAATCTAGAAGCACTTGAGCTAGGTTCATGGTTTCTACTATCTTCAATGCTATCATCAATCTCAGGTGTAGAATCAATAGTCGAAACAATGTTTTTTTACTTGAGATGAACCTGGAAACCACTTTTGATTATTTGTCACTCAAAATTCTAGTTTTTTATTGTATTTTAATTGATTTTGGTTATCTTATTCATAATGGTATTCTAGGTTTTGTATATTCAAATTACTGAGAGTATTTGATAGCCTTTTTTCGTGTAAATTAAATTCTTGCAGGGTGAACATGTGAAGTTGGGTTACACTTTTTGCCCTTTCTTGAGAAAAAAATATCCTTTTTTTTTTTTTTTTTTTAATTCTGTTCTTCAACTTTCTGCAAGCCAAAACAATTTTTCTGTTTAGAATTTCATTTTACGATAAAAATAAAACTTGTCAAAAATTTTATTAGCTTTCTATTACTTATTTTTTGGAATTTTTTTATTCACATTTGATATGTCAACTTAACATTTATTTGAGTATGTGTTCTTTAACAATCAAAGGATTCATACAAAATTATGTTCAAACGTGTTGGTGTATTCTTTGAAAACTTCGTGTTTTTGAGAAAAAAATGTGTTGCAATAATCTAGACAGAGTCTACTTCGATATCGTTATATTTATGAAACCAACTGATGCATATCATAATTACTAGAATTTTTTGAACTGTCCAATATGAAGAAACTTCATATTTTGAATATGTTTCGTCTTATGCAAAGTTTCTCAACAGATTAGTTATAAACAAAAAATATAAAAATTACCCATTACAGATGACTGACCAATGTAATGCACCATAATTTTTTCAATTTTTTTAGACTGTATTTTAGAAGATACAAAATTTTGATTTCAGTGAATCATAATAACCTTAAGAAATTGTTTGCACCCATTTTATTACAAAGTTAATTAAAATTAGTAAATATTTATGGAATTCCATAAACACTGTATTTCCTAAAAGTGGATTGAATTTTGCAAATTCTTGTCTTGGTTCCGACAGTTAATTCATAAATTTTGATGGAGTTTAATAATTCCAAAGTTGAAGAAATGTGCTCAGAGACGAGTTGTTGCGTAGTTGCAAACGTGTTAGTTCAGTCGCACTTTTAAAAGAGTTTGGCCGAATTGTTTTTTGTCGCTCCGTCCCATGAATTCTAATGTCAAACAAGTTCGATTGAAATTTTTACAGAAGTTCGACTGAAATTTTACTCGCGATTACATCGGATGGAAAATTCAATTAAGCCCATCCAAAAAAACATTATGCAGCTATATAAATAGCCGGAAACGAAATCATTATTTTCACATATTTTCGTACATTTCTTCATTTGCGCTAATTTTGCAAAGGAATTTTTTTGGGCTTAATTTTCAAAGGACTCTTTTTGGGCTTAATATTCAAAGGACATTTTTTAGAGGTATTTTTTAAAGTGACATTTTTTTAGAAGTTTTTAGGCTTAATTTTCAAAAGACATTTTTGGAGGTATTTTTTTTAAGTGAAATTTTTTTAGAGGTTTTTTGGGCTTAATTTTCAAAGGGCATTTTTTGGAGGTATGTTTAAAGTGACATTTTTTAAAAGGTTGGCTTAATTTTCAATGGACATTTTTTGGAGGTATTTTTTAAAGTGACATTTTTTTAGAGTAAGTGTTTTGGGTTCAAGTAAATATTTTATAATGATTTTTTAAAGTGAGTTTTTGTCTAATTTTTTAAATGAAATTTTTTTGCAGGACTTGGAAGGAAATATTCCAAGCTTCATTTCATTTTTAAAAGACATTTTTTTGGTGAAAATTTTAAAGTAAGTGTTTTGGGTTGAAGTATGTCTTTTGTGAAAATTTTTTAAAATGGTTTTTTTTTTTTTTAAATTAAATATTTTTTGATGCTTTTTTTAATTGAGTTTTTGTCTAAATTTTGATTTAGTGAGTTTTTTTTACAAGAATTTGAAGGAATTTTTTTGAGCTTCATGCTAAATTATCATGGGAAATCGAAGGAATTGCAAGAGAAAATATGATTGAATAAGATACCCCGAGGAATGTAGAGAAAAAGGGAGAGAATATCGCAAAAAAAGAGAGACGAACGCTCAAATATTGAAAGGGAAAATAAACCTCAACTAGAAGTTGAAAAAGGTATTTAAATGTAAATATTATAAATTTGATATTTAAATTTGACTAGTGTATTGTGAAACTTAATGTTTATTTGATGAACTAGTTTGAAAATTATTTTGCAATGTAAATAGAGAGAGATATTCCTCAAAACATTGATGATGAGATAGAAAATTTTCAAAGAGATATTGAACTAGTGATTGAAGATGTTGAAAATGTTGAAAGAAATTCAAGTGAAGAAATTGAATCACCATGTATGTATATATATGTTGAATGTGTATTATTGAAATTATACATATTTATTAATTTAATTATTTATTTAATATGTAAACTCATTATGTAAATTTAATTATAATATGTACAGATGAAATCAATGTCGATGATGAGATGTTATAAAATGTTGACACTCACACATATGGAGATAAAAAATTGACCATGTTATATGATATTGCGTTAAGCGCATTATTGATTCGTTCTTCAAAGATGAAACTATGGCAGTTCAAGCCCAAATGTTAAACAGTCTCTTAACATCAAAGAAATTAAAAGAAACTATGACTTTATTAGGTATTCGAAAATCAACAAAAAATAAAAAAATGAAGGAAAATTTGATACAAAATATAAATAATGCTCTAAATTCAATTGGAAGATCTAGAAAGAAAAGTGCTTTAGATGAACGTAGAGAAATACAAATGGCAGTGGTTTCATCAAGTACTAAATAAAATCACTTGGTAAAATATATGGCACAAGCATTAGGAACCTCACGAAAACATTTGCACAAACATCAAAAGTTTTGATTGCAAATAGATGTAAATGATGAACTCGCTTGTTGGATAGTTATTTGTGGGAAACCATACAAAGATAGACTTGGAGAAGATGTTAAAAAAATAATATATGAATATTGGATGAAAAAATCACGTGTTTCACCAAAATCAAGGGATGTGATGTGAAGAAGAATAGCACAAAATCAGTACAAAGAAAATGCGAAACATTTCTTTGACACCACTCAGTTAGAGTTTTTCAACAAGTTCACAGAAGAGAATCGTGAAATTAATGCCTCAATCAGTTCTTGTGTGCAACAAAAACCATGGTATGTTAAACCTATCATTGTGAGTGACACTTGTTGTTATCATTATCATGTGGAATTTCAGTTATATTATGACACATTCCTTGATTTTGGTAAAACATTTTGGAAAGATTGACCTCCTCCTTCCACTATCCATGATTTCATATCTCAAATTCTATGTGAAAGAGAAAGCCATAAATTATTTTACCAAAAGAAATGTGTTGGTGGTAAAAAATGTGATAATTGTGGAAATTTGACTAAATTTCAAAACAAATATTGTACTGATATAGATGATCAATCATTGTCCAACATCAAAGTGAAATGGAAGAGATATGAATATATTTATACATCAATTGGCTCAAGTAGTACTACAAGTGCTAAATGAATTGATTTACAAGAAGAAGAAATTTTTGTGATAGGGTTTTTGAGAAATTTTGAGGCAGAAATTTATAAATACACTAGGCATTCCAATAGAGCTCGATGGCAGGACTTTCAAGTCAAAAAATCCAATGATTTTTTTCCACCAGGGACCATTTTGTCAATAGTTGATTTTGTAGAGAACTACACATTTCTTCCACAAAAATAAATATAAAGTGAATACTATCATTCTGACCAAGTCTCCATGCTTGTCCATATTCTATATAAAAAGTGCGAGTGAAAATCGGCATGTTATTAAATAATATCACTTTTATATCCGTGACGATCGTACACATGATATATATTTTGTACAAAATTGTTTTGAAAATATTTATGAATCCTTGAAAAGTTGTGAAATAAAATTCAATGACCATTGGATATGGTCAGATGGATGCGCAAGTCAATTCAGATCTTCATGATCATTATTTTGGTTGTGTCGTTTTCATATGAAAACCCACATTAAACACTATTGGAGTGTTTTTGAGACTGGTCATGGAAAATGAGAACATGATGGTGCAGGGGCATGTATAAAATTAGTACTTCGAGGATATCAAATAGACAACTCTACAGCCAGGCTTGTCTACATTATGGTTATTACAAATGGTTTATAATTGCACTAATATGAGACTAATAGATTAGGAGTAGAAGATACACACACACACACACACACTATGATATATATATATATATATATATATATATATATATATATATATATATATATATATATATATATATATATATATATTTAATATATAATACATGATTTAATTTTTATTGGATTTATAGTTCTAAACATTATTTACCACAATGATTATCTTTGATGGTATTTTGAATAACATATTTATATTCTTGTTTTTTTCATGTTTGCATAGAAAACATAGAATCCAATGACATTTTTGAAAACAAAATGTGTGTAAAATATTGGCAACATACAAAACTAAATACAAAGTAGAAATTTTTTTTTTTAAACTTTGAATAAATGAAATCAGAGGAGACTATAGTATCATTCAAAGGTGATCAAGTTTATGAACTTGTTAAAGAAGATAACATTTAAATTTCTTTGAAATGATAGAGAACTATAAATAGATAATAAATTCAAGTACACACGTTAATTTTAAAGTTAATTTTTCATGTTAATTATGATCTAAATTTAAATGTAAGTTTGTTTTATTGTGCAGGAGATGTTTTTGTTGTAGTTCCACCTACTACTAACGATGAAAATGTGAAGTATTGTTTTTACATCAGGTTTTGATTGAACCTCATGTCATAAGTAATCAATATAGTCACTTGGTGTGTGCAACATGCATAAAGTTGATAGAAGTTCAATCAAACAAAAAAAGTGAAAAATAAGAAATAAAAATGTCAAAAGCCAATCATGGATAGATCATTGAAGATGGCATTCCATTAGAATATTTTTGATTGAACTACCCAACAATTCCTTCTCTTTGGATTCATCTTTTAGAACTTCTAGAACCCAACTAAAAATTGAACTAGCCTTTTTTGTGCATTCTTAAGTTTTACAATTATTATAATATGTATATTTTATGTTATATGTACAAGTGTTTGCACATGTACATTGTTTTGGTACATGCACAAGAATAATTTATACACATGTGTACACATACACATGTAGATTATTTGGTCTTAAACGATTTCATACATTCTCTGGTACAATTTGTCATAATGTCATTATTGCAAAAAGTACATATATGTGTATCTAGCATAGCTGATATAATGAAAATTTTAAGTTGCACGATATTGATTTAGATGTATCTATTAAGAAAATTATAATATTCATTCTTGAATGAAAAATGTGTGGTACGTGTTTTGTAATTTCCAGTTTACTATCAACTAAAAGTAGATTTTCTATGTACATTAATGAAAAATGTTGTGTAGTGGATATATGTTTTAATGCAATTTTAAATTTTATGATTCTTTGACACATCTGTGAACACCTAGAATTTTATGATTGTTTTTATATATATACATCGATATGTATTGTACTTCAATCATTTTTACATATATTCAAATGTACCTCAATAATTTTTACATATATTCAAACATATACTTCAATCATTCTTACATATATTCATGAACTTAAATATGTAAAACCATCTATTATTGTTTTAAATGACATGTATGATCATGCAAAATGTACCTAAATATCACCTAAACAATAGACATCCTAAAATTATATAACATTCACACACATGTTAAAATGCATAACATGTACCAATGTATGTGTTAAATGTAATTTGAAATTTCCATCTAGATTCATTTTATATTTAACAAATAACATGACAACTTAAGTTTTAAAAACAAAACATTATATCACAACATTTGATCACATGCCAAATGTAGTTCAACTATCCAAAATATACACGTGTCTTGTAATTTGAAATTTTCATCTAGATTCATTTTATATTTAACAAATAAAATGACAACTTGAGTTTTAAAAACAAAACATTATATCACAACATGTGATCACATGCCAAATGTAGTTCAACTATCTAAAATATACACATGTGAATTTTGTAATTTGAAACTTCCATCTAGATTCATTTTATATTTAACAAATAAAATGACAACATGACTTTTAAAAACAAAACATTATATCACAACATGTAATCGCATGCCAAATGTAGTTCAACTATCCAAAATATACATGTGTCTTGTAATTTGAAATTTCCATCTAGATTCATTTTATATTTAACAAATAAAGTGACAACTTGAGTTTTAAAAACAAAACATTATATCACAACATGTGATCACATGCCAAATGTAGTTCAACTATCCAAAATGTATATGTGTTTTGTCATTTGAAATTTCCATCTAGATTCATTTTATATTTAACAAATAAAATGACAACTTGAGTTTAAAAAAAAAAAATTATATCACAACATGTGATCACATGCCAAATGTAGTTCAACTATCCAAAATATACATGTGTTTTGTAATTTGAAATATCCATCTAGATTCATTTTATATTTAACAAATAACAAAACAACTTGGGTTTTAAAAAACAAAACATTATATCACAACATGTGATCACATGCCAAATGTAACTATCCAAAATTTAAAATCATTCTTGATAAAAGTAAATGTAGTTCAACTAAATCCAAAATGTAAAATATGTACAAAATTTATATCACATGAACAATAAAAGTAAATATATATAACAATGTATAGTGTTACAAGTATCAAGTTATATAGAAAAGTAAATATGACTGCATAAATAAGTCTCTATATAGAAAAGTAAATTTAAGACTATCTATCAAATAAAATGTTGCACATGTGCATCATCAATCAAATAGAGATGGATTGAGTTTGTTTTCTAGCAACGTCCTAAGCCTCATTGTGCTATCCTCTGAAGAATGGGGAACCTGTACACAACGCGTAAACATTAAAATTTTATGTTTTAAAATTGAATGAGAATGTAGAACTTCAAGTAAAAAAAAATGAAAAAAAAAAATCATGCATTACCTCATGTAGTTCCCTCTCCATTGTCTTTTGTTGGTCGTCCATGAATACATCCTCCACAGTAAACTGTACAATATATATATATATATATATATATATATAGATTAAATGAAAATGCATAAACTAATTTGCAATAATATTAAAAAAAAGTTAGACAACTTCTTGTTCAAATTATGTGGATGTTCCTATCTCCATCATACATTCCATCACTAGAGTCCTTGGAGAACGGAAATCATCTCCACAAATCTAAAATTCAAAAATTTAAAAACTGTAAAATAACTCAAGATCTAGATCTCATTTTTTAATGAAATTTTTGAATTTAAATTTATAACTTAAACATATAAGTGAAAAATTGAATACTTGTGATGGTGGATTTGGCACATCTCCTAATAGGGAAAAACAAGGTGGCTCTAAACAAAAATCATCTCCACAAACCTAAAATTCAAAAATTTTAAAACTATAAAATAACTCAAGATCTAGATCTCATTTTTTAATGAATTTTTCACTTCAATTTATAACTTAAAAACATATTTAAGTGAAGATTTGTTCATACTTGTGATGGTGGATTTGGCACATATCCTAACAAGAAAGAAGAGGGTACCTCCATTGCGAAAATATCAGACGGAATCTGAATCTATTTACATTTAATTATATACATGTACATGTGTACACAATTATTTATTCTAAAAATATGTCATCATGAAACTGATATAGTAATAGATTAAAATAATTTCACATCAACATCATGAACACTTAAAAAACACTAACATTTGCCAACAAATCGTCTTGATTGAGAGAACCATCTTGATTGTGAGAACCTGAAGCCTCGACTGTGATATTAAAATCTTCGTTCATCAACCGTGAGAATTTCAAATGGTGTTCACATATATGATACATTTTTGTTAGATTAACATATACAAATAAATGTATGTATATGTATTTATTACAAATTGCACATGTTAAAATATTCACCCTAGCCATTAACACATATCGATCCCATGCCCTCTTCCTCATGAATAATTAAGTGTTTCCAACCATTTCGATAATGCTTTGCATATGTTCTGAGCTCTTCAATACTCGTGTTTTCTATCTCATCATCTGTATGATATACAAAATTAGCACATGCATTCTCTCGTGCTCTTTGTCGATTTAGACAAACATCAATTCCACTAAGTCCACTCTGAACATTGTCTATGGTGACATCCCTTGCTTCTTGACTAATTTGAGAAGTGGCATCCATCTCTGACCACAAATTTTCCACACGAAGAGGTCAACTTACCAATGGTGGCTCGGGGTGAGGCAACTCAACATCACACTTAGTGCCCCTACAGTCACATAATCAACCTCTCCCAGGACCAAAAAATTCAAAGGGAAGGTCATTATAATGGGGTTTCATTCTTAAAAATAATTCTTCATAAAATAATTTTGAAAAATAAAGAGAAACCTCGTCGTTCCATGGTAGTCTTACATAGGCAGCAAGGTGCCTATCATACAAATGGAAATCTATATCAGGGTGCTTGAAATATTGCGCCTTTAGCATCTTTATTTTTGGCCCTTCTTTGAAATTAAACATAGACTTGGCCATTTATGTTGTAACTCTATTTTTAACATCCTCCCATGTATGGGGACCCATCATTATTTCCTTTATTATCCTCATCACTTCTGCAAAAGTATCAATGGTTGGAAAAATATTTTTGTACACGTCTAAAAGTGTGCTTAAAGATAAGTCGTGGTTGGTTTACAACCTTCCTCTTGAATAACGCGTTCTTTTATACTTCTTTTTCGAGCAACATTTTCACCCTTTGCATCAATATACAGAATTTTGCATAAATAAAAAAGCATGTGAAAAAATTTGTACAAATTTTCCTTTTAACAATAAAAAAATTATATAAATAATTTAAAAAATTAATAATTGAATGAAAATAATATTTATATTGATGTTCACCTCAATATTTTTGGGTAGCATCCTACCCACCTTGAGATCCGTGAGAACCAGAATGACCACCGATTGGTTGAGAATCAACACGACCACCCATTGATTGGCCACCGGGGGAATGCATATCACCACCCTCATGCAATTGGCCACCACCTATTGACACCTATTGATTGGACACCAGGGGAATGTGTACCACCACCACCCTCACACGACGAGAGGGAAGCTTCGTAAACAAATATGAATTTATAATCAATTCAAAATTACATACATACATATAAATACATGTACATATTATTGATTAAATTGTGTGAACCATACCAAGATTGTGTGAACCATGGTTAGGCTTCATTGATGGAGTAGATACTCTTATCCTCCTAACTCCTAAAAAATAAAAAACGAAATTTATTAAAAACTTATTTAACTCACAAAATTGATGAAAAGTCAATTCCATATGTATACATGTATATACATGGGGATATATATATATATATATATATATGTTCAATAAAAAAATCAATTCCACATATATACATGTATGTATGGAGATAATATTATATATTCAAATTTCATTTAAAACATGCACATTTAATATAAATACCATGAACATCCCTCGATCCATGACCCCTTGTTTGAAAAATTGTCATTGATGGCAAAGGAGCACAAAGGAGCAACACCAGAATTAACAATAATGTAAGGGCAACAAAGATACAACAAAGGTAGAGAAGCAGCAAAACCAAAGAGGAAGAGAATGTAGAGAGGCAACGAATGTAGCTAAGAAGGCACCAAAGGTAGCAAGGCAGCAGAGGCAGCAAAGAAGCAGAGACAATAGAAGAACAAATTTTGCAGAAGGAAATCGGATTTGCAAGACATAGCGAGGACCAGAGATCTTACACATAGCAGAAGTAGGAAGAGGCGAGAGCCAAGAGGAAGAGGCCAATTAAGAAAATATGATTAAGCCAAGAGAGAGAGGCAAGAGTAACGAGAGCCAGAGTCACAGAGCGAGACAGTATAAAAAATAAATAAATAAATAAAAATACAGAACACTTAGAAGAATTTCTAAGAAGGAATTGACAGCGAGGGTTGGCTCATAGAATCAAAGGATAAGAATTGACAGCTAAGATCAAAGCAGGAAGAAGAGGTAAAGAAGAGTTGCGTGAAGGTGAGCGGACGGTTGGGATTAGATTGTAGAATGGAAGGAAAGAAATGAATGGATAAGATTCATCACAAGGTAAGCAAGGAAAAAACTAATCAGAAGTGCCTACAGCAGTGAGGACCACAGATCTAGGTATATCAACAGTGACGATCACATCAATGGAGATTGAAAGCACAAATCACAAAGTTTAGTGGATAATTATTAAGGCTGTCGCAAGGTAAGTTATTTTGGTTGCGATGTGAAGTGGAGAAGGGACATGTGGTGGCACGGTGCAATATCGCAAATCGCACGAAATAGAAGTAACCACTAAATTAAATTGTTATAAGTTGCGAACTGCGAAGTACAGGAAGTGACATAACAATGATGTGGCAGTGAGGTAAATATGACATGGTAGTGATGTAAAGATGATGTGGCAATGACGTGGCAAGTTGACGTGGAAGATGACATGGCCCCAACCCCACAAATTGCAGGAACTTATAATGATGTGGCAAAGTTACGTGGCGATGACATGGAAGGGTGACGTAGCATGATGACATGGACCTCGCCTGCATATCGCACATCGCAATGCTTAAGGGATTGTAGGAAGGCGACCGTAAGTTAAGTTAAATATTTTGCGATGCGAAATGGAGGGACATGTGTCAACCTTGTGCAACATCGCATCCCACAAGAAATAGGTTGTAACTTCAAGACATCACAAAGAAAATTATTTTGGTTACGATGCAGTAAGGATCAAATGATGCGATGCGATGAAGGGATTCTAGGTGTCATTGCACACGAGTGCATATCGCAGATCACATGGTTTATGGTTTAGTGCTATCAGTAGAATGTGAAACCTGTGGGCAAGTATTTGAGATGTATTGTGATTCGTTCAACGTACTGTGGGACCCTATAAGCCCTGTTCTGTGTATATACATTTTGTTTGATTATTAAACATATGTACATTATATATATATGTGTGTGTGTGTGTGTGTGTGTGTTGTTTGATCAATAAACGTAATTATGCTATATATATCTGTTGTTTGAACGATAAACATATGTATGTTGATAAAACTCGGAATTGTGATACTCTGTTGTGTTAAAAGGGAGTTTTATGTGGGCCATATCACACAGGTCACAAAAGAATGACATGAACACATAACAAAGGACCAGGAACTTGTGTAGAAGAGTGTTGTGATGGTAAGGCAAACAAAAAGGTTTAACATGGAAGAAGAGTCGAGAAAAAAGGGCAGCTATGCAGCACAATTGTAATATAACTGCTGAAACAAAAAAGAGAAACGCATAGAAAGCAGAAGAGGACAAATGCAAAACAAAGCTAAGAAACTAAAAGGGATGAGTAAATAATTGATTGTAACGGTAAATGTATAATTTATCTTTATATTGTTTGTGATGCAAAGGCAAGTCTCCATAAGCAAATAAAAACTCCAATGTAATATTGAAATGAGTACATAGTGTTGTAACATCTTAAATGTGCTGAGGGAGGAAATGAGAATGTAGAAGGCAAAGAGTCATACCTATTCATTTCATATTCCCATATGGAATTAAAACAGCTATGAAGTGATCTCTATAAATTATGTTATTTTGATATGCATAGAGAGGTTAGAGAGTGGAAGAAGAAGAAGGAGCAAATAGAGAAGTTGTGAAGATCCAGAGATGATTTAAAGCAGATATGAAGGTTGGAAGGACATTAGTGAAGAAAGAGAAAAACAAATCTGATATCTAGGTAAATCAACATATGATTTTATTGTAGAGTGAGGAAGTTTGTGCTTCCATATCAAGTTGTAGCTTGATAGATGTCCAGTTGTAGCTAGTTGAGGTAGGAGCCTCCTGTGGGTTGTAGCCTATAGAAAATACATGGGAGTTGGTGCTTCAATTTCAATTTGTACCTTTATAGATGTCCATTTGGAGATGGCTGAGGTAGTAGCCTCTTGTGGGTGGTAGCCCGGAGAAAATAAATGGGAGTTGGAGCTTCCTTGCAAGTTGTTGCTTGCAGAATTGAGGTAGTAGCCTCCTGTAGGTTGGAGCCTATAGGAAATCAATGGTGAGAGGGAGTTTGAGCTTGCCTTTGCATCACACCAATAATAAGATTTGTTTTTCTTCCTTATGGGTTTCCACTTATATATATTGTCTATGTGCATGATGATTATGTGTTGATATTCTATATTTAATCTGATTAATACCTGTTGCTCACTTATTAAGATTGTTATTCCATTATAAATTAAGTTTATTATGAAATGAAGGTGTAAATAAGTGTAAAAGAAAGTTTTAAAAGACCATGAATGCATTAAAATAATTCACCCCCCCTCTCTCAGTATAACTAAGGGTTCAAAAATTGGTATCAGAACCATTTCCTTCTGTATCAGTCTAACGACTGGAAGGAGATCTTAGGTCCCCAAGATGGATAACCTAGAAGGATGCTCAACAAATAAAGCCCCATTATTTACTAGCACAAACTATGCCTTCTAGAAAATAAGAATGAGGACATACATAATGTCTCTAGGAATAGAAGTTTGGGTTGCTGCAGAATTAGGATATGCTCCAAACGATACTGACACAGAGAAAGAAGCTAAGAAAGATTTTATAGCTAATGCAAAAGCAATGAATGCTCTCTTGAGTGGTCTGTGTGAGTCAAAATTTATCAAAGTAATGCACAGTCAGATTGCCAAAGAAATATGGGATACATTAGAAATTATCCATGAGGGAGATAAAAAGGTGAAGATGGCCAAGATGCAAACCTATAGAGCTTAGTTTGAAAATGTAAAAATGAATGAAGATGAAGATATATCCAATTTCTTCTTGAAGGTTGCGGAAATTGTGAATAACATGAAATCTCTAGGAGAACCCATTAAGGAATGTGTAATTGTGCAAAAAATATTAAGATCTTTACCATCCAGGTTTAATCCTAAGGTTTCAGCCATAGAAGAAACAACAAATTGGGCAACCTTGACCATGAACCAATTTCTTGGAAACTTAATAGCTTATGAGATGAGACTTCCAAAAGAGAAGTCAAAAGTGAGGGAGGCAACCTTTAAGATTGATAAGTGCAGAGAAGAGAAGGAAGGTACATGCTCCTGCTCTGATGAAGAAGAGGCCAATTTTGTCAAAATATTGGAGAAAGGCACATGTAAGTATAAAGGTGAGCTTCTATTTAAGTGATTTAATTGTGGAAGAGTGGGGCACTATGCATCTAAATTTCCTCATAACAAAATGGAGAATCAGTCAAGAGGGAAAGAGAAAACCAATTTCAGCAATAGGCTGAAAGGAAACAGATTTAATCGAAGATCATTCTATGTTCAACAAGATAGCAGTGCATCTGAAAGCTTAAATGAATCCCCCAATGAAGAAGGAACTTCATAATTCATCTTAATGGGCAAGGAAGAGCTCGAGGAAGATCTCCTTGAATTTGAAGACGAAGGTGAGGTAGGTATTGAGGGGGAGATAATTAGTGCCTTGGAGAAAATAAGAAGACTTAAACTTAAGAGTAAGGAACAGAAAGATATTATTTTAAAATATGCTAAGACAGAACCAGATTCATAAGACCTTGTTAAATTTAAGATTGAACTAGAAGATTCAAAGAAAATAGAGGATATTATTAAAAGAGAAATAAAGGAGAAACATTAAGAGCGAGAAAACCTGGAAGAGGAAGTGGTAAGCCCAAGGAAGAAATTAGAAAAGGTCCAAAGTAAATTAACTATGAATATTTCTCCAATGAAAAGCTCTTGTCATTTGGGCAAAATTCTTAATGCTCAAATATCTCCTCATATAAAGAATGGGATAGGATATGAAGGAGAAACCAACAAATCCAAGGTAGAAGATAACAAGAATATCATTTTTGTAAAAGTTGTAAAGGATAATGAAGCAGCAGAAAGGCGATCCATAGAATTAGAAACTAGCAATACCATGATATATAATGAAACAATCAGAAACAAGCAACAACCTCAAGTGACACAGAAAGAAACGAAGAGAAATTCAACTGCAGAAAACTCATGAGCTCCTAAGGATGAATTGAACAAATTCGGAAGAGGTCAAAGGAGGTTCCTTCCTCCTGTGAGAAGTATCACTTGCTTTTCCTGCCACAAACCTAGACATATTGTGGCATATTGTAAGATAAAGAAACTCCAGTTGAACCAGCAAAAGATGCAACAAACGAAAATATTACCTCAATCAACTCTCTCTACTAGAGACAAACACTACTTCCATGGGTATTGTTTTTACTGTAAAGGGTTCGGTCATAAAGCCATGGAATGTAGAACTTATATATAGAGACAGGTGTATGGAAACTCAAAGAGAATTATGAATAATGGTGAAGTCTCTCGTATACATAATCCTTTCAGAAATAAAATAAAATGTTTTTGCTGCCATAGAATTGGGCACAAGTCTCACGAATGCCCTCTCAAATATTTTGATCCATCTCCTCAGGAAAGTTACCAAACTAACAGCTACATGCAATGGAGAAAGAAGCTAAATAAGTGTGATCTAGTTCTAATAGCTCAATATCAGAAAAGCTAATGGTATATGGACAGTGGGTGCTCAAAACATATGACTAGAGACCGAAGAAAGTCTATAACCTTTGATGAAAATAAATATAGAAATGTAACATTTGGCAATGATAAAGTAGGGAAAATCAAGGGAAAAGGCTCAGTCAGCTTGAAAAATGGAAGAGGAGAGGCTCAAGATGTACTATTTGTAGATGATCTGAAATCTAATATGCTAAGTTTCAATCAAATGTGTGATAAAGGCTGAGGTAATTTAGAGCCAAATATTGTGAAGTAAGGTCTATCACCACACGAAGGACCTTGATCAAAGGTGTTCAGATAGAGAGCAATATCTCTATAGTAGAAGAAGAGAATGAAGCATGCCACATAAACAAACTTGACGAATCATGGTTATGGCATAGAATATTGGGACACCTAAACTTTGACTACATCATCAAGCTAAGCAAGAAGAAAGTGGTCAAAGGTTTGCCTACAATAAAGAAAACTCCAAATACCATTTGTAGGTCCTGCCAACTGGGAAGGAAAACTCGCACATCATTCAAGGCTAAAGACCAACTATCTACAAGAAAGCCACTTCAGCTTGTACACATGGACCTGTGTGGACCTTCAAGAACTAATGCACGAAGTAGAGAATCATATTTCATGCTGATAATAAATGATTTTTCCAGATTGACGTGGGTGGAATTTCCCAAATATAAATCTGAAAAGTTTTAGAAATTCAAGATCTTCAAGGCACTGGCAGAAAATCAAACTAGATGTAAGCTAAAATGCATCAGATCAGATAGAGGAGGTGAATTCACAGACAATGATTTTGCAGACCTGTGCAATGAATGTGGGATAACACAATAGTTTACAATTGCAGGTACACCTTAACAGAATGGAGTGGCAGAGAGGAAAAAAAGGTCAGTACAACAAATTTCTAGAGAAATGATGCAAGAAACTAACATTCCCCAAACCTACTGGGTAGAAGCAGTACACACTGTTATTCATATTATTAACAAAGCTCATCTTAGACTAGATTGTGACGATACTCCATATGAATTATGGCATGGGAAACCAGCATCAATCAAGCACTTTAGAGTCTTTTGCAGAAAATGTTTCATAAAGAACAGTGATGAAAAATTGGGGAAGTATGATGCAAGAGCTCATGAAGAAATATTCTTGGGATATGCATCCAAGAGTAAGGGATATAGGTGCTTCAACAAAAAACTACATAAAATTGTGGAAAGCATTGATGTGAGATTCAACGAAGATCTACCAAATAGAACCAGAAGCACAAGATGCAACAATCCTCCTGATGATCATGAAGATGAGAATCAAGAAAAAGAAGAACAGAGTAAGACACCAGAAGATACTGAATTAAACTCAAAAGTTCCCTCGAGACACACTCAAAAGAAACATCTAGAATATCAAATCATTGGAGACAAGAGTGCAGGAGTCCAGACTAGAAGACAACAAGATGGATGTAAATGGATTGGTGGAGCTACTACATGCATGTGAAAGTATGCATGTATGCATGTATGTTTGGTGGAGCTACTACATGCATGTGAAAGTTGCGTGAAGACAATTATCCTACACACTAGTATTATTCAGCTCTAAGAATAAAAATGAAACAATGACTCAAATTCAATCATGGAGTGATGTCATCCGAGGATCAACATTAGCATTGAAAACTAGGTATGTGCATAAGTTTAAATTGGTATGTTTATTTATGAACTTAATTGAAATAAATATGCTGCTAGAAATGAAAATATAATGATAGGTTATACAATATTAATGTAGACTAATGTTTAGTATATGCATGTATGTCTGGTGGAGATCTTGTGTGAACGTGAAATCTATGTGAAGACAATTATCCTACACACTAGTATTCTTCAGCTTTGAGAATTAAAATGAAACAATAACTCAGATTGAAACATGGAGTGTTGTCATCCGAGGATCAACATTAGCTAATAAAACCATGTATGTGCATAAATTTAAATTGGTATGTATATTTATGAACTTAATTGAAATAAATATGCTGCTAGAAATGAAAATATGATGATAGGTTCTACAAGATGGATGTAGACTAATGTTTAATATATGCATGTATGTATGTATTTCTGGTGGAGTTGTTGTGTGCATGTGAAGGTTGTGTGAAGACAATTATCCTACACACTTGTATTATTCATATATAAGAATAAAAATGAAATAATGACTCATATTCAACCATGGAATAATGTCATTCGAGAATCAACATTAGCCAAGAAAAACATGTATGTGCATAAGTTTAAATTGGTATGTTTATTTATGAACTTAATTGAAATAAATATGCTTCTAGAAATGAAAATATAATGATAGGTTCTACAAGATGGATGTAGACTAATGTTTAGTATATGGATGTATGCATGTATGTCCGGTGGAGCTGTTGTGTGCATGTGAAAGCTGTATGAAGACAATTATCTTGCGCACTAGTATTATTCAGCTCTGAGAATAAAAATAAATCAATGACTCAGATTCAGCCATGTAGTGATGTCATCTGAGCATCGACATTAGCCAAGAAAACCAGGTATGTGCATAAGTTTAAATTGGTATGATTATTTATGAACTTAATTGAAATAAATATGCTACTAGAAAGGAAATATAATGATAGGTTCTAAAATATGGATGTATACTAATGTTTAATATATGGATGTATGCATGTATGTCTAGTGGAGCTGTTATGTGAATGTGAAAGCTATGTGAAGAAAATTATCCTGCACACTAGTATTATTCAGCTCTGAGAATAAAAATGAAATAATGACTCGGATTCAACCATGGAGCAATGTTATCTAAGGATCAAAATTAGCCAAGAAAGGGAGGTATGTGCATAAGTTTATATTGGTATGTTTATTTATTAACATTATTGAAATAAATATGCTGCTAGAAATGAAAATATAATGATAGGCTCTACAAGATGGATGTAAACTAATGTTTAATATATGCATGTATGCATGTATGTCTGGTGGAGGTGTTGTTTGCTTTTGAAAGTTGTGTGAAGACAATACTCCTGTATACAAGTATTCAACTCTGAGAATACAATTGAAAAATGACTCAGATTCAACAATGGATTGATGTCATCTGAGGATCAACATTAGCCAAGAAAACCAGGTATGTGCATAAGTTTAAATTGGTATGTTTATTAATGAAATTAATAGAAATAAATATGCTTCTAGAAATGAAAATATAATGATTGGTTCTACAAGTTGGATGTAGACTAATGTTTAATACATGCATGTATGCATCTATGTGTGGTGGAGGTGTTGTGTGCATGTGAAAGTTGTGTGAAGACAATTATCTTGCACACTAGTATTATTCAACTCTGAGAATAAAAATGAAACAATGACTCAAATTCAACCATGGAGTGTTGTCATCCGAGGATACACATTAGCTAATAAAACTAGGTATGCACATAAGTTTAAATTGGTATGTTTATTTATGAACTTAATTGAAATAAATATGTTGCTAGAAATGAAAATATAATGATAGGTTCTACAAGATGGATGTAGAATAATGTTTAATATATGCATGTATTCATGTTAGTCTGGTGGAGCTGTTGTGTGCATGTGAAAGATGTGTGAAGACAATTATACATGTCTTGTGAACCAGTTCTTTGTGAATCAGAATTGAAGATTGTAGAAGAGTAGCATGATAAGGAATAGAACAAGAGTTATAGAAGAAATGCATGATAGTAAAAACAATTTGGGTTTCATTTTCAATGCATAAAAACTCAGTCCAGATTAGTCTGTGTGTATAAGTATGTTACCACAAGCGACAATGTAACCCAAAGATCAACATTTACCAAGAAAACTAGGTATGTGCATAAGTTCAAATTGGTATGTTTATTTATGAACTTAGTTGAAATTAATATGCTTCTAGAAATGAAAATATAATGATAGGTTCTACAAGATGGAGGTAGAATAATGTTTAATATATGCATGTATGCATGTATCTTTGGTGGAGCTACTGTGTGCATGTGAAAGTTGTGTGAAGACAATTATCCTGCACACTAGTATTATTGAGCTCTGAGAATAAAAAAGAAACAATGATTTAGATTCAACCATGGAGTGATGTAATATGAGGATCAACATTAGCCAAGAAAACCAGGTATGTTCATAAGTTTAAATTGGTATGTTTATTTATGAACTCAATTGAAATAAATATGCTCCTAGAAATGAAAATATAATAATAGGTTCTATAAGATGGATGTAGACTAATGTTTAATATATGCGTGTATGCATGTATGACTGGTCGAGTTGTTGTGTGCATGTGAAAGATGTGTGAAGAAAATTATCATGCACACTAGTATTATTTAGCTCTGAGAATAAAAATGAAACAGTGACTCAATTTCAACCATGGAGTGATGTCATCTAAGAATCAACATTAGCCAAGAAAACCAGGTAAGTGCATAAGCTTAAATTGATATGTTTATTTATGAACTTAATTGAAATAAATATGTTGCTAAAAATGAAAATATAATGATAGGTTCTACAAGATGGGTGTAGACTAATGTTTAATAAATGCATGTATACATGTATGTTTGGTAGAGGTGCTATGTGCATGTGAAAGTTGTGTGAAGACAATCATCTTGCACACTAGTATTTAGCTCTGAGAATAAAAATGAAACAATGCCTCCGATTCAACCATGGAGTGTTTTCATCTCAGGATCAACATCAGCCAAGAAAACCAGCTATGTGCATAAGTTTAAATTGGTATTTTTATTTACAAACTTAACTGAAATAAATATGTTGCTAGAAATGAAAATATAATGATAGATTCAACAAGATGCATCTAGACTAATGTTTAATATATTCATGTATGCATGTATGTATGATGGAGCTGCTGTGTGCATGTGAAAGTTGTGTGAAGACAATTATCATGCACACTAGTATTATTCAGCTTTGAGAATAAAAATGAAACAATGACTCATATCCAACCATGGAGTGATGTCATACGAGGATCAAAATTAGCCAAGAAAACCACGTATGTGCATAAGTTTAAATTGGTATGTTTATTAATGAACTTAATTGAAATAAATATGCTGCTAGAAATGAAAATATAATGATAGCTTCTGCAAGATGGATGTAGACTAATGTTTAATATATGCATGTGTGCATGTATGTTTGGTGGATTTGTTGTGTGCATGTGAAAGCTGTGTGAAGACAATTATCCTGCACACTAATATTATTCAGCTCCAAGAGTAAAAATGAAACAATGACTCAGATTCAACTATGGAGTGATGTCATCCGAGGATCAACATTAGACAAGAAAACTAGGTATGTGCATAAGTTTAAATTGGTATGTTTATTTATGAACTTAATTGAAATAAATATGCTGCTAGAAATGAAAATATAATGATAGGTTCTACAAGATGGATGTAGACTAATGTTTAATATGTGCATGTAAGCATGTATGTCTAGTGGAGCTGCTCTGTGCATGTGAAAGTTGTGTGAAGACAATTATTCATGTGTTTTGAACTAGTGCTTTGTGAACCAGAAGTGAATATTTGAGAAGAGCAGCATGATAGGGAATGGAACAAGAGCTATAGATGAAATCCATGATAGCATAAACAATTTTGGTTTCATTTTCAGAGCATAAATTCTCAGTTCAGATGAGTGTGTGGGTATAAGTATGTTACCACAAGCGATAGTATTAAGTTCTTGGGAGAAAAAATTAATGTGTGGCTCAAATGCAATTGGTAATTTTGGCATGAAATTAACGTGTTGCTAAAATATTATTGTTTTTCATTATAAATCATAAATTAATTGTCGACAAGTTTGTATGTTTATTTACGAACTTAATTGAAATAAATATGCTACTAGAAATGAAAATATAATGATAGGTTCTACAAGATGGATGTAGACTAATGTTTAATATATGCATGCATGCATGTCTAGTGGAGTTGTTGTTTGTATGTAAAATAAGTGTGAAGACAATTATCCTGCACACTAATATTATTTAGCTCTGAGAATAAAAATGAAACAGTGACACGAATTCAACCATGGAGTGATCTCATCCGAGGATCAACATTAGGCAAGAAAACTAGGTATGTGCATAATATTAAATTGGTATGTTTATTTATGAATTTAATTAAAATAAATATGCTGCTAGAAATGAAAATATAATGATAGGTTCTACAATTTGGATGTAGACTATTGTTTAATATATGTATGTATGCATGTATGTCTAGTGGAGCTATTATGTGCATGTGAAAGTTGTTTGAAGACAATTATCCTACACACTAGTATTATTCAACTTTGAGAATAAAAAAGAAACAATGACTAAGATTCAACCATGTAGTGATGTCATCTGAGGATCAACATTAGCCAAGAAAACCATGTATGTGCATAAGTTTAAATTGGTATTCTTATTTATGAATTTAATTGAAATAAATATGCTGCTAGAAATGAAAATATAATGATAGGTTCTACAATATGGATGTAGACTAATGTTTAATATATAGATGAATGCATATATGTCTCATGGAGCTGCTGTGTGCACGTGAAAGCTGTGTGAAGACAATTATCCCACGCACAAGTATTATTCAGCTCTGAAAATAAAAATGAAATAATGACTTAGATTCAATGATGGAGTGATGTCATCTGAGGATCAACATTAGCCAAGAAAACTAGGTATGTGCATAAGTTTATATTGGTATGTTTATTTATGAACTTAATTGAAATAAATATGCAGCTATAAATCAAAATATAATGATAGTTTCTACAAGATGGATGTAGACTAATGTTTAATATATGCATGTATGCATGTATGTTTGGTGGCGCTGCTGTGTGCATGTCAAAGTTGTGTGAAGACAATTCTCCTACACAGAAGTATTCAACTCTGAGAATAAAAATGAAATAATGAATCAGATTCAACCATGGAGCGATGTTATGTGAGGATCAACATTAGCCAAGAAAACCAAATATGTGCATAAGTTTAAATTGGTATGTTTATTAATAAAATTAATTGAAATAAATATGTTCCTAGAAATGAAAATATAGTGATAGGTTCTACAAGATGGATGTAGACTAATGTTTAATACATGCATGTATGCATGTATCTCTGGTGGAGTTGTTGTGTGCATGTCAAAGTTGTGTGAAGACAATTATCTTGCACACTAGTATTGTTTAGCTCTGAGAATAAAAATGAAACAATAATTCAGATTCAACCATCGAGTGATGTCATTCAAGGATATAGACTAGCAAAGAAAACTAGGTATGCACATAAGTTTAAATTGGTATGTTTATTTATGAATTTAATTGAAATAAATATGTTGCTAGAAATGCAAATATAATGATAGGTTCTACAAGATGGATGTAGACTAATGTTTAATATATGCATGTATGCATGTATGTCTTGTGGAGCTGTTGTTTGCTTGTGAAATATGTGTGAAGAAAATTATCATGCACACTAATATTATTTATCTCTAAGAATAAAAATGAAATAGTGACTCAGATTCAACCATGGAGTGATCTCATCCGAGGATCAACCTTAGCCAAGAAATTTAGGTATGTGCATAAGTTTAAATTGGTATTTTTATTTATGAACTTAATTCAAATAAATATGCTTCTAGAAATTAAAATATAATGATAGGTTCTACAAGCTAGATGTAGACTAATGTTTAATATATGCATGTATACATGTAGGTCTGGTAGAGCTGTTGTGTGCATGTGAAAGCTGTGTGAAGACAATTATCCTGCACACTAGTATTCATCCTTGAGAATAAAAAAGAAACAATGACTCAGATTCAACCATGTAGTGATGTCATATGAGGATCAACATTAGCCAAGAAAACCAGGTATGTGCATAAGTTAAATTGGTATGTTTATTTACGAACTTAATTGAAATAAATATGCTACTAGAAATGAAAATATAATGATAGGTTCTACAAGATGGATGTAGACTAATTTTTAATATATGCATGTATGCATGTATGTCTGGTGGAGATGTTGTGTGCATGTGAAAGCTATGTGAAGAAAATTATCCTGCACACTAGTATTATTCATCTCTGACAATGAAAATGAAACAATGTCTCAAATTTAACCATGGATTGATGTCATTCGAGGATTAGAATTAGCCAAGAAAACCAGGTATGTGCATAAGTTTAAATCGATATGTTTATTTATGAACTTAATTGAAATAAATATGGTGCTAGAAATGAAAATATAATGATATGTTCTAAAACATGGATAAAGACTAATGTTTAATATATGCATTTATGCATGTATGTCTGGTGGAGCTGATGTGTGCATGTGAAATATGTGTGAAGAAAATTATCCTGCACACTAGTATTATTTAGCTCTAAGAATAAAAATGAAACAATAACTCAGATTCAACCATGGAGTGATGTTATCTGAGGATCAACATTAGCCATGAAAACCAGGTTTGCACATAAGTTTAAATTGGTATGTTATTTATGAATTTAATTGAAATAAATATGCTGCTAGAAATGAAAATATGATGATAGGTTCTACAAGATGGATGTAGACTAATGTTTAATATTTTCATGTATGCATGTATTTCTGGTGGAGCTGGTGTGTGCATGTGAAATTTGTGTGAAGACAATTATCATGCACACTAGTATTATTGAGCTCTGAGGATAAAAATCAAACAACAACTTAGAGTCAACCATGGAGTCGTGTCATCCGAGGATCAACATTAGCCAAGAAAACCAAGTATGTGCATATTTTTAAATTGGTATGTTTATTTATGAACTTAACTGAAATAGATATGCTGCTAGAAATGAAAATCTATTGATAGGTTCTACAATATGGATGCAGACTATTGTTTAATATATGCATGTATGCATGTATGTTTGGTGGAGTTACTGTGCACATGTGAAAGTTGTGTGAAGCAATTATCCTGCACACTAGTATTCAACTCTGAGAATAAAAATGAAACAGTGACTCAGATTCAACCATGGAGTGATGTTATCCTAGGATCAACATTAGCCAAGAAAACCATGTATGTGCATAAGTTTAAGTTGTTATGTTTATTTATGAACTTAATTGAAATAAATATGCTACTAAAAATGAAAATATAATGATAGGTATACAATATGGCTGTAGCATAATGTTTAATATATGCATGTGTGCATGTATGTCTGGTGGAGCTGCTGTGTGCATATGGAAGCTGTGTGAAGACAAATATCCTACACACTAGTATTATTACACCCTGAGAATAAAAATGAAACAATGACTCAGATTCAACCATGTAGTGATGTCACCCAAGGATCAACATTAACCAAGAAAAACAAGTATGTGCATAAGTTTAAATTGGTATGTTTATTTATGAACTCAATTGAAATAAATATGCTGCTAGAAATGAAAATATAATGATAGGTTCTACAATATGGATGTAGACTAATGTTTAATATATGCATGTATGCATGTATGTCTGGTGGAGCTGTTGTGTGCATGTGAAAGCTTTGTGAAGACAGTTATCCTGCACGCTAGTATTATTCAGCTCTAAGAATAAAAATGAAACAATGACTCATATTCAACCATGGAGTGATGTCATCTAAGATTCAACATCAGCCAAGGAAACAAGGTATGTGCATAAGTTTAAATTGGTATGTTTGTTTATGAAGTTAATTGAAATAAATATGCTGCTGGAAATGAAAATACAATGATAGGTTATACAAGATGGATTGAGACTAATGTCTAATATATGCATGTATGCATGTATGTTTGGTGGAGCTGTTGTGTGCATGTGAAATTTGTGTGAAGATAATTATCCTTCACACAAGTATTACTTAGCTTTGAGAATAAAAATGAAACAATGACTCAGATTCAACCATGGAGTGATGTCATCTGAGGATCAACATTAGCCAAGAAAACCAGGTATGCACATAAGTTTAAATTGCTATGTTTATTTATGAACTTAATTGAAATAAATATGATGCTAGAAATGAAAATATAATGATGGGTTCTACAAGATAGATGTAGAATAATGTTTAATACGGCCATGTATGCATATATGTCTGGTGGAGTTGCTATGTGCATGTGAAAGTTTTGTGAAAACAATTATCCTACACACTATTATTATTCAGCTCCGAGAATAAAAATGAAACAATGACTTAAATTCAACTATGGAGTGATGTCATCCGAGGATCAACATTAGCAAGGAAATCCAGGTATGTCCATAAGTTAAAATTTGTATATTTATTTATGAACTTAATTGAAATAAATATGCTGCTACAAATGAAAATATAATGATATGTTCTAAAATATGGATGTAGAATAATGATTAGTATATGCATATATGTATGTATGGCTGGTGGAGTGTGTGTGTGCATGTGAAAGTTGTGTGAAGACAATTATCTCGCACACTAGTACTATTAAGCTTTGAGGATAAAAATGAAACAATGACATAGATTCAACCATCGATTGTTGACATCGAGGGATCAACATTAGCCAAGAAAACTAGGTATGTGCATTAGTTTAAATTGGTATTTTTATTTATTAACTGAATTGAAATAAATATGCTGCTAGAAATGAAAATATAATGATAGGTTGTACAAGATGGATATATAATAATATTTAGTATATGCATGTATGCATGTATGTCTGGTGGAGCTTTTGTGTGCATGTGAACGCTATGTGAAGAAAATTATCCTGCACACTAGTATTATTCAACTCTAAGAATAAAAATGAAACAATGACTCATATTCAACCATGGAGTGATGTCATCCGAGAATCAAAATTAGCCAAGAAAAAAATGTATGTGCATAATTTTAAATTGGTATGTTTATTTGTGAACTTAATTGAAATAAATATGCTGCTAGAAATGAAAATAAAATGAAAGGTTCTACAAGATGGATGTATGCATGTATTTTTGGTGGAGCTGTTGTGTGCATGTGAAAGCTTTGTAAAGACAATTATCCTGCACACTAGTATTCGACTCTGAGAATAAAAATGAACCAATGACTCATATTCAACCATGAAGTGATGTCATCCGATGATCAAGATTAGCCAAGAAAACTAGCTTTGTGCAAAATTTTAAATTGGTATGTTTATTTATGAAATTAATTGAAATAAATATGATGCTAGAAATGAAAATATAATGATAGGTTCTACAAGGTGGATGTAGACTAATGTTAAATATATTCATGTACGCATATATGTCTGGTGGAGCTGTTGTGTGCATGTGAAAACTGTGTGAAGAAAATTATCCTGCACACTAGTAGTATTCAACTCTGACAATAAAAATGATATAATGACTCAGATTCAACCATGGAGTGATGTCATCTAAGGATCAAGGTTAGCCAAGAAAACCAGGTATGTGCGTAAGTTTAAATTGGTATGTTTATTTATGAACTTAATCTGAATAAATATGTTTTTAGAAATCAAAATATAATGATAGGTTCTACAAGATCGATGTAGACTAATGTTTAATATATGCATGTATGCTTGGTGGAGATGTCGTGTGCATGGGAAATTTGTGTGAAGGAAATTATCCTACACACTAGTATTATTCAGCTTTGAGAATAAAAATGAAACAATGACTCGGATTCAACCATAGAGTGATGTCATCCGAAGATCAACATTAACAAAGAAAACCAATTATGTGCATAATTTTAAATGTGTATGTTTATTTATGAAATTAATTGAAATAAATATGCTGCTATAAATGAAAATATAATGATAGGTTCTAAAAGGTGGATGTATACTATTGTTTAATATATGCATGTATGCATGTATATGCAGTGAAGCTGCTATGTGCATGTGAAAGCTGTGTGAAGACAATTATCCTCCAAACTAGTATTATTCAGGTCTAAGAATAAAAATGAAACAATGACTTAGATTCAACCATGGAGTGATGTCATCCGAGGATCAACATTAGCCAAGAAAACCAAGTATGCTCATAATTTTAAATTTCTATGTTTATTTATGAAGATAATTGAAATAAATATGCTGCTAGAAATGAAAATATAATGATAGGCTCTACAAGATGGATGTATACTAATGTTTAATATATGCATGTAAGCATGTATGTTTGGTGGAGCTTATGTGTGCATGTGAAAGTTGTGTGAAGACAATTATCCTGCACACTCATATTATTCAACTCTGAGAAAAAAAATGAAACAATGACTCAGTTTCAACCATGGAGTGATGTTATCCGAGGATCAACAATAGCAAAGAAAACTAGGTATGTGCATAAGTTTGAATTGGTATGTTTATTTATGAACTTAGTTCAAATAAATATGCTACTAGAAATGAAAATATAATGATAGGTTATACAAGATGGATGTAGACTAATTTTTAATATATGCATGTATGCATGTATCTCTAGTGGAGCTGTTGTGTGCATGTGAAAGTTGTGTGAAGACAATTATCGTGTACACTAGTGTTATTCAACTCTAAGTAAAAAAATGAAACAATGACTCAGATTCAACCATGGAGTGATGT
The DNA here is from genome assembly GCA_034641835.2 of Pinus albicaulis. Classification (NCBI taxonomy): domain Eukaryota; kingdom Viridiplantae; phylum Streptophyta; class Pinopsida; order Pinales; family Pinaceae; genus Pinus; species Pinus albicaulis. The sequence goes on from JAXQQM020083328.1 coordinate 163,447, forward strand.
CATATGAGGATCAACATTAGCCAGGAAAACTAGGTATGTGCATAATTTTAAATTGGTATGTTTATTTATGAACTTAATTGAAATAAATATTTTTAAAAAGAGAATCCATATAGGTAAATTAGTTTTCAAAATAGAGGAATAACCTGTTCCGAGTATTTTTAATGACCCAACATTTCAAACTTCTTAAGTGAGTCCATATTCAGGGGTAAATGCCCAATATTATTTGAAATATTTTTCCCTAATCCTCACAAATCTTTTAAAGAATATTGGGCATTTACCCTAGAAGATGGACTCACTTAAGAATTTTGAAACATTGGGTGATTAAAAATACTTGGAACAGGTTATTCCTCTATTTTGAAATAAATATGCTACTAGAAATGAAAATATAATTATAGGTTCTACAAGATGGATGTTGAATAATGTTTAATATATGCATGTATGCATGTATTTCTAGTGGAGCTATTGTGTGCATGTAAAAGCTATGTGAAGACAATTATCCTGTATAGTAGTATTTTTTAGCTCTGAGAATAAAGATGAAACAATGACTCATATTCAACCATGGAGTGATGTCATCCGAGGATGAACATTAGCGAAGAAAACCAAGTATGTGCATAAGTTTAAATTGGTATGTTTGTTTATGAACTTAATTAAAATAAATATGTTGCTAGAAATGAAAATATAATGATAGGTTCTACAAGTTGGATGTAGACTAATGTTTAGTATATGGATGTATGCATGTATGTCTTGTGGAGCTACTATGTGCATATGAAAGATTTATGAAGATAATTATCTTGCACACTAGTATTATTCAACTCTGAGAATAAAAATGAAACAATGACTCAGATTCAACCATGTAGTGATGTCATATGAGGATCAACATTAGCCAAGAAAACTAGGTATGTGTATAAATTCAAATTGGTATTTTTTAAGATGCTTTCCAGATTATCCACAGTATTGAGGAACATGTGTCGACATTTCAAATCCCAACTGGGATCTATCATCAAGACTTTTAGAATGAAGAATTTTAGAGAAGGGTTTTAGACCTTAAATAGAGAACAATTTCTTGAAAAATAGCCGACCAGGTATTTTGTATTTTAGTATTTCTAATAATTTAATAATTTCAATATCAATTTAATAAATTTTATTATTAATTTTATTAATTACAATTCTAATAGTATTTTCATTGTTATTAATTTTACTTCACTAAAATTTTGGTTTTTTTAATTTTTAAGTTTGTTATTTATTATAATAACTAAATCAGTTTTTTAATATATCATAAATTAAATATTTAGTTTTTAATTATTGAATACAATTAAACAGAAGTATAATTAATTAATTAATTAATTAATTTTATACTATAGTTAATAAATTATAGTTTATATATAATTAATTAATGATCAATGATTAATGATAATTTTTTGATTAATTTAAACATATATAATTAATCACAATTTAATTAATTATAAATAGAATTAATTATTTCTTTAATTAATTATATTCATAATTAATTATTTTTATATAATTAATTATTTTTTTGATTAATTATATTAATGATTAATAAATATTATTTAAATAAATGATAATTTTTATAAAGGAATAAAATAGAAAACATTAATAATTATTGTTTAATTAATTAATTTTTATTTTAACCAAAATAAAAATCAATTGCTTAGGAATAATTATTAGAATTTTAAATTTATACCAAATTAGAATTCAAAAGAGGGGGAAACATACCTAAGAATATTATACCTGAAAAACTATGTCTTGGTGGATGGTGCTTTGTAGGAGCATATTTGTCGAAGAAGAGGTCCCCAAGTGTCACTGATTTCAATTCCCCCATCCCTATTAAGATTATCTGGATGCTTTATAATCTCAAGGGCCTCTCTTATCTTTCTTCTTTGATAGTGTTCTTCTCTCATAATGATCTTTACATCCCCAAGACGAACTTGATGTTTGGTTTTTGAGGAGTGTTCTGCAAGGGCTGAGGTGTGTGAATGTTCATACCTAATATCAGCTCCATGCTCTTTCAGTATTTTCTGAAGTGAACATCCACTCTCCCCAATATAACTTTTCCCGCAAGAACAGTCAATTTTGTACACTCCTTTGAGTTGTTCAGGGCTTATGTCATCCTTAACTGGTTGCATTCTTTGCCTAATAGTCCCTGATGCTGAAAATTGTGTGAAAATATCGTTCTTTTTCAAAACCTTGGCGATTTTATCGGCAACACCCTTATTGTATGGTAGAAAAATCCTCCCTCTATTTTCTTGCTGTTCGTGGCGATTCCGAGGTAGGATCGAATCCTTAGCTCTTTTCAAGGCTTTTTTTATATCTATTTCTTTATAACCTAAATCCTTAAATACTGATGACAAGTGACTGATTTCTTCGCTCAGGTGTTCAGTATCAGAAATTCTCATGGCTCTAACTGCAAGGGTATTAAGGACACCAAACTTTTGGGCTGGATGATGGTAGGAATCCGCATGGAGATAGTTATCAGTATGGGTTTTCTTTCTAAACACCTGGTGCCCAAGAGTTCCATCCTCATTCCTAGTGACAAGAATGTTAAAAAAAGAAATGCTTCTATTTTCTTCAACCTCCATCATGAACTTAATCTTAGTGGAAATGGAGTTGAGGTGATTAAAAAATCCCTCAAGATTCTCTTTACCATGGGTCCACTTTATGTTGGTGTCGTCTACAATTCTTTTCCACCAATCAAGTTTTAAGGGATAAGAGGCAAGGACCTTCTTCTCAAAGTGTTCCATGTATAAGTTGGCAACAATAGGGGATAGCAGGGATCCCATTGTGACACCTGGTACTTGCTCATAGAATTCCCCTTGAAAGCTGAAGAAAGTGGAGCATAGGCAAATATCCACAAGCTTGGCTGTTCCAGGATCAGTGGCATCTTTAATGACTTGGATTGCCTAGTTTAAAGGGATATTTGTGAATAGAGATACTACATCAAAACTAGCCAAGATGTCACTTTCCTCAACCTTCTGATCCTTAATGAGCTTGATAAAATCGTTAGAGTCCTTAATGAATGAGTCAGTATTCCCAACAAGAGGTTTCAGGATCTTAGCAACATATTTCGCCAACTCATAGGTGGGGGACCCTATGGTATTAACAATTGGTCTAAGGGGGAATCCTTCTTTATGAATTTTGGGCAATCCATAAATTCTTGGCATGATCTCACAAGACGGGGTTAATCTCTTTTTTAATTTGTCATCCAACCCTGAATTCTTGATTGCTTTCTTGAAATCTCTTAATATCTTGGGCAAGGGGTTGGAGTTAAGTTTCTTGTAGTTGCCACAGTCTAGGTGTTCATTCATTTTCCTAATATAATCAAATTTATATAGAATAACAATAGCCCCTTCCTTGTCGGCTTTCAGCACCACAATGTTGTCATTATTGCGAAGATCTTTGAGAGCAAAAAATTCTTCCTTACTTAGGTTGCTTTTGGGAATTCTGGCTTTTTTCAAAATCATGGAGCATTCTTGTCTTAGTGCTTCCTTATCATCAAGAGTTAAACCTCTAATCCCTTCCTCTATGCTGCACAAAATGCTTTCATTTGGGATGATTTTGGGAGCAACTACAAATCCTAAACCCTTACTAAGAATCTTGATGGAATCATGACCTAACTCTAGAGAAGATACAACTTTTTTATTGTTTTTATTTTTGTTATTATTTATGGTAGGTGGGATATGTTCATCAGTATTCGCAAAAACCCTAGGATCATCCCTCATATTATCTATCTCATTGTGAACCATTTTAGTTGAAACATCGTTCCTAGGGTGAGGGTTGTTTTTATTATTATAATTCCCAAGCGAATTATTGTGATTAGAGTCACTTTTATAACCCATATTTAAATGTGAAGACTGCCTATTATTAATCTCTAGCCGAACTCCATAAGTATTACTGCCATCGTATTCTCTGACCAGACTATTATCAAAGATTTCATCAGTGCTACTAATAGGAAATGAGGTCTCGGCATTATTCTTAAGAAATGAAGACTGATACCTATTAACAATCTGGAGTCGGCCTTGATATGACATGCTGCCAACGTATTCTCTGACCGGAATATCATCCGAGATTTCATTGGTGCTTCTAGAAGAAAATGAAGTCTCGGCAAGAAATGAGTCTTGATTGGTTCGATCATCTGCATCGTTCCTAAGGAATGGTTCACGAATTGCGCCCTTGTCATTAAAATTACAAGGTGTGCCATCAATCTCGAGCTGTTCTCCACCTTTTTTGGTGTTATCGTGCTTTGAGGCGAATGCCTTGTTTTTCTGTGTAGGTTTAATTGCTGACACAACAGCACCTACCTCACCCTCACTGCTCCACGACGGATTAGTAAACTCGACATCTATTTTAGTTTCTGGTTCTTCTACAGTTTCATTGCCACTAACTAATACAGTGTAACCAAAATTAATCACACGAAGATTCACTGGAGACAGCCTCTTTGGAAAGAATGCAAGATTTCTGAGAGAGAGTAGATCCATGGTTTTGTACTAAGCTCACTATTTTGGAGTAACAGATGTGACGTGCCTAAAATATTGCAAGTCGGTTTCTATTGAACGGTTTTTCATAACAAAACTAATCTCATCAACAGCGTCAATGCAGATTTCTTCTTCGTAATGCTGGAAGTAGTTTGCATCAACGTTATAAAACCTACTTTCTGGGTTTGTACCAGAGTTTACAACCTTTCTCCTGTTGGTTCCAGAGCATTATAGGCTGCCCATGAATGAAATGTTGTTGGTACTATTCGGATTAACAACGTTCTCCCTCCCAATTTCAGAAAATATTATTTTTGACTGTACCTGTCCATCTACAACTGAATTAGAATGAGATACACCAGCGTCTGAAACATTGATTCTATAACAAGCCAGTCTCTTGATCTTATCAATCTTTCTAGCATGTCTGTTTCTTGTTGACTGACCTTCTCTCTCAGCCTTAATAGCAGCTCTGGCATCAATTGTTTCCCATAATTCCGACCGTATTAAATTAGCTAATTTTGAATGCAAAGAGAGGGCAGAGCGACCAAGTTTATCTAACATAGCTCTGATCCTTCTAATCTCTCCGCGAATCAAATTAAAGCTTAATTTAAAAAAATATTTGTTATATCCTATGAGGTGTGAAATAGGTTTAATCCGAGTGAAAGGTGGAATAAGATTATTGTCATGGCATTCTTTCAGAAATTTCTAGTCTGCTACCCTTCTTTCAATTTTTATTCTAGTTTTCTCGAGATTACAAATCTCATTCCAAAAATCCCCTCCATGCAGGGAAAAAATTTTGGTTTTTAAACTCCTGTGGTGATCATTTTTAAGACGCTTTTTGGATTATCCACAGTATTGAGGAACATGTGTTGACGTTTTGAATCCCAACTGGGATCCATCATCAGGTCTTTTAGAATGAACTTAAATTGGTATGTTTATTTATGAACTTAATTGAAATAAATATGCTGCTAGAAATGAAAATATAGTGATAGGTTCTACAACATGGATGTAGACTAATGTTTAATATATGGATGTATGCATGTATGTTTGGTGGAGCTACCGGGTGCATGTGAAAGTTGTGTGAAGACAATTATCCTACACACTAGTATTATTGAGCTCCAAGAATAAAAATGATATAATGAATCAGATTCAACCATGGAGTGATGTCATCTGAGGATCAACATTAGCCAAGAAAATGAGGTATGTGCATAATTTTATATTAGTATGTTTATTTATGAACTTAATTGAAATAAATATTTGCTAGAAATGAAAATATAATGATAGGTTCTACAAGGTGGATGTAGAGTAATGTTTAATATATCCATGTATGCCTGGTGGAGTTGTTGTCTGCATGTGAAAGTTGTGTGAAGACAATTCTCTTGCAAAATAGTATTTAACTCTGAGAATAAAAATGAAACAGTGACTCAGATTCAAGCATGGAGTGATATCATCTGAAGATCAACATCAGCCAAGAAAACTAGGTATGTGCATAAGTTTAAATTGGTATCTTTATTAATGAAATCAATTGAAATAAATATGCTTCTAGAAATGAAAATATAATGATAGGTCCTACAAGTTATATGTAGACTAATGCTTAATAAATCCATGTATGCATGTATGTCTGGTGGATTTGTTGTGTTCATGTGAAATTTGAGTGAAGACAATTATATTGCACACCATTATTATTCAGCTCTGGGAATAAAAATGAAACAATGACTTAGATTCAACGATGGAGTAATTTCATCCGAGGGTACACATTAGCCAAGAAAACTAGGTATGCACATAATTTTAAATTGGTATGTTTATTTACGAACTTAATTGAAATAAATATGTTGCTAGAAATGCAAATATAATGATAGGCTCTACAAGATGGATGTAGACTAATGTTTAATATATGCATGTATGTCTCGTGAAGCTATTGTGTGCATGCGAAGGATGTGTGAAGACAAATACCCCACACACTAATATTATTCAGCTATGAGAATACAAATGAAATAGTGACTTAGATTCAACCATGGAGTATCAATATTAGCCAAGAAAACCAGGTATGTGCATAGGTTTAAATTGGTGTGTTTATTTATGAAATTAAACGAAATAAATATGCTGCTAGAAATGAAAATATAATGATAGGTTCTACAAGATGGATGTAGACTGATGTTTAATATATGCATGTATACATGTATGTCTGGTAGAGCTATTGTGTGCATGTGAAAGTTGTGTGAAGACAATTAGCCTGCACACTAGTATTTAGCTCTCAGAATAAAAATGAAACAACTGCTCAGATTCAACCATGGAGTGATGTCATCTGAGGATTAACATTAGCCAAGAAAACTAGGAATGTGCATAAGTTTAAATTGGTATGTTTATTTACGAAATTAATTGAAATAAATGTGCTGCTAGAAATGAAAATATAATGAGAGGTTCTACAAGATGGATGTCGACTAATGTTTAATATATGCAGGTATGCATGTATGTCTAGTGGAGCTGTTGTGTGCATGTGAAAGCTGTGTGAAGACAATTATCCTGCGCGCTAGTATTCTTCAGCTCTGAGAATAAAGAAGATATAAGGTCTCAGATTCAACCATGGAGTGATGTCATCCAAGGATAAACATTAGCCAAGAAAACGAGGTATGTGCATAAGTTTATAATTGTATGTTTATTTATGAACTTAATTGAAATAAATATGCTGCTAGAAATGAAAATATAATGATAGGTTCTACAAGATGGATGTAGAGTAATGTTTAATATCTGCATGTATGCATGTATGTCTAGTGGAGCTATTGTGTGCATGTGAAAGTTGTGTGAAGACAATTCTCTTGCACACTAGTATTCAAGTCTAAGAATAAAAAATAAAAAATGACTCAAATTCAACCATGGAGTGATGTCATTTGAGGATCAACATTAGCCAAGAAAACTAGGTATGTGCATAAGTTTAAATTGGTATGTTTATTAATGAAATTAATTGAAATAAATATGCTGCTAGAAATTGAAATATAATGATAGGCTCTACATGTTGGATGTAGACTAATGTTTAATACATGCATGTATGTGTGGTGGAGCTGTTGCGTGCATGTGAGAGTTGTGTGTAGACAATTATATTGCACACTAGTATTATTCAACTCTGAGAATAAAAATGAAACAATGACTCAGATTCAATGATGGACTGATGTCATCTGAGGATACACATTAGCCAAGAAAACTAGGTATGCACATAATTTTAAATTGGTATGTTTATTTATGAACTTAATTGAAATAAATATGTTACTAGAAATGCAAATATAATGATAGGTTCTACAAGATAGATGTAGAATAATGTTTAATATATGCATGTATGCATGTATGTCTGGTGGAGTTGTTGTGTGTATATGAAAGATGTATCAGAACAAATATCCTGCACACTGATATTATTCAGCTCTGAGAATAAAAATGAAGCAGTGTCTCAAATTCAACCATGGAGTGATCTCATCCGAGGATCACCATTAGCTAGGAAAACTAGGTATGTGCATAGGTTTAAATTTGTATGTTTATTTATGAACCTAATTGAAATAAATATGCTGCTAGAAATAAAAATATAATTATAGGTTCTATAATATGGATGTAGACTAATGTTTATTATATGCATGTATACATGTATGTCTGGTAGAGTTGTTGTGTGCATGTGAAAGCCGTGTGAAGACAATTATCCTGCACACTAGTATTCAGCTATGAGAATAAAAATAAGCAATGACTCAGATTCAATCATGGAGTGATGTCATCCGAGGATTAACATTAGCGAAGAAAACCAGGTATGTGCATAAATTTAAATTAGTATGTTTATTTATGAACTTAATTGAAATAAATATGCTGCTAGAAATGAAATATAATGATAGGTTCTACAAGATGGATGTAGACTAATGTTTAATATATGCATGTATGCATGTATGTCTGGTTGAGCTGCTGTGTGGATGTGAAAGTTGTGTGAAGACAATTATCCTGCACATTAGTATTATTCAGCTCTAAGAATAAAAATTAAACAATGCCTTAGATTCAACCATGGAGTGATGTCATACGAGGATGAACATTAGCCAAGAAAACCAGGTATGTGCACAAGTTTAAATTTGTATGTCTATTTATGAACTTAATTGAAATAAGTATGCTGCTAGAAATGAAAATATAATGATAGGTTCTACAAGATGGATGTTATAGACTAATGTTTAATATATGGATGTATGCAAGTATGTCTGGTGGAGCTGCTATGTGCATGTGAAAGCTATGTGAAGACAATTATCCTGCACACTAGTATTATTCAGCTCTGAGAATAAAAATGAAACAATGACTCAGATTTAGCCATGGAGTGATTTCATCCAAGGATCAACATTAGAAAAGAAAACAAGGTATGTGCATAAGTTTATATTGTTATGTTTATTTATGAAATTAATTGAAATAAATATGCTGCTAGAAATGACAATATAATTATATAAAATCTACAAGATGGATTTAGACTAATGTTTAATATATGAATCTATGCATTTATGTCTTGTGGAGCTGTTGTCTACATGTGAAAGCTCTGTGAAGATAATTCTCTTGTACTAGTATTCACTGCTGAGAATAAAAATGAATCAATGACTCAGATTCAACCATGGAGTGATATCATCTATGGATCAACATTAGCCAAGAAAACCAGGTATGTGCATAAGTTTAAATTGGTATGGTTATTTATGAAATTAATTGAAATAAATATGATGCTATAAGTGAAAATATAATGATAGGTTCTACAAGTTGGAGGTAGAGTAATGTTTAATACATGCATCTATGCATGTATGTCTGGTGGAGTTGTTGTGTGCATGTGAAAGTTGTGTGAAGACAAATATCCTAGACACTAGTATTATTCATCTCTGAGAATAAAAATGAAACAATGACTCATATTCAACCATGGAGTGATGTCATCCGAGGATCAACACTAGCCAAGAAAAGTAGGTATGCACATAAGTTTAATTTGGTATGTTTATTTATGAGCTTAATTGAAATAAATATGTTGCTAGAAATGAAAATATAATGATAGATTTTACAAGTTGGATGTAGACTAACGTTTAATATATGCATGTATGCATGTATGTTTGATGGAGCTGTTGTGTGCATGTGAAAGATGTGAAGACAATTATCCTCCACACTAACATTATTCAGCTCTAAGAATAAAAATGAAACAGTGACTCAAATTCAACCATGGAGTGATGTCATCTAAGGATAAACATTAGCGAGGAAAAACAGGTATGTGCATAAGTTTAAATTGGTATGTTTATTTATGAACTTAATTGAAATAATTATGCTGCTAGAAATGAAAATATAATGATAGGTTCTACAAGATGGATATAGACTAATGTTTAATATATGCATGTATACATGTATGTCTGGTAGAGCTGTTGTGTGCATGTGAAAGATGTGTGAAGAAAATGATCCTGCACAATAGTATTTAGCTCTGAGAATAAAAATGAAGCAATGACTCAGATCCAACCATGGAGTGTTGTCATCTGAGGATCAACATTAGCCAAGAAAACTAGGTATGTGCATAAGTTTAAATTGGTGTGTTTATTTATGAACTTAATTGAAATAAATATGCTGCTAGAAGTGAAAATATAATGATAGGTTCTACAAGATGCATCTAGACTAATGTTTAATATATTCATGTATGCATATATGTCTAGTGGAGCTGTTGTGTGCTTGTGAAAGCTGTGTGAAGACAATTATTCAACACACTAGTATTATTCATCTCTGAGATTAAAAATGAAACATTGACTCAGATTCAACCATGGAGTGATTTCATACGAGGATCAACATTAGCCAAGAAAACCACGTATGTGCATAAGTTTAAATTGGTATTTGATTTATGAACTTAACTGAAATAAATATGCTTCTAGAAATGAAAATATAATGATAGGTTCTACAAGATAGATGTAGACTAATGTTTAATATATCATCTATGCATGTATGTCTAATGGAGCATCTATGTGCATGTGAAAGTTGTGTGAAGACAATTATACTACACACTAGTATGATTCAGCTCTAAGAATAAAAATGAAACAATGACTCATATTCAAACATGGAGTGATGTCATCCGAGGATAAACTTTAGCCAAGAAAACCAGGTATGTGCATAAGTTTAAATTGGTATGTTTATTTATGAAATTAATTGATATAAATATGTTGCTAGAAATTAAAATATAATGATAGATATTGCAAGATGGATGTAGACTAATGTTTAATATATGCATGTATGCATGTATTTCTGGTGGAATTTTTGTGTTCAAGTGAAAGTTGTGTGAAGACAATTATCCTCCACACTAGTATTATTCAGCTCTAAGAATAAAAATGAAACAATGACTCAGATTCAACCATGAAGTGATGTCATCCGAGAATCAACATTAGCCAAGAAAAGTAGGTATGTTCATAAGTTTAAATTGGTATGTTTATTTATGAACTTAATTGAAATAAATATGCTACTAGAAATGAAGATATAATGATATGTTCTGCAAGATGGATGTAGACTAATGATTAATATATGCATGTATTCCTAGTGGAGCTGCTATGTGCATGTGAAAGCTGTGTGAAGACAATTATCCTGCACACTAGTATTTAGGTTTGAGAATAAAAATGAAACAATGACTCATATTCAACCATCGAGTGATGTCATTTGATGATCAACATTAGCCAAGAAAAACAAGTATGTGCATAAGTTTAAATTGGTATGTTTATTTATGAACTTAATTGAAATAAATATGTTGCTAGAAATGAAAATATAATGATATGTTATACAAGATGGATGTAGACTAATTTTTAATAGATGCATGTATGCATGTATAGCTGGTGGAGCTACTGTGTGCATGTGAAAGATATGTGAAGACAGTTAGCCTACACACTAGTATTATTCAACTCTAAGAAGAAAAAGTGAAACAATTACTCAGATTCAACCATGGAGTGATGTCATCCGAGGATCAACATTAGCCAGGAAAACAAGGTATGCCCATAAGTTTAAATTGGTATTTTTATTTATGAACTTAATTGAAATAAATATGTTGCTAGAAATGCAAATATAATGATAGGTTCTACAATATGGATGTAGACTAATGTTTGATATATTCATATATGCATGTATGTCTAGTGAAGCTTCTATGTGCATGTGAATGTTGTGTGAAGACAATTATCTTGCACACTAGTATTATTCAGCTCTGAGAATAAAAATGAAAAAATGACTTAGATTGAACCATGGAGTGATGTCATCTGAGGATCAACATTAGCCAAGAAAACGAGGTATGTGCATAATTTTAAATTGGTATGTTTATTTGTGAACTTAATTGAAATAAAAATTCTACTAGAAATGAAAATATAATGATAGGTTCTACAAGATGGATGTAGAGTAATGTTTAATATATGAATGTATACATGTATGTCTGGTGGATATGCTAGGTGCATGTGAAAGTTGTGTGAAGACAAGTATCCTGCACACTAGTATTCATCTCTGATAATAAAAATGAAATAATGACTCAGATTCAACCATGGAGTGATGTCATCCGAGGATCAACATTAGCCAAGAAAACCAGGTATGTGCATAAGTTTAAATTGGTATGTTTATTTATGAACTTAATTAAATTAAATATGTTTCTAGAAATGAAAATATAATGATAGGTACTACAAGATGTATGTAGACTAATGTTTAATATATGCATGTATGAATGTATGTCTGGTGGAGCTATTGTGTGCATGTGAAAGTTGTGCAAAGACAATTATCTTGCACACTAGTATTATTCAGCTGTGAGAATAAAAATGAAACAATGACTCAGATTCAACCATGGAGTGATGTCATCCGAGGATCAACATTAGCCAAGAAAACTAGGTACATGCATAAGTTTAAATTGGTATGTTTATTTATGAACTTAATTGAAATAAATATGTTGCTAGAAATGAAAATATAATGATAGGTTCTACAAGATGGATGTAGACTAATTTTTAATATGTGCATGTATGCATGTATGTCTGGTGGAGCTGATCTGTACATGTGATGGTTGTGTGAATACAATTATTCATGTGTTGTGAACCAGTGCTTTGTGAACAAGAAGTGAATATTTGAGAAGAGCAGCATGATAAGGAATGGAACAAGAATTACAAAAGAATGGGATGATCATATAAACAATTTGGGTTTCATTTTCAGAGAATAACAACCCAGTCTTGATGAGGGCGTGGGTATAAGTATGTTAGCACAAGCAACAATATTAATTTCTTGGGACAAAAAATTAATGTGTGGCTCAAATGCAATTGGAAATATTGGCATGAAATTAATGTGTAGCTAAAATTTAATTGGTTTTCATTATAATCATAAATTAATTGTCAACATCTCATAAGTTGAGATGTAACATTGAAATTTTTAACTTCCCATCAAGACATAGTAATATCCAACAGTGGCAGATCATCCTGTGATTGATCGTTACCCTCAGGACAAGCTCAGACTATATGCATGGAAATTTGAATGTTGAGAATGTGCTCCAACTTACCTAAATTAACGTTACACACCATCAACACGACACCTGTGAAAAAATGATACATTTATAAATTAAAGGAGTGTATACTCCACTTTGTAAAGTAAGAAATGGACACTCCACTCAGTAAGTTTGACTTTTCAATTTTCCTAAATTTCATATCATTAAAATTGAGAAAGGTAATTTTTGGGCTTAAGCAAAGGTGATTTACAATTTAAATTTCCAGGCTAATAACTTAGTAGTATAAAATAATTAATATGTTCAACAAATTGTCTTCTAGATTATTTACATCAAATCCAAAGATCCATTTCATTGACGAACTAAAACAAAAATAATTTGTTTTCATTTTTTAGGATTTCAAAAACCAATGCCTTCAAAATGTATTATGGGAAGACAATAGATTTTTTTAGAAATACCTGGAAATTCAGCGCATGCCGAGGAGGAAAGAGACAGCGAGAGTGCGCATGGCGAGTAGACAGTGAGAGCGCACATGACGAGCAGACAACAAGACGACAAGGCCGCAGATCACCGAGGACACAGATCACAACTTAGACAAAACCTGCAAACACAAAAAATTAGATTAAAAAAAAAAAAAAAAACATAAACAAAAAAAATCAAAAGAGCATAAACCATAAACCATAAACCTTGCCTTCTCACCTTCGCTTTCTCCCCTCCTTGCCTCTGCAACAGTGAAACAGAAACAGAGCAGTGAGACAGCAACAGAGCAATGAGACAACAACATAGCAACGAGACAGAAACAAAGCAATGCAACGGTCCTGCAACAACGCAACACAAACAGATCGAGATAGCAACAGAGCAGCGATACAACAACAGAGTAGTGAGACAGAAACAGAGCAACACAATAGTGATAAGCTAACTAACCGAAAACTTGTTGTAGTTCGGGGGCCGGTATATTTATAACAAAAAATTCGGCCAAACTATTAGTTCGACCAGACTATGAGTTTAGTCAAACTTTTATTGCTGGTTTCTCCATCTCTGGCCAAAAATCTTCTTACCCACGTCATCAATACGCCGTCAAGGTTAATGGCATAATTAGTTTGGCCGAATTAATTTCAAAACTTTGGCTGAAATTTCTAAAAGTTCGGCCAAACTTCCTAAACATTCGACCGAATTGTTGGGAAAATGAAATTTCCGAACGCGTTTCTCACGAAGGTGTGACACACCTTCACATTTTTACCCTCTTTCTATTTGATTAAATTATTATCATAAATATTTTAAATGGACACTCCACCTATTATCAATATTGCATGTTAATAGTCTCGTATGCTCAAACTAGCCATATATTAGAAAATTAGATCAAGTTTTTTAAGCAACAATACTAAACCCAACTTATTATGAAAACGTTTAGGGGGTATGGTAGAGCCATTGTTTCCTTTATGTAAGAGTAACTCTTCTCATGATTCATCCATTTCTGAGTTTGTATTGCTACTTCTTTTTGTGAAAAGATTGTACATAGGAATTCGTGGGGTCAACTCCCTTGTCTTAGGTAAGATGGATCCACATGTAACATGGTGCAAGTTCATAACTTTTCCAAAGAATTTATTATTCGCTTCAAGCAGAGAAGGTACAAAAATGCACATGTAGAGTCTGTTTTTATTTTTATTTTTATTTTATGTATCAGATATTTTGTTCAAGTAACTTAAGAGTAAATATGAAATTTATGTATGATAGCAATCCTTCTCCTCCATTGTACTTTGACATAAAATTTTGATCAAGCGAGAGAGTTCAATTTTGAAAAATAACATATTTTTGATCAAATATTTGCTATTAAAACTTGAAAGAGAATATTTGAAAATTGAAAGAAAATATATATTGGAAAGGTTATAGAATCTGTAAATTTGACATAATTTAAATGATTTCTCTTTACCTTTTACATTTCAATGACATTGTTCTTACTAATTTTTATATATAATGATCTTATGCATGTTATTATTCTTCTCAAATGTTTCTTTTGCAACATCTAATACAATTGCCAGTATAAATAATCTTACATTACAATCATAAATTATATATGAAATATTTCCAATAATAAAATCTCAAAATACTACATAATTATAAAAACATAATGTAAATGAGAAATATTTTTTTAAAATATTATTAAATATCTAAAATTACTATAACTTATTTAATTATTAATATTATTAAAAAATAAATAAATTTTTAATATATATAAAATTCATATAAATATGTTAAAAGTGAAATTAAAACCAGATATTCAATTTAAATGGTGTAAAACAAAGATATCAACATATAATTTTAGCTTGAAACTATTTCACATTAAATATCTAAAATGATTTTCTATCAAAATGGATTGTAACTGAAGTGTAAGTAAAGTGTGAAATATTATTAAATATTAATTTATAAATTTTTATTTTTTATTTTTTATATAATTTATTTAGTGTTTAAAATTAAAAGAAATAAGATATAATGTAATGTTATTATTATTTTTTTAACAGTGAGCTAAAAGTAGATTTATTAGAGAATTTTGATGGTTTCAAAGGTCGATCAGCACCGTCATGGATCTCGTTTCTCTTGGGGCACATCACGATGGTGATTAATTTAAATTGCGGATTGTGATGTTTGTATAACAATATTTTTAGTTCAAATAGAAGAAATTTAATTAATTGAAAAATGTTATAATCTATATTTAAATATGTTAAATAATAAAATTAAAACTAAAATTCAACCCATTACATAAATTAATTTTATAATCGAGTGGTTTTTAAATTTATATTTGATAAAAATTACTAGAAATCACTCAATTACCAAACAACACAGATATATTATTCACAAATGGTGTATGTGTAAACACACTCACACACACATATTTACATTTTGATTACTCTATTAAATAGAATTTTTGAGATCCAACTTATTCCTAATTTAAAGAGAGAGGTTAAGAGAATTTCTCAACCATCACAAACCAATTTCTCAAATATGGAATGTAAGCATTAACTCCAACATCCCCCTTAATGATTGCATTACATGAATTTATTGAATTCACTCATAAATAACAAAATAATCAAGCTTATTAGTAGATGCTCCATCAAGTTGTCTCATAACCCTCGAAAAGGTGTAGTTGGCAAGTTGGATTCCCAAGTTCGCTTCCTCAACTCCCGAATCAAGGACCTCCCGAAGTCAATTACTGGACAACATCCCAATCTATCGCATAACCTTATTAGGAGACCACTTCCACATCTACCACTAATGAGGGATCCTTCCCTAGATCCGCAACTGCCATACTATCTGGACAACCATCCATATTGAGCCTTACTGCCACTTGATCTCTTCAAAAACAATTGATTACATTTTGCAATTGCTGAACTCCTAGTCATTCTATGGACGAGCTCTTATCCACCGAGATACATGGGTGCCAACCACTGTACTCACCAGTTATCTAGAAAAGTCATCTAGATACAAAATGTATCTAGAATCAGTGTTACAAAATGACCATTTTATCTAGTTTAAAATTCATCCTCACTTAATTTAAAAAATATTACTTTTTATAATATTATTAAACCACACAGATTTCAACACCTAAGATTCAACCGTAAAACTCAGATCTCCCATCCCACTAGAAGACAGTTCTTATGATGACGGGGTAAACCCACAGTCCTGGTTTTCACATCTTCATATGCAGAAGAAGCCTTACTATACACCCAAGCACCCCATATCCTAGGTTGTCATCCTATCACACCCTTCACCTTGCAATAGGCCAAAGCACATTATTATAAAAATGTATAATTACAACTTCTTGTATGTAAGCCCACTACAATTCGATGCGCCCGTGGTATAATTAATCACACCATATAAACCCTCGGCATATCCACACTATAAAAAATATTAAATCCTCTGTCTTTTAACTACGCACATAAATCACAATTCATATGGCCCCCACTTTGCATATTCAACCATTATATGTGCGCTACGATATATCAATGTGTATATTACAGCCTTCTTCAAAGTTATTGGAAGAGTTATAACAAACCTAACGACACTAGACATACCTCTATTAAACTTGTAACCTTAGTTCGAACAGTCCCGATAAATCTAAATTAGAACTGGGGCCCAGCATCTACAACCCTTCCACATCCAACGATGGATGATACATCGCACTGGTCTTGATGATCCAATGATCCAACAGGATATCGCGCGAGTTACTTGCACGATCGTTAAGTCGCGATGAAAGTGGGTTTTCAAAACTATTTAAGGTCATGTGTCAGTCTGTGGCATTAATCGCATTCAAATGGGGAATACAACTTACCGTTCAAAGGTGGTGCGATATGCCGGAAACCCGTCTTTATTGTGCGGCCCTCAAGGTTGGAACTACTCTTGCTCAGGGTTCCACCTGACTTCACGACTGAATCTTGCCCAAAAAATACAGTTCAATCTCTACTCTCCCGCGATTCTCGCTCAACAACCAGGAGTAACAATTACCTGCGCCCTTCATGAACCCTCATCGATTCCGTTGGTCTATTCACACGAGGTTAAAGCATATTCGGGATTCGATTGTCAACAAGTTGTGGGGTGTGGCTTCCATACAAAATCCAACATCGATTAATACAAGACTTCGACCTGTACTATCTATGTACACCCTCACAGAACTTACACACACAATTCATATATTAGTTTAACATAGGTTTATCATGCAGTTAAGCACCGAGACTCATAAACAAATCAACACCTCGGCATGGTCCTTCACATGGATTTATTACACGACTTTATTCATCCGGCAATTCTTTTGCCGAGTTAGACTAATATCCAATGGTTTCGGGAAAGGCTAGAACCTCTCACACATAGGCTAGTAATTCAAGAAGGAATTGGTACCTCTTTCAACATACAGGACCCCATTAAATCCCAAATATCGAGTATGTGTTCTAGACCACTATACAGTTGATTATTGGGACACAGAAACCATTCACGCCATAATTAACTTGACAAATTCACAATACTATTGAAGCAATTCTCCATTTATACAATGAAGTACTTACAACCTTCACTCAACCAAATCTTCGAATTACTTGGCCCTTCTCCTCTACTCTATCTCTACGATAGTCCTACGCAGCTTATGCAGTTCTCTATGCAGGTCTATTGACTCTGTAACAGAGGTTTATTTTATATCAATTAAAATGAATTGATTCGAATTTCTCGATGACTCACAAACTCTTCAAATTCCTACAGTTGCAAATTAGAATAATGCTCTGATAGACAGAGACAGACTGTCTCTTCCTATGCCCACTAATCATCTCGGCAGTTACATTTTTCCCTCTAATTAACTAAAATAGTTCAATTATGAATATTTACATGGGGATACAAAACATAAGACCCCCTTTTTCATTTATTTATGGACAAAGGTTGTTTTGAGCCTAATGCCTCTGCATCAGACTCCCCAGGTTAAAATAGTTCATGATCTCCTGATCATGTGCCTTCATTTTTATCTGCCTGGATCCGATACTTTGTTCTGCAACTGACCATCCGTTACAATGTTCTTCTTTCACATTCCTCATGTCTTCCATATCTTGGTCTGCATCCTTGCACTTGCTATGCCCTAATAGTCTGTGATTGTCTTCTTCTTGCTGCTGCTGTTTCTCAGCTTTCTTGCTGCTGTCCTTTTCTGAGGCATCTTATGCATTAATTTCATTATAAATTCAATTTCTCTGTCTAATCTTTCCTCTGACTGCTGGACACTTACTTCTATTTTTTGCATTCTCATTTCTTCAATTCTTACTACTGCCCTATTCGCCACCCAATCATCCATATGCTCTCTGCAACAGTAAAATTCTTTCTCCTTTGCTAGCAACACTTTAGTTTGTTGCTCCAGCATTTCTCCCAGCAACACTTCAATCAGTTGCTGCTCTGGCATTTCACTCTCTTCTCTGGATGTTTTCTGCAAATGTTCTCACCATATCCTTTGGCCAAACAAATCTTCACTATGCTGCAACTCAGTTTCAGCATCTTCTTCTTCTGTCTTGGAAATCTTCAGCAATTGCCTCCCTTCTTCTTGAATGATTCTACTAATCACCTCAAGTCTTTCCACCACTGAGATTCCACCTTCTATCAAAGTAAAACTCTGATTTTCCATTGTTGTAGTAGCCCCAAAAGTCTACACTACAACCTTCTCTCCAATCTTCTCTTGGCTATTCGAACAAGCCAATTCTTCTCTGCTACCAACCACAAATTTTTTTTCACATGAGACATGATTGTCTCATCTTCTTTCAGCTGCTCATATCCGTTCTGCAATCCCCAATTTAGAAATTGAGGTTTCCTCTCTGGTATTGAATCCTGCTGATTTGGAATACTCTCTAGCTACTCAATTTCTCCATACCATGGTTTAAAATCTTCCACAGAATTCTTCTTCTCTTTGAATGGACTACCCCATGCTGTCAAATTATCTCCATCATCAATAGGATCTGCATTCATCAAAAAATTGTCAGAATGAAACTCACAAGGCCTCAAGGCCTTTCTTTGCTCTGTCAACATCTCAGTATGTTGTCCTACAATTATTTTTTGTTCTATTAGCACATCAGAATGCTGATTCCAAATCTTCAAACGTTTCTTGAGACTGTTAGTTAGTCTCTCCTCTGCACCATCCTCTTCAAGGATGCCTCTCTGCTCTAGTTCATAGGAATGAACTCTCTCATCTTCAATCATCTCTATCCTTACCATTTGAACACCTTCCTTCTGTGTTTCTGCCCTCTGCTCCAGACACTTAATTCATGCCACAATCTTGGCATCTCCTCTTCACTATCTTCTACTATCACTATTTCTTCAGCTTTCCTCAGAATGGAATTATGATTTCCCATCTCTGCAAAGACTTCAGCTACCTATCCATCACTCCTTACTTGGCCATTTAACAAAGGAAATCTGTCATTATCATCATTAATGACAAGTTCATCATCAAACATAACTATCACATCCTCATTGAAGCAATCCCTTCTATAAAGTAAGGAATTAATGAATTCTTCCACAATCTGATCTTCGCCTGAAAGATACTCATCATATCTGGCTTGGCAACAATCAGCTTCATTTGT
Source organism: Pinus albicaulis (assembly GCA_034641835.2). NCBI lineage: Eukaryota > Viridiplantae > Streptophyta > Pinopsida > Pinales > Pinaceae > Pinus > Pinus albicaulis. Next base: position 183,492 of record JAXQQM020083328.1, read on the forward strand.
CATAGTTCCATCATGTGAACTGCCTTCATCAACACCTGCACTCATACACAACTTGTCAGTGTTAAAAACATAGGACCTCATGGCCTCATTCGATGATTTGATCATCATATCTTACTGTTGTTCCAAGTCTTCCATATGCTTCAGAGATTCTTCAATGGTCTCTGCTTCAAATTTTACAAGTTTTTCAATTTGTTCATCTTCCAGCTTCTAGCCAATATCATAAACTAAATCTTCTATGCTTCCAATATGTGGGAAATCAGAATATTTCTCCTACTGTGCATCGACATCTTCAAAACATGTAGCTGTTCCAATTTCTTCCTTAGTGAAAACATCAACAGTTTGTTCTCTCTCATCTGCTGTTCCTGCAAACAGACAAATTTTTATTTTTCAAATCACAAGACCTTTCAGTCTTGGCTGCTTCTTCAAGCACTTCTTCTTGAACAGGCCTGCACATGGAATCTTCAATTTCCATCCTTGCCTCAAGAACTTGGGGTTCTTCTTCCTCTGTGGAGTTTGTCGTCACTTCACATTTTTCAGACTCAAGAACACAAGCCCTTACATCATCTAGACTTGTCCAATAACTCAGGAAATCCTCATTGATTTCCTCCTTAGCAAGACAAGCTTCTTGCTGCCTCAAGTCTTCATCATATCTCACAAGATATCTTGCAGGTCTCCATTCTTAATCTGTGCTCTATTTTGCTTCACAAACAGAAATTTCATCTTTCAACTCAGCTGCTCTAAGTTCTTTTCTCAATAAGGCAATCTCCTTTTTCCTCACCCTCAGCTGTAATGGTTTCCAATTTACTCTCTTTTTCATGAGCCAACCAACTCTCTGGCTTTCTTCTATCCTTCTATCCCATTCATAAACTTGCTCTATAATCTCAATTATCTCTTTCCACCATTCTTCATTAGTGAGTCTCTTCCTTATGCCATTTTCTTTGGCATCTTCCCTCACTCTTCTGTTGTGGCCTCTCTCAGAACCTCTGCACTCTCTGTTATGGCTGTCAGTAGCCATCCTCTCTTCCAGGAGTTCTTTACTCATGAGATGCACTAAGCCTCTGAAATAGCAAGCTCTCTTGCTGCAACTTACCTCACCAATCCATTCCTCCGGATCCGTCTTTTGGCAAGTACTGGTTCACTCTCTCTGGAACCTTCTAAGCACTCTCTTCTGTTCTCTAGGCTTCACTCTGCAACTTCTCTCAAGAACACCTCTTTTCTTCCTTCATCCAACCTCAGTTGGGAATCTTCCAGGTTCTGCCACACTCTTTCTTCACTCAGAATCCCTTGCTGGACTCTTCTATCATTGCTCTCAAAGCTTGTGATCTGCTTCTGCTGAGATCCCTCCTCAATTGCTTGCACCCTGAAATCTGTAAACAATACCTTCCAACCAGAGTTTAAATAAGGCTCGTCATCTGATCTCTCAAGATCCCTGAATGATCTTGCTTCTTCTTTCACCTGCACTGCATCTATCTGCTGCAATCTTCAAGACTTTTGTCTTCAAATCCAGATTCTGCTCATCTAGAGACCTTCACTGCATGTCAAATCAAATCTGTAATTTTTTTTTAAACAGATTTAAAACCCAACTTTCTCACTGTTCAATACATGTGCATTTCAAAATAAACTTTTCAAAGAGCTAATTAAATTCTATCTCTAATACCACTTGATGACGGGGTAAACCCACAGTCCTAGTTTTCACATCTTCATATGCAGAAGAAAGCCTTACTATACACCCAAGCACCCCATATCCTAGGTTTTCATCCTATCACACCCTTCACCTTGCAATAGGCCAAAGCACGTTATTATAAAAATGTATAATTACAACTTCTTGTATGTAAGCCCACTACAATTCGATGCGCTCGTGGTATAATTAATCACACCATATAAACCCTCAGCATATCCACGCTATAACAAATATTAAATCTTATGTTTTTTAACTACGCACCTAAATCACAATTCATATGGCCCCCACTTCGCATATTCAAACATTATATGTGTGCTATGATATATCAATGTGTATATTACAGCCTTCTTCAAAGTTATTGGAAGAGTTATAACAAACCCAACTGCACCGGACATACCTCTATTAAACTCACAACCTTAGTTCGAACAGTCCCGAACAATCTAAATTAGAACTAGGGCCCAACATCTATGACCCTTCCACATCCAACAGTGGATGATACGTCGCACTGGTCTTCATGATCGAACAGTCCGACTAGATATCATGTGAGTTACTTGCATGATTGTTAAGTCACGATGAAAGTGGGTTTTCAAAACTACTTAAGGCCACGTGACAGCCCGTGGCATTGATCGCGTTCAAATGGGGAATACAACTTACCATTCAAAGGTGGTGCGATATGCCAGAAACCCGTCTTTACTGTGTGGCCCTCAAGGTTCCGACTACTCTTGCTCAGGGTTCCACTTGACTTCACGACTGAATCTTGCCCATAGAATACAGTTCAATCTCTACTCTCCCGTGATTCTCGCTCAGCAACCAGGAGTAACAATTACCTGTGCCCTTCATGAACCCTTATTGATTCCGTTGGTCTATTCACATGAGGTTAGAGCATATTCGGGATTCGATTGTCAACAAGTTGCGGGGTTTGGCTTCCATACAAAATCCAACATCGATTAATACAGAACTTCGACCTGTAATATCTATGCACACCCTCACAGAGCTTACACACAGAATTCATATATTAGTTTAACATAGGTTTATCATGCAGTTAAGCACTGAGACTCATAAACAAATCAACACCTCGGCATGGTCCTTCACATGGATTTATCACATGACTTTATTCATTTGGAAATTCTTTCGCCGAGTTAGAATAATATCCAATGGTTTTGGGAAAGGCTAGAACCTCTCGCACATAGGCTAGTAATTCAGGAAGGAATCGATACCTCTTTCAACATACAGGACCCCATTAAATCCCAATTATTGAGTATGTGTTCTAGACCACTATACAGTTGATTATCGGGACACAAAAACCATTCACGCCATAATTAACTTGACAAATGCACAATACTATTGAAGCAATTCTCCATTTATACAATGAAGTACTTACAACCTTGACTCGACTAGATATTTGAATTACTTGGCCCTTCTCCTCTACTCTGTCTCTATGACAGTACTATGCAGCTTATGCAGTTCTCTATGCAAGTCAGTTGCCTTTGTCACAGAGGTTTATTTTATATCAATTACAATGAATCGATTCGAATTTCTCGATGACTCACAAACTCTTTAAATTCCTACAGTTCCAAATTAGATTAACGCTCTGACAGACAGAGATGGACTGCCTCTTCCTATGCCCACTAATCATCTGGGCAGTTATATTTTTCCCTCTAATTAACTAAAATAACTCAATTATGAATATTTAGATGGGGAAACAAAACATAAGACCCCTTTTACATTTATTTATGGACAAAGGTTGTTTTGAGCCTAATGCCCCTGCATCATCTTGCTGCCATAGAGTTCAGAGCGTCTATGGTGACCACCACCACCACAGAGGAAATACAACACATCTGCACGTGCTTGAAGAACAAAGCCATTAACTACAATCTGAATGACAGATCTTAGAAATTCGCTCAAACAATCCTTTATTTTTCTACTCAACGAGGCACTCTCAGAGGTATCGAGCTACTCATGATCTACTGCTGGATGCGTTTGTAGTTTCTCCACCCCCACGGACATTCGGGCCCCGATTTGTCACAGATTCAATGCGCTGCAATATCTACCATACCGTCATGGCCAAAAAAGCTGAAAGCTGCTCAGATTTGAATTTCTAGCTTAATTTAATAGAATCACTAGACAATCACCACCGACATTCACGCCTTCAAATTCAAGGTTAGACAATCACCAATTACTTCTTTTCAAGCGGCAAACATTGCATTTTAGTTTATGGAATATTCGACTCTAAAATTGTAATTCCAACGAAGGGTTGCATTTTCTTTATGATACGCATCTCAAATTCTAATTCCAACCGACTACCCAAATCTAAAAATTTTGTAAACCATAATAACCTGACATACTAATGATTTACAGTAACACACATCCAATAAGATGGAAAAATACCAATGGGTGTTTATCAAATACCGATTCCGCTGCAAAAATCATAATCAAATAGTTTTTCAAAAAAAGGATGTCCGTCGGTGCCAATTTCATGACTAAAAATTTATCTTCGGCTTTCTGCTTCTCCTCGGCCACTTCTCTAGGCAAACTCATGAATTCTGCATAGTCACACATGTTGGATTCACAGACAAGTCACAATCACTCAACAAAGTTCAATTACACATAGGCCTCTGATCCTGTGCTTCGATACCATCATAGAAATTACTGGAAATCACTCAATTACAAAAAAACACACATATATTATTCACAAATGGTGTATATGTAAACACACTCACACACACATATTTACATTCTGATTACTCTATTAAATAGAGTTTTTGAGATCCAACTTATTCCTAATTTAGAGAGAGAGGTTAAGAGAATTTCTCAACCATCACAAACCAATTTCTCAATTATGGAATGTAAGAATTAACTCCAACAATATTTAATTATAATATTTTAATAATTTTTTTTATTTTTTTATTTTATATATAGTGTTAAAATCTATTTATCCGTTATTGTTCATAAAGTTTTTTTTATTTTTATCTTTATATAATGGTAAAAGGTATTTATTTGTTATCGTTTATAAAAGTTTATTCATTATTATTCTTTAAGGAATACTACACTACTGTGGTTAGTAAGGAGTAGACTTTCACTCTTGCAAAAGGCTTCTCTCAACCTTGGTTTATTAACTTATTTTCTTATACTAGAGCAGACTTTCACTCTAGCAAAAGGCTTCTTGGTGTTAAGCCATTAACCTATAGAATTTAGAGAATAATTTAGTCCCAAAAAATAAATTATTCGTCCCAATATCACTAAATAACCTTTAATTAGATTTGTTTGCCATTCATATATAAAAATTCAATTTTACGAAAATGGGTCTCTTGGGAAAAGAGGTAACATTGAACAAAAATTCTTTCGGAACTTCACTGAAAATTTGTTATTTTAACAAAAAAAAAACATACTCCGATTGACGACCGCAAAATCCAGATATTATTCAAATTCAATTCTCAATCATACGGAGAAAAACCGAATAGTAATGATGGTGAAAACGAGGGAAAATTCTTATTCTATTATCGTTCGTTAAGAATTTCCCCACATTTCATCATCTTCACTATTTTTTCCGTAGGATTGGGGATTGAATTGCCATGGGCTGAACAAAATTTCAATAATATCCGGATTTTCCAGTCTCCACTCCGTTCATGTTTTTGCTTTTTAATCTAACAAAATTTCGAAAGATTTTCTGGTTCAACGTTTCTTTGTAAGTCCAGAGGCCCTTTTTTCTATTAGAAATTGGAGAGAGCATCCATTGAACAAGATTCACACACAATAATTAATTTCTATATATTATAATCAAACGAATATATCACAATTTTTATAGTGCTGCTGAGATCCAACTAATTCCACTCTTGGAGGGAGAAGTTGAGAGAATCTCTCAACATCCTCCAACAAACCAAACCAATCCCTAATCTTTAGTATGCATCATAAATGAGGCATTATCTAAAACACCCCCCCTTAATTCCTACATTACAAGAATGGAGAACACACTAATTTAATACAAACATTTGTCTGCCCTGGTCTTCATTAACATTTGTACCCACTCTGAGATCTCATAGACAACGCTCTTTTCTCCACCATTTTCGAGCTACCATTCAACCCATTTAAAATACATTTGTTTCTAACCAGCAATGTTAAATTTGTAATATCAAAGATTCTTGACACCCCCGAAGAAGAGTCTCGACACTGAACTATCCTATTGAAATATTTCCATTTGTGAAATAACCCCGAAGAATAAATTTCAACAGTCTATAGGAAAATATTCTACGTACAGAATATGATCAATGATCAATCCTAAAAAGTGACCTTTACACAAATGGATCTCATACTGTAACCTGTATTTGACGCTCTTGAAGCCTGAAGCACAACAAGACTCATCAACGTATAACAAATTCACATAATCAAATTAGCCAATTGTTCTCTCGACACCGAAGAATGTCAAGAACAACTAATTTAAATGATGCTAAATTGTTCAATAATTGGTTCTGCACTGCAGAAATCTCACAACAAAAAATTCATGAAATTCTACATATGAACAAGCTACACACTCCACAAAAAACAATGAAATTCAAACACCGATCTGTCGCTGCCATTCCCCTCCATCGACAATCCGAAAGTCCCAATAAATATTCGGAGAATACTTTGACACTGCAATGCTTTTGCACTAGTATCTGCCAAGGATTCATAGTGAGAATCACCTTAAGAAGCTTCACCATATCCTCGTCGTACTCGTGGTTAAGCTTGATCGATGCCACTAGCTCATGCAAAGATCCCTCTTGAACCTTGGCTATAGCCATAGTAGCTAGAACAATTTCCCTTCTCATCCGATTTGTGTCTTCAGCTATCTTGGCAGAGATAATTTCCATCAAAAAAACCCGAAAGCTGTAAACATCGGATTTGTCTGAGAGTTGAAAGCATTGGTGGTATTCTAGATCAATATCTTCCAGCGTGCCCTGTGGAGTAGTGGAAACATGGGTGGTTCAAGGCTATGAAGAAATGCCAAGGCCTGAGTAGTCTTCATACAAATCTTTAGACGAGTATCCCAATTTAGATCTTTCCCCTTCTTCCGTTCCCCATGAATATGCTTTGCCAAAGTACCATTTTGAACATATTCGTAAACAAGACACAGATCTCGGCTCTCTAAGGATGTACAACTGTAGAGAATAACCAGGTTTGGATGATAGAAGCTCGAAAGAATCTACACCTCATTGATGAACTGCTCAACTCTTCTGGAATTATCTTGATACAGTCTCTTCACTGCCACGGCACGACCATCGGGGAGTTTATTAAAATTAGACAGAAAGCAGCACATTATGTTGGTAGTGGCTCTCGACAACCGCTTTATTTTTCTCTTTTATGGCAGCCTATTTAACATATCTGGGAGGCGAATCTGCCGCAGCAATATTTGAATGCAGATTAGTAGCAAGTCGTGTGGTCAAATCGAATTAACTCCGGAAATCCTTCGTTTCAAACAATTTCTGCAACCGAACTTTTGCTAAATTCAAACCGAAATTCTCACACTTTGGTTAAACAACTAGCAAAAAATCATATATCTACACTAAGCTACTCTTTTACAACATACTCAATCTCATATCTCTCACATTTTCCTGGGTACTCCCGTGAGGGATTAATCCTAGCCAAGCTCTGATACCATATTAGAAATTGGAGAGAGCATCCATTGAACAAGATTCACACACAATAATTAATTTCTATATATTATAATCAAACGAATATATCACAAATTTTATAGTGCTGCTGAGATCCAACTAATTCCACTCTTGGAGGGAGAAGTTGAGATAATCTCTCAACATCCTCCAACAAACCAGACCAATCCTTAATCTTTAGTATGCATCATAAATGAGGCATTATCTCAAACATTTTCCTCTTTTTACAAGTCCGTAAAATTGAATTTTTTTGTATATGAATGACACAAAATTCCAATTGACTTTTGTAAAGATTTTCGGCCACTTTCTTTATGCCCCCACTGAATGAAGTCAATTTCATTAAAATTTTCCAATTCAAATGATTTTATACCCGAAAATTTTGCTGCTACTGTATCCACTACCTTTTCTTCCCTGGCCCCTTCCAATTCTTCTGTTTGTCTTTTTCCACATTTTTTTATCTTGGGGATTAAAAGTAATAGGAATCTAGGCCAAAATATTTTAAAGAATTTTTATACTATTATTGTTGGAATCATGTTTTTGATGGTGAAAATGGATTCAGAACCATCAAAAATCTTTAGGGTACCCAAAAATATTGAAATTTGATAGCTATAACCTGGATTTACAAAAATCTCTGCTAGATTTTCTTAAAATCTTACCAAAATTTCCATGATTTTCAGGGAAAAAAAACAATTATCAAAAACCTTTAGGGCACCCAAAATATTGATGTTTAATAGCTATAAACTAGATTTACAAAAATCCCTCCCAAATTTTCTTAAAATCTTACAGAGGTTTCCATAATTTTCAGGGAAAAAAAAAATCTAATTAAACTACTGCTTGTCAATTTGTTTTTTTCCACAAATTTTTCTTTTCCGACCCATTTTTTCTTTTCTTTTTCCAATTCCTATTTCCCACTCTTTTTTCCATAATCAATAAATCAATTTCTCTCTGTTTTTCTTTCCTGGTTTGCTGGATTACATTTCAATGAACAGCTGGAAGATCTTTCGGTCTCTACTCTCTTTTTCTAAGTCAAAATCAATAGGCCAATTTTTCTCATTCCCTTATTTTTCGGGTATGCAGCCAACAAAATTTCAATGAAACAAATTGAGCGGTGCAATTCCTCGGCAAACCCTTACGGGAATAATTTATTTGGACCTACACACTAACAACCTTATGGGTAGTATTTCTAGTGTATTTTTAGTATCCCTGAAATCAACTTTTGGCGAAGCTTAATTTCCAATTCATCGGCCTATAAATGCGTTTACGTAGGGAATTACCACCGCAAGATTATATCTTACGGGTAGCATTCTTAATATACTTGAAACCAACTCTTGGAGAAGCTTATTTTCCAGTCCATCAACCCATAAATAGGTCTAGACAGGAAATGCCCACCCCAAAATTATGTACCTACTTTAATATTAAGGTGAACATTTCCTACTCCTACACATTTATAGGCCGGTGAACTAGAAAATAAGCTTCATCCCTAACTCTGTATGCAACAGCTTTGAAGATCTTGATTTATCCAACAACCATTTAACGGGATCTCTCCCACGTAGGATAGGTAAACTTGAGCTTTTACATTAGCTAGATATATATAATAATAATATTTTCGGCACTATACCCAATAGTAATACTGATCTAGTTTACCTTTAGTTTCTAGATTTATCGCAAAACAATTTAGAAGGACCGATCCCCTAAACTATTGGTAATTTTACTTCTTTAAATTAATTTTCTACTCATAGTAATAGTTTATCCAGGAATCTTCCAATATCTTTGAGGAGGTCCATTAATATTGAGTTATCAGATTTAAGGATAAGTTGTAAGATTTAAGGATAAATAAATTATTAGGGAAATTTCTTTATATCTTGTCATTTTTATTAACATCAGTGTTTTAAATTTGGGTTATAATTATTTTTATAGTAGCATTATGAATGGGTAAAAAAAAAATTAATTGTATGTGTTGGATTTATCAAACAATAAATTTAATGAAAGAATGCCATTCTATTTTGAAAAAATCCAAAGATTTGTAAACTCTTCACAATATGACAAGTTATTAGAGGAAATGACAATTAACTTTAAAAGAAGTGAGTATATTCTATCATGCTTGTCATCTACAAACACAATATTTGATTTGTCCAATAATAATCTTACAAGGAAAATACCTGCAACTATAGGAACTTTGAGTAGCTTACGATTGCTAAATTTAGCTGGCAACCAGTTGGAAGAGCTAATACCCGCATTTGTCAACAACATATCTAACTTGGAGCAATTAGACCTGAGCAAGAATAATTTGAGTGGACAAATTCCTGAAGAGCTCTCTAAACTATATAGTTTGGTTGTTCTAGACTTTTCATGTAATAATCTATGTGGACCAATCCCTAGAGGAACACAATTTTCCACATTCAATGCAATAGCATTTCAAAGGAATACGTGTTTATATGGGTTTAGGCTTTAGATTCATGCAATGGAAATAAAAAACCAACTAGAGAAGATGACAATAGTAGTATCATTGCCCATGTCACAGTGGGATGGCTCAAGCATCTAGATGAAAAGATGTCATTGATGTCATTGGGGATTGGATCCGAGGTTGGAATTTAGGGAATAGTTAGTATATTAATTTTTGTGAAAGAGCAAAAGAGTGGGTGTTGGGCCTACCACCTAACAAACCACCACTCTTCTATGGAATGTATCGATTCCTCCAATAGAGATCCAAAAAATTGGTGTTAGCTCTAATCACGCTCTAATATGTGGTGAATCAAATTGTCATGTAACTACTAAATAATATTTATGGTGTGTCATCTTCTCACATATACGATTTTTAGTATCCGAAAAATTGGTGTTGGCTCTAATATGTGGTGAATCAAATTGTCATGTAACTTCTAAATAATGTTTATGGTGTATCATCATCTCACATATACAATTTTTAGTATGATCATTGCATCTAGATGGAAGAGATGTTGTAAGGTTATGTTATGTTATGTAAAAATTTTGACTTGGTGAAATTAGATAAAAATAAAAATAAACTAAAATAAAAAACAAACCTAATAATTATAATTTTTAGTTAAATGAACCGAGATCCCATCTTAACTCTCGATCTATCAAGCTTCAAGAGGGAGGGTTGATTTCTCGAAGTGAGTCTTTCTTCAAGTTTTACATTAAAAAAAGTGGTTTGGGCCTTGAGATATTTCATCCCTCTTGGATCTTGATAGATGTGTTAAAATAGATCTAAGCTAGTTATTTATGATTACAATTGCCAAACCAAACACCAAGGGTTCTTCAAGTTTTGCATTCAAAAAAGTGGTTTGGGCCTTGAGATATTTCATCCCTCTTGGATCTTGATAGATGAGTTAAAATAGATCTAAGCTAGTGATTTATGATTACAATTTCCAAACCAAACACCAAGGGAACCACATCCGCATAGTGATTTGACTGTTAAGTCTAAGAAGACCTACATACTATACCCCCCTTTGGTTTTGAACCTATGACCTTTTAGAAGGAAAAACATGCTCTTAACCGTTATGCCCACTCAAGCTGTATACATTCAATTAGTTTCCCTTGAAATGACATAAATATCATATTATATAAAATAATGTAATATGCAAATAAATTTACAATAATAAACCTATTCACAATTCAATTACCATTATTTATTAATATATATTTATTTTAATATTAAAATTATTATTTATCACATATTTAATAATAATTAAAAAATAAAAGTACTCAAGTCTTTAATTATTAATTTTATTAATTAGACATATCTTCATTATTAAAAAAAAATTGTATTTGAAATCAAAAGCTATTATATATATATATATATATATATATATATATATATATATATAAACAATTATTTGTATATATTTGTTTGTTTGTTTATTTTTGGTGGATTTGATAATTAGGGAGGCCTTTTATTTACGTAAGATGAGATTGATTGCCCACTATCATTATAATTATTAAATGTATGCCATTATCCCTTTAACATTCCTAACTACCATGATTCCCTTTTCCTTGCTCACGTGTTTACCAGCCCCCCGAAGGGAGCTACGACCCCCCGACTCGTTTAACAGCCTCTCCTGGAAGGGAGCTACAACCCCCTGACTGAAGGCTACAATCTTCAGCACCACCTTGGACCACGTTTCATCAATTTTCACACTGGACCCTTTCCATACTTTTAAGCACAAACATACATCACCAACAGATACATATCAACACGCATCTTCCATAGCGTAAACACGTTATAACGCATCGATATTTCACAAGAGTGCTTCAAGAAGTTCTGTTTGCATAATGCCGCTTTTCCCTTTCATCGACCTTCGAGACACGTCATTCATACAAACCAACGAGGTTACCTCAATGTATATTTATTTGCTGCGATACGCTGCTTTCTTCCGGCCGGTCGCTGCATATGCTTCGCTTCTTCCTCCGCTAGCGGCGAGCGCGACATCTTAATCACATAGAAAGATACTTCATCAGATCAGACATTCACCTCGACTAACCTCCGCTTCTTACGATGTTCGCCTAGATGCTCGCCTTCATCACAGATCTAAAGTCCACAATCGACGGCAAAATACAAGTATAATTCGCATCTAGATCCTCTTCCACTACTGTGCATCATACATTCAGATTTATCATTCAAGTGTAACCCTTTCCATTCAGATATACTTCAGAGAGAAGTATTCATTCAAGCTCAGACATCTTGCTCCACACTCATGATTTGCACAATGAATTTCTTCTCCTTATATAGGTTTATCCTTTTTCAATACCATGAGCCCCTTTTTCAATACCATGGACCAAAACAATACCATAAGCCCAAAACTACCTGGACGGGGTCAATTAGGCGGATCATTACCCAATACAATGGGTCAATACCATGGTGGTTACCCTTGGTTTTCCACTTTTTGAGCGCTTTAGCCCATACCGCCACTGGTACTGTCTTTCCTCGCGTGCATGCTGGACTTCCTTAGGCTAATCCGCGTATGGGCCAAGAGACACTTCTTTCATCATACTTTGAGTACCTTCTCGAAATCCTTCTTCATCACATCATGCATGACCGTAAAAACTCTATACCATTTTCTTCATCAGGAACATATTCGCTCAAGCACAACTTCATTAAGTTGTCATCATCTTCATCAGGTGGGTTGCCTTTCAAGGACAACATTCAGCATCATATTGTCAACAAACATTATATCATATCATATTTACATCATTTACTAAGTCCATCAAGTCAAGAATAACTTCATCAGATGGTTTGCCATCAAGGACAACACATGTCATCAGTCGCATGTCTTCATCTTCATTCAGAGGGTTGCCATCAAGGACAACATCCTGCATCATATTTCCAACAATCTCCCCCTTTGGACTTGATGGCAACCATGATGGTGTTTGGTTACCACAACAGATAGATACATTAAGAATACAATGACACCATGTCACTCTCCCTATTTGCCATGTCACTCTCTCCATTTTTGGCATCATTCAAACACCATGTCACTCTCCCCCTTTGACATCAAGGGCAAAGGGTACATCATTATCTTCATTCAAACACCATGTCACTCTCCCCCTTTGACATCAAGGGCAAAGGACAAAACCAGCAGATCAAAACCAACACACTCACCCCCTTTTCTCCTCATGTAGAAGAAGCGTTCTGCAGATCTGATGTATACTGAAGTGACCAAGCTCCCCCTGATTTCATGCTGAATAAACATATTTTAAATGAAGTACATGACTCTATGAAGTTCCTATCACCAATGACTCATTCTTACATCAAATACCCAACCAAGTGGATTTACATATGAGACTCAAGTACCCAACCAAGTGGGTTTACAAATTTGACTCCGCTACCCAACCAAGTGGGTTTACAAAAAAATGACTCAGCTACCCAACCAAGTGGGTTTACAAATTGACAAGTCCTTACATGACTGAATATTACAATTTTACAACATGGGTCTGAACCAGACCTTTTCATCAAGGTACAAATATAACTTTAAGACCAACACCAGAAATTCCTCAAGAAAGAGAACATATTTCAGAATCAAAAATGCATTATACTCAGCAAGGCCAATGCTCCCCCTGAATCTGTGCAACCAAGCAATCTTTCCAAAAGACTAAGGCTCCCCCTTAGTTTGTGCATCCTGAAAACTTCCACCAACAAATCATCAAGGCATCTTCATCAAAACATTAGAAACAGAATTATGAGAACTTGAACACCACCAGAGATACCAAATGACAATACCAGATAAGATCGTTAGTCAGGTTTAAAAAATGCCGAACCAACCAAAATTGTCGCTAACCAAACATACGCGTTTTATAAACAGACGATCCTCGCGATATACGCGATCAGAGCTTCGAAACCCGCTGATCCCAAGCCATCTTCAAAATTCAAACGATCTGATCCTCTAGAGAAAGGTAAGTGTTCAAATTTTCTTTTCGAGATAATTGACCGCTTTCCCGGACTACGCGATAGATAGAACAAAGTGAGTTGTTTCTTCAAGCGCTATCCAACGGTTAGGCATAAGCGCATTAGTAACCAAGTCTTCATATTCCGTGCAACATCAATACATTATTTCCAAGAGAGATTATCATACCGTAACAAAATCTTTCAAATAAGTGTCAAGCAACCATCCATGTGGTCCAATATCACCATGATCTTCAAGATTTAACATGAAGTAACATATGTAGGCAAAAGATCTCAACCATAGTAACCAACTCTGCATGATCTATTCTTATTTCTGAATCAAACGACATCCAACTCATCCATGTGTGAGTACAAAAAGATACTTATCAGCAACCAGGGCTCAAAATCTCATCATAATAATCCATGTACTAGGTCATCATCATTTGAGCATGAGTATCACAAAGACCAAAGAATAAGCAATCATATTGCCAACAATGCAATCATCAACCTGCTACTCCCCCTAAACCAAAGGCCTTCATTAGTTTAGAAAATCTCTCAAGCAAACAAACTCTCGCATGATCTCTGTCTCTATCTTCCTGAATGTGTTGATTCTTCATCTCAAACAACTGTGCTCTTTCCCATGCAACCAGTTTCTAAAATCACAATCTTCTCAACACAAGAACTGCTGTATCATTTACGCTCATGAGAACTGTGAATGATGCTAACGTGCAATCATCGTCAGTCAGATCGATGTTCTCGGACCTCTCGTTCCGTATTTCTCCACATCGATAAATTCTCTTATCATCACTTCTATTAATGACTGTGGAACCATGAACTCAAGGTGTATACGCGACTTTGTGAATTTTGTGAATATAACCCACGTATGGAAAGAAAAATATAAAATTCTCACACCTTCATCTCCTCCTTCGCAACTGAATTATGTTCCCTGCTCTTTCCTCACACCCGATGTAACTGTCAACGCCATATAACCAGAATGATCAAATCAACCATGAGAGACATCATACATTGCTCCCCTTGTGACGATACATTACTAAAACACAATGTCCTGCCACTGTCTCGCACAATCGAGAAGTAGAAAACATGGATGATTGCGTAGGTCATGTCCACCTACGTTTCTCCGACTCTGTCCTCTTCTCTTTTTTCCAAATTTGTTTGAGCTTTCCAACCGTGTGGCTGAAAATTGTCCACTTTCCCAGACTGCTCCATCTCGCATTCTTTTTCTACATGTCCATACTGTACATAAGCATAATATCTCATGTGTATGTGAGAGTCAAACATAAGAATCATTGGTAGGATGTATTCTTCCTCCTTTGCCAAATCAGTCGCTATGTCCATAAGCACAGTACATGAGAAACAATATCCCTTGAAGCAACCAGAGTACCTTTCTGAATAGAATCTATTTGATTGTGACTGAAATGATCTGCTTCTGCAATTTGCTGCAACATGCCCATAATAATGACATTTAAAACATTCAACATTATTGAATGATTTTCTTTGAGAATTCATGATTGTAGGTTGACCTTTAGTTTCTTTCAACACTTCAGGTTTTGCTTTTACATCCTTTGAATCTTTAGCACTTCCTTGTGAACTAGATTCTCCTTTAATAGTTTCATGAAAACCAAGACCAAGTTTAATAGCAGGAGATCTTTGATTACTAAGAATATTGTCTAGAATCTTAGTACTATCTTGAAACCTCAAGAGTTTATCCTTTTCTTCTAATTTACCTTTGAGAATGTTTACCCCAACCTCCGTGGTTTGACATTTCTTTTTGTTTATTTTCTTCTTTCCATCTTCCAATTTGATCCTTCAGATTTGAATCTTCCTTTCAACCAATTTCTGTTTTTCACATGTTTGTTGCAGCTCTTTCATTCTTCTCTTCTTCGATGTTTTGAGATCTTCTTGATCTTCTTTCGTAGATAAGTTGTTTTCTGTTTCTTCAAGTCCAGCATTCTTCTTATTTGATTTATCCAGGTCCCTTTTGGAGGGAAATGATTTAGCCAAGTCCTTCCTTGTTTTTATTTGATTCTTCAGATCTCGCTTGCAAGATGAATTCACAGTCATATTCTTTAGGCGTTCTAAAACCCGGGCGTATGATTTACCAAGTTCTTCATTTTTCTTATTTGACTTTTCTAGATTTATTTTGAGAGCGAGGATTTCTTTTTCAAGCCTTCTCTACAAATTTTCATGCATTCTTATCTGTTCCTTCATTCTAGAGATCATCTCTTTTTCGATAGAGCCTTTCTCTTTAATTTCTCTTTGTTTTTCTTCAACTTTGATCTTGAGAACTTCTTCTAGATCCATAGCATTTCTTTCACTATCTTCATCATTGGATGCACAAGAAAGAGAGTCATCAGAACAATTATCAATGTCTGATTGACTTCATTTTCCGTTGCATGTTTTCCGAGACCTCCTTGTTTTGAGTGTCTTCTTTTGCTTCTTTCCCATTGCGACGGATCTCCTTCAAGCGATCAAGCTTCTGCAGAAGGACCTGCTTTGATACCAATTGTTGGGAAAAATAATGAGAGGGGGGGGGGGGGGGGGTGAATCATTATTTACTGCATACTCAAAACTTTTCACTTTTTCATTCCTTAAAACCCATACGCTACTTTCCTTCTGTAAACTAGCGTATATACGCCGATCCCCTTTATTAAACTAGCGTATACACAGAGATCTAGATATGTCATTAAATCTTCACTTCTATTAATCCATCATTCATTTATCAGATGTTTAATAACAGTTAACATGTGCAGTAAGAACAGAATAAACCATCACACAAAGCATCACACATGAACACCAGGATTTTTAGGTGGAAACCCAAATCGGGAGAAAACCACCGCCTCGTACCGTTCAGCCTTCAATATTTTATTATAGAGAAACATATTACAACATATGTGTCGGCGTTGTACACTAAACATCGTTGTGCACCCACCGCGTCGTTTACCAGCCTCTCCTGGAAGGGAGCTACGACCCCCTGATCTCGTTTACCAGCCTCACCTGGAAGGGAGCTACAACCTCCTGACTGAAGGCTACAACCCTCAGCACCTCTATGGACCACGTTTCATCAATTTTCACACTGGATCCAAAGCTTCCTTTAGGACACCACTTGCAGGCCACATTTCATCATATTTTCAAACTGGACCCTTTCCATACTTTTAAGCACAAACATACATCACCAAAAGATACTTATCAACACAGATCAGATAGCAGAAACACAGCAGAACAGATCAGATATTTCATACCCCTTGCTTCAGCAAACCCTAGTTTGCATACGCGCTTTTACTTCACTGATGTCGCGTATATACGCGCTTCCGTCCACACAAACCAGCGTATACCTCAGTGTATATTTTATTGCGCATACGCGCTTTCTCTTCGCTGAAGCCGCGTATATACGCGCTTCCTCCGCGGCGAAGTAGCGTATAGATCTTTAATCATTACAGAGCAACATACTTCATCAGATCAGATATTCAGTTCAGATCTACCCTTTTGCTTCAGACAGATGTTCGCCTAGATGCTCGCCTCATCACAGATCTAAGCCTTCCATAATCAGATCTAGCAAATACAAGAGCAATTCAGATCTAGATCCCCTTCTTCATCATTGGTGCATTATACCTTCAGATTTGTCTTCAAGTGTAACCCTTTCCATTCAGATCTACTTCAGAGAGAAGTATTCATTCAAGCTCAGACATCTTGCTCCACACTCATGATTTGCACAATGAATTTGTTCTCCTTATATAGGTTTTCCTTTTTCAATACCATGAGCCCCTTTTTCAATACCATGGGCCAAAACAATACCACAAGCCCAAAACAACCTGGACGGGGTCAATTAGGCGGAACATTACCCAATACAGTGGGTCAATACCATGGTGGTTACCCTTGGTTTTGCACTTTTTTGAGCGCTTTAGCCCATACGCTACTTGGTACGTTCCTTTCCGCGTGCATACGCGACTTCCCTTAGGCCAATCCGCGTATACAAAGAGACATACTCTTTTTCATCATACTTTGAGTACATTCTGAAATCCTTTCTTCATGCATACTGTAAAAACATCATATTTTCTTCATCAGGAACATATTCTCTCAAGCACAACTTCATCAAGTAAGTTGTCATCATCTTCATCAGGTGGGTTGCCTTTCAAGGGCAACATTCAGCATCATATTGTCAACAAACATTATATCATATCAGATTTACATCATTTACTAAGTCCATCAAGTCAAGCATAACTTCATCAGGTGAATTGCCATCAAGGACAACATATGTCAACAATCGCATGTCTTCATCTT